>QEPC01008091.1:46480-80847 GCA_003113815.1 Sphenodon punctatus
CTTGCCAACTGGAGGTAGCTGTTAGGTGATTCCTCTCTGATTGGCAGTTTATCCACTCCCTTGTCTGTTGGAGAGCTGGGGGGTTGTGGGAGGTATGAAAAGTGTTCTCTCTCTCTCTGCTTTCTATCCCTATACCGGTCAGTCCCTAAATTCTGGGTCAGGAACTGTTGGGTTAATGTTTGCTCATGTTGCACCTATATTCAACAATCCGAGCTGTTCTGTTTTGCCATTTGAGCTGCAGCTGCTGCAGACAGCCCTGCAGAAATTGCTTTAATGGTCCAGACTATGCAACTTCTTATGATTCCTTCCCAATGAAACTACTTGTGGTAGTAAACTTAACCACATATGCAAGTGTTTACTGTTTTGGTGCCTAACCACAGTTTTCAATGTGAACCTCTCTGGGTGACAACATGCACTTAGCATGGGTGCGAGTCCCGTTCACTTCACCTATCCTATCCTAACACCAGCACTCTCCACCTGGTGGATTGGACTTTGTCAACAGCATTTCTCTGAGCTGAGATATTGAGTCCCTTGCATACAGAAAACTTCTGATTGCAGTCAGTGGTAGTTCTGCCTCTTTTTACATTTGTTAAGCACTCTGTATAATTTATTGCTCTATAACTTATAGGCAGAGTATTAATGCACTTTTATATGTAGATTCTATGATAGCCTTTAGTATGCTGCAGTGCATATACTTTATGCCAGTCCTCAGATTTGTTTGGGAACACACTCCTCATTAGTGATTATTTTTAGGTAATTGTGGCACAAGGAACTCTTGAGGTGTGAATGATTCATAGGGTAATTGCAGATGTTACGGGATCACAGTCAACCACCCTGAATCACAGTGGATTCAGGGTGGTGGCTATGATCGCGCGAACCTCTGTTTGAGCCCAGCCAGATGTTCACCACGGTGAATTGCTGATGGGGTTCAGAGCTAACCATGATCAGGAATGGGGCAAAGGTAACGTTGGTTACCTCGCCCTGTTCCGGACCATGGTGCTGACCACAGTATGGGATCAGGAGCAGCGGCCGGATTGACCGCTGCGCCTGCCCATCTCGCCGAGGGAGGGCAGCCGGAGGAACGTGGGGGGGCGGCGGGCCCCTCCCTGATTCCCCTCTGCAATCAGGCCGGCACGTCTAAAGGACAGCTGGTCTGATCACGGACTGGGATCTGAAATTACCCAGAGTTAAGGCGATGATCTGTAATAAGATCTCTGCTGGTTCAGAGATCTGTGACTAATGGACTGTGTGCTACACGTGGCCCCTCAGAAATTAACCTGCAGCCCCATCAGTCATTCAGTGTGTGTGCATATGTGTTCTGGAGGAGGGGTTGGAGCAGCAGTCTTGCATGTGACACTATTGAACTGGGACCAAGAGAAGCAGGGAGCCTCGTCAGGTGCACCATGTCCAGGGGACAGTTTGACATGACCCCTGTGGTCTCACAGTACTGTAATCTCTTTACTTTTTCTCTTGTTCCATCTCCTTCTGGTGCAGAATTTTGAGAGCTACATCTGTGTGTGTCAGGATCAAGCTGACCAGCAGAGGAGGGAAACCTTCTAGAAGTCTTTTGGCTTGTGATTGTGGTAAAGAGGTCTTGTGGCTCTTGGGGATTCATAAGGGCTGGATTTGCAGCCCTCTGATTAACTTGTTGCATGGCTAGGATCTAGACCCTGTTTGCAGGAGCCTGTACAAGTCAATAGGACTCCAGCATGAGAACTCATTAAATATGGAGAAGGCATGTATTATTTAATGATTACTGGATTATGTTTAATTACATCTATGACATTATCTTAAAACCTAGAAATAAGTTGGCAGAGACACTCAACCCTTTATTAAGACACTTCCTGCTTTCCAGTATCTCATTCCACAGTTTTGGCACTACTGTCTAGGTTAGTGGTCCCGAACCAGTGTGCCAGGGCACACTTGGGTATCTCAGCAGATGGTCAGGTGCGCTCTTAAAATTTAGTCAATTTATAATTGCTCAGTGAGCCATGGCCCACAGCTGTTAAGGGATATTAAATAATATTTAATATATTATATTTATAATGTATAATTTAGTATCCTAATTAATAACTGCATTATTTTTTCTGGTACCATGCAAGAAGGGTTCTCAGTGTTATATATCTGGTCTTAGAGAATGGTTAAGTAGTGTTTATTGTTAAGTAAGCATGGATGAGCCATGAAAGCATTGCTGAGGCATAGGTGTGCCTGAGCAGTAAAAAAGATGAGAAACATTTGATCAAATGGAATATTGGTATGTTTTTATAATTAATGGACAGGGATCTATCTATCTATCTATCTATCTATCTATCTATCTATCTATCTAATCAACAATATGGGCAAAAGTCAGATTCTTCCTCAAAAACATGGATCTTGCCAGACCTGTACATTTTTACAACCAAACTCCAAAATTCAACTTTCCAACTACAGATCATATCCATCTACAATAAATAATAAATAAACAACATGCTGGAAACCACTGCACCTAGGCTCCCATAGCAACAAAATTATCAGACCCAAAGCCAACTAATTACAGATCACATTTCCTATCCTTGTACTGATAACACAATAATAATAATAATAATAATAATAATAAAAAAAAATCTGGAATCCAGCACTTCCCAGCACAGCACTGGAAAGTCCTTTTGGATCCTAAGGATTTTTCTTTTAACCTCTCCCTCCAGATTCTACCCTTGAATTACAGATCACATTCACCCTCTCAGATTGCACCAAAAATATGTAATATGGTACATTCAAGTCCCATAGCAGTGAAAACCTGGATCCAGGATATGGATCATAATGATTTCTTTTTTCACCTTTGTCTACCCTTAAACTGCAGATCAGTTCACCCCCTACACCTCTACACGACCACCATGCAAACACACACACTGATTGAACAATAATAATACTTAATAATAACTCTGTAATCTGATTATCTCTTTGCTGTAGTGGCATAAACACAGATCTAAAGTACTGATCTGTGTGGAACGTAATGGGTGTTAATACATGCGACAGGGGCTTGATTCACCCACTAAGGCCTGCCTGGGCCAGTGCCTCACTCTGTGGGTCTGCTTCCAGGATGCTAGATGCAGGTTCACTACAGATGCTGGTGGGGTAGGTGGTTGACCCAGAAACATGGGCCTGGAAGGAACAGGCCCTACAGTATGGACCTAAGGGCCACCCAGGCAGACTATAGCGGGTGTCAGGGAAATGTTTATTCCATTTCCTGATCTGTCCCAGCTGGTATACCGTGCACCTACCTGTACGGCAGCATCTCGACTCGCCCTGATGAAGCTTGTGTCGGATGTGGTGTTGCATTCCCCGAAGACACTAGTCTTGCGGGGCTTCAACATACATGCTAACGACAGTCTCGGTGGTGCGGAGCATGAGTTCATGACCTCTATGGTCCTGTCCCAAATTGTCAACAGTCCAATGCATGATGGGGGGCATACCCTAGACCTGATTTTTTGTACCGGCCTTGAGGCAGGGGATTCGTTGATGGGGGAAGTGTCAGTAGAATCCTTTTCATGGACGGATCATAACCTCCTGTGAGCACGTCTCCTGGTGCATGTTACCGATTTGGATGGTTCACCCACGGAGACTAATGGAACCCAAGCAGTTCTGGAAAACTCTTGTAGAGTTACCCTCTGATCTTGACGACTTCTCAATAGATGGCCTCATGGCTTTATGGAATACTTGGCTATTGGAGGCCATTGACAGGATGGCTCTGAGGAGTCTGCTCCCTCAGCGACGGTTCCTTGGGCCTTCATGGTTTATGGAGGGCCTGAGGTTGCTGAAGCGGGAAGGGTGGCGGTTGGAGCAACGGTGGTGCCGTTCGCGTGCCGAAGCTGACAGTTTGCAGCATAGAGCCAGTTTGCATGCCATTCTGTAGCTGTAAGGGCAGCAAAACAGGAGTTTTTGCTGCCTGTATAGCCTCTGCAAAATCTCATCCAGCGGAGCTTTTCCAGGTGGTGAGGGGGTTAGTCAGTCCTCCCTCCTTCCACCTGGAATCGGAGGTATCTAATGCCTGCTGTGACATATTTGGTGACTATTTTGCAGATAAAATCACTCAGATTCACCACAACTTCGACACTGCACTTATTGCAGTGGGTGAATCAGAGGTTGTGGAAGCCCCACCTTGTCCGGTTTTGTGGGATTAATTTCAGTTGGTGTTGTCTACTGGAGCGGGGGATGTTCTTGGGGCTGTCAGGGCCACCTTTTGTGGACTTGACCAGTACCCGTTCTGGCTGGTTTAGGCCAGCTGGGAGATGGTGGAGCCATTGCTGACGGGGGTGATCAATACCTCCCTTCAGGAGGGCAGGGTGCCGGGCTGCCTCAAAGAGGCGGTGGTGTGGTCTCTGCTCAAAAAAACATCACTTGACATTGATTCCCTCGCCAGTTATTGGCTGGTCTCTAACCTTCCCTTATTAGGGAAGGTTATTGAGCGGGTGGTGACCCAGCAGCTGCAGGGGCATCTAGACTGCACTGTTTATCTGGATCACTTTCAGTCTGTTTTTTGTCTGGGCTATGGCATGGAGACTGCGCTTTGTGGCCTTGGTCGACGACCTTCGCTGTGAATTAGATCAGGGTCATTTGACCCTGCTAATTTCGTTAGATCTGTCGGCGGCTTTTGATACCATTGACCATGAGATGATGGTGACTTGCTCGTGGGATCGAGTTGTAGTGGGCGGGATTGTCCTTGACTAGTTCCGCTCCTTCTTGGCTGGGAGAACTCAGTATGTGGTCCTTGGGGATTGTTCTTCATCTCTATGGGACCTCACCTGTGGTGTCCCACAAGGTTCTATTCTGTCCCCGCTCTTGTTCAATGTGTATATGCAGCTACTTGGCGAAGTTGTTAGAAGGTATGGGGTGTGGTGTCATCAATATGGTGATGACACTCAACTCTACCTCTTATTTTCATCTGACCCAGACCTGACAGTCTTGGTGCTTACCCAATGTCTGGCAGCTATTGGGAATTGGATGAGGGCGAGCCAACTGAAGCTGAATCCCAACAAGACAGAGGTGATGGTGGTGGGAAGAGCAGTGGATGTGGCGGTTCCCATCATTGATGGGTTCCGCCCCCTGGTGGTATCCTAGGTCTGTAGTCTGGGTGTGCTCCTCGATCCACAGCTCCGGCTGGATCTCCAGGTGTGGCTGTGGTGAGGAGTGCATTTCGCCAATTACATCTGGTGCAACGGCTTCGGCCGTATGTTTTAGATAGTGACCTGGTCACCATCATCCATGCTTTCATTACCTTGAGACTGGACTATTGCAACGCACTCTACGTGGGGCTACCTATGGTGATGGTCTGGAGACTGCAGCTAGTGCAGAATGCTGTGACCCATCTCCTTACGGGGATGGGTCATCATTACACTGGTGCTCCGGGCTCTGCACTGGCTGCCTATAGTCTTCTGGGCCTGAATCAAGGTATTGGTTTTGACCTATAAAGCCCTATACGGCCTTGGTCCGACTTACATGGGGGACTGCCTCGCTAGCGGCATCTGTGGTCCGCTGGGGGCGCCCTTCTTGAGGTCCCCCGTGTGACCCAGCGGGCCACTATGGAGAGGGTGTTCTTGGTGGCAGCACCTAAGCTGTGGAACTCCCTCTCGGTGGAGGCCCGGTTGGCCCCTCCTTCCATTGTATCTGTAAAACCTGGCTGTTCTGCCTGGCTTTTGGTGAGGGAGATGGGGTGTAGGGTAGGATGGGGGGGGGAAGGGGAGCAGGATGGGGGTGCAGTTTGATTTGGTGCCATCCTTTTTATTGTATTTTATGACTTTACTGTTTTTATGTGCTTTAATACTGTAAACTGTCCCGGGCTGCTTGGAGCAGGAGGAGCAGGGTATTAAATTATTTTATAAATCAATCAATCAATCAATCTGGAACAGTGAATGTCTAAACACTTATCCTGGATGGGAGTCTGCCCCTTCCACAGAGAACTGCTTAGTGCTTCTTTTTGATTAGTGCTTATTTTGGAATATTAGTGATCGTGCAAACAGTTATCCTGGAATGACAACTCTAGAATGACATATCTAGATTTACAGCTACTTCTGAATTGTAAAGGCCACTCCCCTGCCCACAGTGCCTATGAGTGCTGGGCCTGTTTGCTGGCATGGCTGGCTGCCACCAACCACCATTCATATGGGCAGGAGTCACCCATTGTCATCCTACCCATTGTCACGGAGCTATTTAACTTGCCTTACATGGAGCACTCCGGATTTGCTGAGCGTGACCATTAATGGGTGGTCCGAGGGTCACGGGAGTGCTCATCCAGTCACTCCACCTTCAGACGGGTGTTTGGCTCCATGGCTCCTGGGTGGCCATGCGGGGTAGCATCTCATCTGAAAAAACCACCCACGGGCCCTTTTTATACAGACACGCTAACACTGATAAAATGGGTGTTACCTTTTATTATACATGTTGCAGGGCTGCAGGTGTGCTCTATGAGTGCCCTGCAACATGTATAATAAAATGTAACACCTATTTTATCAGTGTTAGAGTGTCTGTGTAAAAAGGGTCATAGAGAGAAACTGTAATCCACATTGGAAACTGCGTAAAACTGTAAAATAATCTGGAATTTATTTCTTGAAGTAATTTTTTTTCCCCAGTGCATTTAAAAAAAAGTTCTTGCATTTTTTTGTTTACACATAAGTGTGAGAATTTTTTGCTTCCCTTTCACACCTCTTTAATACCCTTAATTTTATACTTGCTGTGTTGGTATATGGAAACCATCAAGAACAACATTCAGTATATTTTTGGACATTTCAGTTTTCATGGTTCCCCAGAGCAGCTTTTCTGTCTTCTCCACTTTCTATCCCATATCATCAATTTTACTGCTGTTGTCATATTTACCAAACTGACAGCAGTTAATGTAAAACTGACCTAGCATTCCAGACTTTGGCTTTATCGTACTACTGCCATACATCTTTATCATGCCACTATCATAATAAAGTGACATTCAGTAATGATTAATTATAAATATTTATTATTTGTTTAGCATCTAATGTGTGGTAGGTATTACACAAAACAAAGGAATGACTTGGTCCATGTACTGATCACTTTTCATTCTTTATTTATGTATAGCAATATGTAAATTGAAGTTCTAAAAGGCTTATAGAGCAGTGGTTCCTAAACTTTTTGCCTTTTATCCCACTTTGAAACTAAAACATAATCCCATGACTGCCAAACAACAACAAAGACATGCATAATAATAATAATAATAATAATAACAACAAAAATAATAATAAATAATAATAATGGATCAATCAGTATCATGATCTTATCCACAGATGATGTGATGTGGCTACAAAAAAGCTTTTAAAGAAAGCATCTTCACTTAATAGGGTGGAATGATTTCACTCTATTTAGCACTGATCAGACCCTACCTGGAGTACTGTGTTCAGTTTTGGGCACCTAATTTTAAGAAGGACAAGTTGGAGCAGGTTCAGAGGAGAGCAACAAAAAATGGTAAAGGATATGGAAGCCAAGTCTTGTGAGAAGTTGAAGGAACTAGGCATGTTTAGTCCAGCGAAGTGAAGATTAAGAGGAAATATAATTGCAGTCTTCAGACATCTAAGGGACTGCCACAAAGAAGATGAAAAGGAACTGTTCTTCATTTCAGCAGAGGGCATTACTAGAAATAATTGTCTCAAACTACAGGAAGGTAAATTTCAGTTAAACATCAGGAAAGCTTCCTAACCATAAGAGCGGTGTGGCAATGGGACAAGTTGCTTTGGGAGGTCGTAGGCTCTCCATCATTCGAGGTTTTCAAAAAGAGACTAGACAACCATCTGCTGGTGATGTTGTTACATCCAAGCAGGCAGTTGGACTAGATGACCCTCAAGAACCCTTCCAGCTCTGTGATTCTACATTGTCATTTGGAGTCCTGATACAGAGTTTGGGTATTTTTGGCTTTAAGGTACACCACCTTGCAGGATCCTTGCCCTAGATCTGCTCCCCCTCCCCCCAGTGTGGTGCCAGGACACACTCGATCAATGCTTTAGAACCATTTCCCCCATCACGGTGGTATGTGGAGTGGAGTAGCTTTGAGCTAAATTTTTTGTGGGTGCTTGCTCTCCTTGACCCGTGCAGCCCCGACTCTGGAACTGCAAGGCGGTGGGGGAGACGAATTTGTGGTAACCATGTTTCTAAGAGCAGTGAGAAACAGAAACAGAAATAACGACTTCAATTCAATTAAACTACTCCAATTCAGAACTGTTCACACTGCAGCTGCAAAGAGAAGTAATTATTTTGTAATCTCCCCCAATGGTGGTCATGACAGAAATGTTATCCTTTTCTTTTACAATGGACGTGTATATATTCTTTATAATGTTTATTTTCTTTATAACGTTCATATTATAGTTACCTCAAAGTAAAAAGTGGAGTATGCACTTCTTCTCATTGTTCATACTTCTCTTACTTCTGACTAACTTTGGTTTAGAGCTCCCAACTTGTGAACAGTACGAGTGACTGAAAGCATAGCTACTACTACAAAATATCTGTTTTTTGGAATGTAGAATTACGTCAATGGCACTTGAATGTACTAGATTCTCTCAGTTTTTGTGCAAACAGTGCAGGGAAATGTGAATTTAAGTTAGTGTATTTTGTCTGGAAAGGTTGAGGGTAGGAGGAACAGGAAAAAAGATCGTTAGGATCAATGAAGATCTTTGGCTTGGGTCCAGGTATTTTCGCTGGAGTGGTATCAGGAATGGATATGTCAGAACTCAGAATTGTGGGTGCAATGAGTGTGGGCTGATGTGATCAGCTGTTAAACCGTGGAATTTTGTGGGAGACAGGTGAAAAAATAATTAGGGATCCACGAGGATCTATGTAGCTCTGGCGTTCACCTTTTGTCCAGGTTAGCGCCACTTCCCAAGCCCTGTTGCTGCTGAAGTTAAATCAGCCCCTAGGGGTTTTTTTTTTCTGTCTACCCTTCTGATTGGCTAATGGCTTCAATCCGACCCTCACGTTTCTCTCATCTGATTGGTCCCGCCTCCCGCCCATCTCGTGTGGAAGCCCCGCCTCCCTTTTTATTCCAACCCCGCTGAGGTTTGGGCCCCCTCCGCTTGTTTCTGCCCTCCTGCTGCTGTTCTGGTTGAGCGGTGCTTCGGCTGACCCCCACCCCACCCCAATTCCCCACGACTGAAGTGACAAACTCCGTGGGTGCGCGGTGGTGGCGGGCGGCGGCGCTGCTGCTAGCTGGCGAGAGCGCGGAGCAGCAGAATCCTTCCCCCCCCCCCCTTCTCATGCACAGAGACCCGTGAGCGGGAGAAAGAATGAGAGCGAGCGAGCAGGCAGCGGCGCACCAGCTGCAGGGACAGGACTAGAGCAGGGCGAGACTGAAGGGGGCATAGAGGCAGCGTGAATCCTCCTCATCCACCTACCCTCCACATCGCTCCCTCCCTCACCGTCCCTTCCTCTCCCACTCCTCTCCCTCACTGTCTCCTCTCGCCTCCTCGGTCTCACTTTCTTTCCCCCTCCTTTTCTCCCACTCCCCCTCTTCTCTCTCTCGCCCCCCTCTATCCCCCTGTCTCCCTTCTCTTCATCTCCTCCTGACACTGCACTGCAGCTGCTCCTCCAGCCAGTCCTGCCTGCTCCCCTCCCTTCTTCCCTTCCCCCCCCCGCGCCCCCCCTCTCGCTGGTGCCAGATAAACACGCCACGGAGCATCCTCGAAATCCCTAGATTAGCTTTAAATTTCCGAAAAGAAGGGAACGCGACGAGCCCCCCCTCCCCTCCCCTTCCCCTCCCCCGAAGGGAAGAGACAATTCTCCTCCTAGCAGCAGCAAACATGATGGCGGCAGCTCCCATCCAGCAGAACGGGACCCACACCGGGGTTCCCATAAATTTGGACCAACCGGACTCGCGGAAAAGACCGCTCGAAGCACCCCCTGAAGCCGGCAGCACCAAGAGGACCAACACGGGCGGTGGGTATCTCCCTCCTCCCAGCCTCCCCCCCACCCGCCTTCCCTCCTACCTGCCTCCCTCCCTCCCCCCTTTCTCCAAACATTCCCATTTCTCTAATGTTATCATTCATCAAAATGGCGTCGGTTTTCAGCATCTAGCAGCCTTTTTATTTAATATCCATCCTGGGGCTGCGCAGCCTTGACCCTACAGAGGCTAGAGGGGTGCACAGGAGGCTCCAGGGGAGGGTGCTGTAGCCTAAAGACCTTCCCTGCACATTTAACAGTTGGCTTAAATAAATAAATAAATGGCAGCTGGTGAAAGGGTAGCAAATGCACTTTACCCCTTTTCCCATCATCTGGGTAGCAAGCTGGGTTTAAATTTTGCTTAGTATCTTTCAGTTTCTTTGCCTCACTTTTTGTGAGTGTAAATATAGTGCATGGATTTGTCTTGTTGGGTTTGGGGGGTGGTTGGCAGTGGGGGGAGTTGCCTCGCTTGTGCGGTAACTTGTTAGTTAACATCCTGCTCTTCCTGGATGAGATGAGTTATAACGGGACCAGCGTCTCCTCTATTCATTTGCACTGGAGTCATCATAACAATGCACCGAGGCAGAGGTGAATTTATGAAACCAACCTTAACAAAAACAGTATAACGGTATATGCAATGTATTATAGAGCAAGTCGTATAATGTGGATGGAGTCTCTTGTGGCACATCTGCACTGCTTGGGATGTTTGTGCCTCTTGCATAAGGAACATGAGATGGACCTAGACTGGCTCCTGTTGTTTTAAAAGCAAACTTTATAATATGTCTCTCTGTATATGTATATATTTAGGATGAAATGTGGAGTTGAAAACAAATAGAAGATGATTTTAATAAGTAGGGTCAAGCAGAAGTACTGGAAGTATATCCTTGTATTGGCGTTCACTCTGTCAGAGCCAGTTTTCTGAAGATTCACAGACCTAATACTGTTGAGTCTGTAACTGGGAAGGGAGCACAGACAATTGTTTATTTCCAAGGAAACGTTTGTTTCATTCATTTTGGAAATTTTTCAGTTCTGTTGGTAGCTTTTCCTCTATGATTTTGAGACGATTGGCATTGCTCGCTTTGTCACTTTTTAAGTGCATTTAAAATAAGTGACTTAAGCTGTTGCTCAACTGGGAAAAATTCTTCTTAATGTCCTTTAATTAATGAGCTTAAAAGAGATCATTGTCGCCTAAGAAGTGCTAAAGAAATACATCAGGATTACTTAGGCAAGTGATTCTGTCCACACCATGTTGAGTTGTTTTCTTTGGCAGTGGCTGAAATGTTCGAAATAAACCCCCACGTTTTGAGTGGGTTATTTGGTAGGAATGTAGTTGTTTGCACTCTTAAAAAGAATGCAGGCAATAGTTAATAGTTGTTCTCATGTGTTTGCTAATGGCAAACAAATAGCCCATCATTATTTATGGTTGCCTTTTTAAATTTTTCATTTCTCCTGTAGTATTTTTCTTTTTTTCTTCCTTTTTAAAAAAAAAAAAAAAAAAAGAGAGAATTGTAACGTACATTTTGTGAATGTTGTCGGAGGGGTCAATTCATTTCATTGTAACATGATATCCACCAGTAGATCAGGAAATATTTCATATTCAAAACTACAACTGGAATTTGGTCATCTGCTTTCATAGCTTACAGAATTAAGGAAAATGATGAGATTTTTAATGTCCACATCGTGGATATGAAAATCTTTAAAATGGATAATACATATTGTATTTTTTTGTAAGGTGACGCAACTGGTTACAGGTTCATGTATTAATATATGTATGTTGAATGCTTTAACTATTGATTTTGGGGTTTTTTGGGGGGGGGAAGAGGCAGAGGCAGAAGTAAAGTCTTGGAAACCAAAATAATCTTTTATATCTCAATTTTTCAGAGGACGGCCAATATTTTCTAAAGGTCCTCATACCTAGTTATTCTGCTGGATCTATAATTGGGAAAGGAGGACAGACAATTGTTCAGTTGCAGAAAGAGACTGGGGCCACTATCAAGCTGTCTAAATCCAAAGATTTTTACCCAGGTAGGTGTAAGAATTAGCAGTTTTATTTGTTAAATCCCTAAGGAAATAGCTGCATGATTTTAATGTACACATATGATCGGAAACATTATTGGGCAAAAGAGTACAGTACCAAGTGTAACAATAATACCCTTTATTGTTTTGTTCATATGAACAGCGGAATTCTATCTAAAATTGTAAAATAAGGCTAAATGTTTTTTGAATGTTGTTGCAAGAAAATACTTTTGTGGATGTATTTTCTGTGCATTTCAAAATCAACTTTGACAGCTATAGAAGGAGTGTCTTCTGAAGTTTTCAGATGTCATTGTAATGGCAATTAGGGTAGAATGAGTAAAAATGAGAGGCTGTTCCTTAAAGAATGGGCCATTTACTTTAAATCCATTATGTACCTTCTTTCTGCATCATTGCTTTGTTTGCTGGCCTTGGAGTGAAGTAAAGAGGACAAGTGGTGCTCTTCAGATGTTTTCTTTTATATTGTGTATCATGACTGAAAGGGAAAAATCTATTATGGGATGAAAGAAAATAAAGTACTTTGGATGGAAAAGAAGTGTATTTTATGTCATCCACATTCACATAAACATTCACACAAACATCGAATGTTTGCACGTAAAGAAAAGTGTGTCTGCTTTTTATTTTCTTCATTTGATCACAATTTTATAAAGAACAGGTCTTGCATAATTTGGTGCATTTCAAGCTTTTGGAAAATATTTTTGGTAGTGAGTAGTATTTGACTTTCCGAAGTAAGGGTTGCTAAGATTATCAAATTGGTGTCGTTATTGAACTTCTATTCGGAGTTGAAGTTAATCTCCTTTTCTATTGACTTTACAATTTTATTATAGAAGCAACATTATGCCAGTGTTCTCTTTTTGGAACTGTTATGGCTGGTAATTCAGTGTGGAAGTGACCTGTTTTGTTTTTCTTTTTCTGTAGTGAAGGCATTGTTGCTTTGTATTTGATGATCAAATTCAGCAAGATAACAACTGAATGTATAAATTCAGCAGCAAAGACAGCTGGCTTGAGTGTAAGCAGATCACAAGCCCTTGGAGTATTTCTTGTCCACTCTCTTTTGGTGTCAGGCAGAAGTGGATCTCTTTTTTTTTCTGGTTGGAAAGAGGGTGTTAAAATTTGAAATTATTCTGAATGTGCAGATTGAACATACAGGTATACAATTTTTTATGAGTGAAATGCTTTGTGCTTAAGCATAATGCTGTGAAAATGCAAGTTCACTTTTTTGTATGGGATGAAATAGTTTTATAATTGGTATGCTGTTTCTGAATCTTTTGTATCTTTTCCTTTTTGCTTTGGGAAAGTTGCTCTAATGGTTTCTATACTCTAGAAGGTGTATACTAGGGTGAAAAAATCAACATAAAGTTGTGTTGGTTCTTAAAGGAGAAAGCCTTCAAAAGAGCTTGATTGCAGAATTAATAATGTAATCTTGGGAAAGAGCTGCAACAGTAAATTAAATTCACTGTCAGTAGATGAAAATGAAAGATTCTTTGCATTATACATGAGGTGGTATAAGATGTAGAAGGATGTTACAGAAAATTGGTGTTTATGAAGGATAATCGAAATACTAAATTATGTCTTTTCATTTTGCTACAGTTTATTTACAGTGAGTTGGAAAGGATGCACCAAAGATTAGATCTTTGTTTGGTACACTAACACAATTATTCTATTCATTTTTGATTAAGTCAGTTTTTCATAGTTTTATTTATGTGGTAAATTGTGGAGATACATCTCTACCAGCAGCAGTGTCCTTTGAAAACTTTGAAAAAATTAGGCAAGCCACAATAAGCTGAATAAAAAATTGTCTTGAGTATTTTTGACATAAACAGATTCCCTCTAAGGGAGATACCAAGGTATAAGGGAACTCTTACAGTTTGACAGTAACAGGTGTAGATTAAATCCCTAGTATAAATATTGTGAAATATCTTGCATATGAAGCTACGCTATTGGTCGCTTCAAGAACATGTTTTGGGCATTTTTGAACTAGACTGTTACCTGTTACAGTATGGGCAGATGAGACAGTCTCTCTTGTAGCTGGCTCTTGCTTTTAGTTTTTCTGTTTGGATTTGACCATGAGCCTGTGGAATTTTCTGAGGTCTTGGCGTTCTCAACGCTGATGAATGTTGGGCTTCTTCCAGGCTCTCTCAGTTATGTAGCATTAGGATACAAATCTGCTAAACACAGGCTAACTGAAATATAGGCTCTGATTCATATTGCTGAGCCATAAGGAGGAACTCCTTATAATAGGCTTCCAAATAATAGCAAATTCTAGTTTTGTGTACAAATTCTGATTAATGTATGCTTAGTTACATAAAATAATTCTTAGACGCTTCTTAGGCTACTTTTACGCTAAATTTAAGAGGGGTGGGAAGAGAAATTGAATATGGAAAGTTCAACAGAGCTTTATACATGTGGATGTTTAGAGGAGAGAAGAGGTGTGTGTTTTTGTTGTTTTTTTTAGACATGAGCACTTGACTTGGTCTAATGGTTTTGTCTTGGTACAGGTATTTTTTTATCCTGAGTAAATTTGTCACTTACTTTTGTGCTTTGGAATTCACTAGTAATATATATTAGAATGACACTAAATTAATAAGTTTGAAGGAACAAATGTGTTACTGAAGTATTTTCTTTAGTAGTTTTAGTACAGGAAGGCAAAAACAATGCAGTTTTAAAAAAACAAATTGTGTATTGTAGAACACCAAACTTATTTTCTTCAGTAAAACTAATTTCTCTCAAATTAATGTCCTTAAATGTCTCATAAAGACACTTTCTTTAAAGATTCTTAGCCAAATTCTTTAAGCTCTGGTTACTCATGAAATTTTATTTATTTATTTTTTAAACCCATCTTGTTGGGAGTATATTTATCTCCCATTCTAATAGAACTTAGTGTGTAACACTTTTAAAACAACATGGGATTCATATTTTAAGTTACAAGGGTTAGATTTTTAGATTTTTATTGGCAATTGCAGTCCAATTCAAAATTTCAACTGCTGGTGGTATTGCATTATACATTTAAGGAAAAGTGGTGCAATGAAAGTTTAGGTTTTAAGTATGTCATAATTTTTCTTGGTGTGAAAAAAGAACAGTGTATCAATGATTTTTCTTGTTTTTTTATTCTGCACTTTATCCTTCTGTATTATATTAAATATTGGTTTACAAATTACTTTAGGTATAAGTGTTCTTGTTTCCTTACAGCATTGCGAGTGGATAGCTTTCCTCTGTGTTACATAAAATTATATCACATCACATTGTTTATCTTGAAAGGATATTTTCTTAGCTTGAGAAGCTTACACCTGGAGCTCAATAGATATTTGTCAAGTATATTATAATAAGTAATCTAATTTAATTGATTCTAACATATATTTCAATATAAAAAATAGATGGAAAAGCAAATGAGGAAGCTTGTGGTAAAATCTTTCTGAAGAAAGAAGTTTTTATACTCTAAATTTTAATAAGGTGAATATATCTGCTTTTGGAGCCATTCTTGTTCAAGATATATAATCAAAAAGGCTGAGTACACAGAACGTATCTTGTGTTCAGGTAGAGTGGCTGGATATGCAAATTTTACAGGACACGTATAAGAAATACAAGTTGCAGGCCTGCATTGGAACCAAAGTAGCCCTGCAACCTGTATTTCTCATAAGCGTACTCTAAAATTAGCATATCTGGCTACCCTGTGTTCATGAAGGTTGCCTTTGATTTTTGCTTTGTTGGTTGTGTCTAAGGCAGCTTTCTTTGTGAAAATGACATTCTCTGAAATTTTGTGCATTCCATATAACATGGTTGGCATGAAAGATCCCTGAAAAGTATTGTCTTCGCATACCAAAAACCTTGAAAGTAAATATGGTTTTTGCAACTTTATGAACACTAAAACTGAATACATATAGCTTCCTCACTTAGTTGTTAGGCAATGAAAGGTGTAATACATAAAGCTTGATTCACCATTTTGTTCCTCTTTTAGAGTAAATAAGGTGTTGACTATTTAATATTTGAAAGTTAGATGTACTCTTCAAGTGACACTAACATACAAAAAAAATACCAACAAAACCCCAACATACAAATTATTTTTAATGTTTAGATTCTGAAACTACTTGTATTTCTTGACCCAAAGTAATGGGATTAGAAAAAATGTTTCTACTTGTTGCCATAGTAGCTTGAAGAAGGTTTGTAAAATGTTTAGGAATTTATGTAGACCATATGAACATAACTTTTACACTGGCAGGCTGAACATTTTATCACAGGTTTCTGGAATGTTGCCATGACAAACTAAGAACATAAGTAAACCAACATCTTTGTTACTTTTTGCAAGTTTAGGGTCTGATAATGGAAACTTACTCATGTGAGTATTGCTATTGACTTCAATGAATAATTTGCATAAATGACTGCTCCTTTGAGTATGGTTTCTGGGATAGATCCCCTAATGCTGCAAAGATCTACAGACTAACTCTAGTTTTGAGACTTTCTATTAGTAAACACCCCAACATTGATTGCCAGCTGTGTTGAGAGAGAATTCTCAATAGGGTGGCTGTCAGTTGCCTAGTTACTTGGGACTGTTTTTTAAAATTTATTTAAAGTTAGTCTCCTAACAGAAAGGTCCTTTAAAATATTTATTCGTTTGCTGTTTCCTCTCAAATGTATTAATTCTGTATGTTTCAGAGAAAGTTGCACTTTTTGCTATCCTTGTGTTTGTAGCATTCTCACTTCCCCTCATTTTACATTGTGTTATTGAATGTTATGTATCATATTTATTTTTTCTTTCCTTTTTAAAAAAACAGGATTTCCTACATTTTGGTACGCTACCTGAATTAGGGCTGTGGACTCTTCTTTGAATTAGTGCCTGACTACATTTTTTGAAGTAGGAAACTTTCTTTAGAAATAAGATGCAGTCAAGTTGCAGACACACTTTAAGCTGACCTGAAATGGCTAGCTTAATAAAGCCAAATGTTTATGCAATACTCTTTTTAACACACACAAAAGCTGTTACAATACAAAAAAGCACTATAATGAACATGGCTATGACATTACAAGGATATGACATCTCAAATCACAGCCCAGCTTTGCTGGTTGAAATTTGATATGAACAATGCAGCTGAAGAATAAATAACTTGCGAAGTTAGTTATAAAGGGCTCTGATGATGACACATCTATTTGGTTATTTGTTAATCAAATTCTCATCAAAATAATAGTCATAGAGGACATCTGTGTATCGCATCCTCCACATGGAGCACTGTACCTTTTTTTGGCGGGGTGGTGGTAATATTTTATTGTAAAAAGGACAATTTTTGTAGTGATCACATTCTGAAATCATTCCCTGTTTCTCTTCCATGAACGTGGTGCAAAATGCCCATGTAGCTTTGCCGTGGCTGTATGTAGGGAAAAGATGAATGCACTAATCAATGTTTTACATAATGTAGGTCTAGCAGATAAAATATTAAAGAAAATTGAATTGTGGTTTGGAAAGTCTGGTCTATTTTTTAAGCTATTTGTCTGTTTCCCATGTAATATGAGAGAAGTACTGTTTTTTTTGTTTAAAATGTATTTATTTAATACATTCATTAAAAAAAGGAATTTTAAGGGTACCCATGTGATCTTGAGACTTCAAAAAAAATGATTAACATGGGTTTATATATTATTGGCTGTAGTTTACAGAATTTAGTCTTCCTTGCTTTTAGTGGTGTTCAGCTAGGAGAAGGATACTCCTTTTTTGTGACTTTGCAGCTTTTAGAAATCAAGCTTATGGGGGGGGGGGGAGGGCGTTGGGAGGAGGGCTTCTGCCTGATTGCCATCTCATTTCCATCTTTGGATACAGCTCTAGCATAAAGTTAAGCAACATCTGTAGAGATCTGACTGACAAACATCTCTCTGGGACTCATCATTGCAGCTTGCAGCAGGTGCACTCGGCTTTGCAGCCCTTCTCAAAAAGAGGTTAGTTTGTTTTTAACATTTATCAGTAGACCAGTGGGACTGAATGATTTGGTAAAGACTCTGGTGGTTGTCAGTTGTCCGATGCTGGAATGCTGCAGGTAATTGGGCTAGACTGGTGGGAACTGTGGCAGTGTGCTTCTCACGTTGCACTGCAGCTGCTGTTGATCTTAATTAATCTGACCCTCAGAGGCTGCAGTGTCGTAGTATAAAACGCAATGCATACCAGAAATGGAAGGGCTGTTTTTTCATGCCCCTCTTATTTAAGTGTATGTTTATAGGCCTTTTTGTCTCAGACTTGAGTCTTCTAGATGCCGTTGCAAAATTTGCCAAGCCTTTGCTTTTAAGAGGTGAAATCAATGGATTTGGCTTAAAAAGTAAATCCATAATTGTGTGAATTAATGAAGCTAATAAATATGATCCAATGTATTACTACCAGAGTGAACTTAATGATCACTTTGTTACCAGAGTAAGTAGCTGTATTCTGTGAACAAGTTGAGTTCAAGCGAATGAGGAAATCTGACAGTTAAATAAACGTTTTCTAATGAAATTAAATATTTTTGCTATCTGGTATACTTTGTATGATCCATTCACTTTGGCACTTTGCTTTCTGATTGTCTCTACAATAGTTACACAATAAAAACATTGAAAGAATATTTGGCATGTTTCAGATTTGTGTTTTAAGATGTTCTATATATTTTAAGCATAACCTCTTAAAATGGAATTTAGTACCCTGGTTGTGTTATAATTAGTGTAAAGTATGTGCGTTTGGTTTTTAGCTCTGCTTTATGGTTGAGGCTACTAGTGGCTGCTCTTTGCCTCTCTGGTACAGTTGTGAGAAAGCTGCAGCAAATTCCTCAGGTTCTGTAGGCTGCAAAACTGAAATATCAAAAGAGTGTCAAGCTGAGAATGTTCTAAAGTGTTTCATTGCCTCTTAAAGACTTGGCTCCTTTCTATAATTTTTGTTATGGTGTCTCAGCTCAGTACACAAGTAATGCTAAACTCTCAAATCCTGATGACATCTTAATTTCAAACTTGGTGTTTATTCATGGTCTTGTGGGATTGGCTAGACTGCTTATTTCCTTCGTTCCTTGTTAATGAAAAACATTTGCAAGATCACCTTGCATTTTAAATTTTCAGTTTTGAGAGATTCCTTGTATAATGCATGGATGCTCTGAAACGTGAAGCCCTTTTGTCGGGTTCAGACACATACATACATGCCTTGTTGTTTATCCTCAGGCCCTGTGATTTCATTAAAAGGAATTCTACATACAATGTATGAGACTTAGACAAATTTTACTTCCTTACCATGATGTAAGAACTCTTAATTATAAACTGTGCACAGGTAATGAATTGTCTGTTTGTTCACTGGAATTTGCTCTACCACTTGATACATAATATACTTTCAAAATTATTTTTGTGCTTCCCAAATACATAATTTTATTTGAGGGCATTGTGATGCACAGGACAAAAGTCTAATTTAAGTTCATTAAAATGTTATGATTAAGTAGTGACATGATTAATATTTAACTTATCAGCAGTTCTCATCACTTATCACTATCTCGCACCAACTGTGTATTTTGAAACTAAAATGTTCCAACTATCTCAGTTCCTTTCAACCACCCTGGAGCAAATGAAGAGTAAATTAATAGTCTGAATGTGGGAATACGCAGACACATCTCAAAGAATAGCAGCAAGTAGCTAACTTTACTTTCTCTTTCGCTTGTCTCTGTGCATTCCCATTAGTGGGAGGCTAACATTTTTTCCTATGGATGATGGATACTAGGAGACTATTTAAATAATGACTGAAACACTGTCCTGCCCACTCCTGTCTCTTGCCTGGCAGCTAAACCTAATACATCTTCAGAATTCAAGAACCTCTTAATGGAGAGGGAGCTTAGTAAGAAATACAGTAAAACATTTTTTTCTGGAAATAGTTTGTTACTCTTGTAAAAAGGCATCATGGGCAAGATAGGGAGAGAACAAAAAATCTTGTAAGGGTCACCATCATGGGTTAAAGAGAAAATGCCCCTTGTGGTGTAGAATGCCGCTCATTTTGCATATATTCCAATAAGACTCGGGCCCAGCCCAAAGGTTATCCTAATTATGAATGATGATATACCTTTGAATAATGATGTTGGGGATAGTAGTGGTCAGTGAACTAATTTTAAAAAGTTGAAACAAACGCCAGATTTAAAGAGATCACTTTTTTTTCCTTTTAAAATGTGGGCACTTACGCATATTTTAATTTTAAGACTCACACACATTAGAATCTCCTTTTCATATTTTGTATTTCTTTTTAAATAGAATATATATCTAAGCTAACCTCCGTATTTATTACCAAGAAAGATCATCCTCAGTGGTCAACTATTGGTGCAGACACACGAGACTCTGTGGGTATGTTACTACTCTTGGGGTAGACTTAACCCATTCTGGACAGTTGGGCCACGTGATGCAGTGCATTGTGTGGCTGGTGGCCAGATGTTCCCTCTGCCTCGGGGTGAGGCAAGCAGCTTGCAGCTACGCAATGAGTCCTTGGAAAAAGTCTGAGGACATGTTGCGTATCAGCCTTACCCCAAATGGATAAGGCAGCCCAAGGCAGAACAACTCGTGTGCATCTGCCCTGCCGCTCAGAGAGCTCCACTGCAGGGCTTTGAGTGGCAGGTGCTGTTACCTGTGGCCACGTCATGACTGGGAGAGGGATTTTGTTTGGGCCAGGGGAGGAAGGCAGGGCAGGCTGTGTGGGTGGCGCTGTGGCCTGCCCTGGTTGTGGTGGGAGCTCTGATAATAGGTGGCTGCCAAGCTCTCTGCGCTTGCCCCGAGTGTGGTGGTAGTGCTCGCCTGCAAGTGGGCTGCATGGGGGGGGGGTCAGGCCCTCCATAGCCTGTGTGGCTGCACCCTATGAAACACTTCAGTTAGTTTCTTGAAAATACTGTTCTTGCTCTGGGATGGGAATCTTGAGTATTAAACTCCATTTCAAATTACTTCATTGGTTGATTTTAATGACGTAGTGTAACATTTAAAAAGTTGTCAGTACAATTTGAAGATTACGCAACATAGCTTCCATGTTTTTTCCCTTCGTTCTTCCCCCTTTTTACCAGTTACATGCTTTATTTTAAAAATAATTTTACTTGGATATCAATTTAGAGGAAATATGGTCAATAAAACCTTTGCAAGAGCTGGTTCTGCCTGTTAAAGCTCTGAAATTATCATACACTAGAACTGATAATACTGCAAATACAAAGGCTTGCTCATGGACTCCCTGATCCTATACCTGTGTGCGTGTGCAACCTGTGCACAGTTTATACAGAATGCATTGTGTGCACATTGCATGTGAAGTAAATCTTTTCTTCAGACAGTTTCATATTTGTCTGACTTTATAGATTTTGGTTGTGGAAAGACTTAAACATCTGGTCTTCAACATTGATTTCTTACTGCATCCTGTCGGGCCTGTCATCTCAGCATTGACAGGATGTGGTGAAATATACAATCAATGTCTTGACATTTTTTTGAGAAACTCAGGTAAGATTATTATGCAGCTAAAATGGTATTTATGGCCACTGCTAATGTTTTAACAGTTGGTGATCCTGTATTGACAGTCATTAATTACATTAGTATGCTGAGAGCCTCTGTGTGTCCTCTTGTTTCCACTTTAAAGTACTTCCTTTGTGCCTGCCTCAGTAACATTTAATACACTTGTAATTACCCTCCTAAGTAGCTTCCCAAATTTTGAATGTTTTTCTCCATCCTTGGGCATCCTGCTCCTCCAAAGTCCTTGGAAAATACTTGTGTGTAAAAATATTAGACCTTCAGTGCTTTTGTAACGTTCTTTGACAGCTGAGGAGACGGACATCCTCACTCCATAGAACTAGGTAAGTAAATGCTGCAGCTGGATAGGTTTTTCGTGGATCTGTTCATAGTATGTTTTAAGCCTGATTTCAAGGATGTTGGATGAGAAACTATTGCTGTCTCAATAAACAGACTGATTTGGATCCATATTGTAAATCAAACCCTAGATTGTTTTTCAGCTGGCAAAAGACATTAAGGTTTTTAAAAAAGCTGCTTTTGGTTCTGCAAGTTGCAGCTAATTTTTGGTGCATCTACTCCCAGCTAATAGCCTCCTTGATCTTATAGATGGACATTACTGTGGAAGCTTTCAATTCAGGAAAGGAACCAAAGGGATCGCAGGATCTGTGTAGCTCCTCCAGTGGGGCTGTGTGTGCTGGCTTTGATCCGTGCTGCTTTCCTTTTCGGTCAGGAAAGGACAGCAGTGGACATAGAAAGTGGGGCAGGGCACGGTCAGGGAAGAAGCCTTCCCTGGCTGCAACCCGCCTTTCCATGAGTGCTCCTCTCGGTGCTGCTCTTAGCTGGCTGAGAGAGGAGTGCAGAATTATTTGGTGAAATCCTAAGGCACATGTTAAGTAGGTCAGCAGGCTAGCTTAATGTATGAAGCTCTCTCCTGTCTTGTCTCCACAAGTCCTTACACTCAATCTTTAAGGCTCCAAAAATGAGAGAAAGTTAGTAAAATTGGAACACTCTACCTTACTGGTAACGGATATTGCATATCATTTATAGGTTTTGATTAGAAAGACTGTCCTCAGTTCTGTGTCTTTTTAGCTGTAAGTAGATGTGGTACAATCTGCCTCATGAAAAGTTTCTTCCAAACCTTAGAGACTAGCTAAAGGTTTGAAATATATTCTGCATATCTACCTAAAATTTGGGGTGTTCCTGTCCATGTAGATTTTCTTAAATTTTTTGGCTGCCATCACAATTCTTACACTTTGTGTGAAATAAAATGTATTAAGGTGAAAGCATACAAGACAGCGGCTGGCTGCATCCCCTGCCCCACCTGTGCAGTGACAATTTAGCCGCCACCTGTTGGGCCGGTGTAGAGAACAGAACACGCATGCAGCCTCCCAGCAGCTGCCTGCTGCCCCCACATCCTGGGTTAGGCTAGGGAACTGAACACATGGGCAGGACTTGGCCACTGGCCACCAGAAGCAGGATTGGGCCTGTGAAAAGTGGCCAGTGGCAGCAGATAGCTTCTAGATTCTGGGCCAGAGTGATCATGTTTGGGGGCCAAATCCTCAGTTCAAGGCGTTGTCATTCCTGCTGGCTCCCCCTGGTTGGTGTTGGGGGCACAGGGAAACAAGTGGCTCTGCTTGGGCAGAGCTGTGCCTGGAGAGCCTTGCAGGCTGGTCCCCCTGCCCAGGGGTGGCGGGTCCCAACTTGACATGTGAGCAGAGGTGGAATTGGTGCCACATGCTGTGTGCCTGGATTCGCCACCACTGCTACCCCAGAAGAGGGTCCTGCTGTCTTGTGGGGTGAAATGAGGGAGGGAGGGACTGATTGCACAGGGCTTGGCTCTGGGACCCACCATCCCTGGGGTGAGGGTGACTTCCCTTCGTCCCTCCACCCTTCCTGCCAGCGGCAGATTTTCCCAGTAACGACATCAGGTGACAGGCCATCAGGGGTGGGGGGTTTGCTCGCTCCTAGCTCGTGCCATCAGCTGACAGGCCACTGCTGCTCCTGGGCCCAATCCTTATAGACATCATGGTTTTGTCCATGGTGCTTGGCAGACCTCACCACATGCAGGGACTGTGCGGGACCTGTCAGACAGGAGGGTGCAGAGTAGCCGTGTTGGGCCAGCTTTAGCCCGTGCTGTGTCAACCATCTTCTCTTGACAACGAGTCGGGTAGCAGACACCCGCCCCATTGCAGAAGTGGGTGAACATCTGACACCCACCTAACAGACGTGCAGATGAATCATGGGCTAATGTCATTTAATGTGGGCTACTGTCTTGTTTGTTTTTCACCCTTGGTTCTGAATTTGTCATCTTTTAGCTCTGTTGAATGTTTCCTTGTTCTTGGATTTTCACATAGGGTGAGCTGTTGGATTTTAAGATAGGGTGAACTTTAGAACCTGATTGCCTTCTCAGCATTGTTGATTGTTTTTACATAGGTTAGTCATGTCCTCTTATAAAGTATCATTTATCTCCCTTGTAAAGTAAATTATTTCAGTGTTCAGCCTCTCCTCTTTCTCCATTGATCATTCATTTCCCTTCTTTGAACCTTCTTGAATTTGGCAGTATTCTTTTTGATATGCGGTTTCTGGTACTACAAATCATATTATAGATTGGGACAAACCATTGATTTTTATATAAGAGCCTTGCAGTTTTTCCTGTATTTTCCATCCTATTGTCTTAAGGACAAAAGCTGTATAGCTTTCTATATGAATTGTACAGGTAAAAATTTAGAGCACAGATGTACTCAACACTTACATAACAGATCCACTTACATAACAGATCCATGGTCCCGATCAAAGTTGTACATGTGCATTCAAAGGTGTGCATGCTGTGCATTCAACATGCACACAATGTGTACACATACAATGCACCCAACGCACACTATGTATACACTGAGTATGAGCAATGTAAACACCATACAGTGTATACATAGTGTGCGTTGGGTGCACATATGGTGTGTGTAGACATTGGAATGGTCCCAGGTTGTCTAAATCTGGGTCCTAGAAAACAACAAATGTAGGAAATCTGGTTTAGTGAGTTTCTTAACAATATTTTGGAACTTTGGGGCAGAGAGGGAAATTGAGTGTACTTCACAATGGGTTTAAGCTGCATTTACTAGACTTGTTTTCTTTTCTGGTTTCCCTGCCTTATTTACTTCCAACTTCTCCACCAAATCACATTGGTAGTCTGGAAAGGATTTAAGGCTTGTCCTTCTTGTACATCAAATAAGAGAAAGATTGTATGGAATGGGGGAGCATGGTGGGTAGAGTAGAAGATTGTGTAATTACTAGGGGTATGCAATTTGTATTATTTTAATTCGTTAGGAAAACAAATGGAGGCCCATTAATTTTCATGACTGTTATGAAAATGGATGAATAAACAAACAATTGTTGTTTGCTTTAATCTGTTTTTTCCTGTTCAATTTATTAAAATAATAAAATTTAAAAACCCACTGCATATGTGCAGAATGGCCACTAGGGCCGTTCTACGCATACATGACTCTTTCCTAAAATGGCGCTGGCAGGAAAAGGGCCATGCATGCGCAGAATGGGCCTGGCAGCCTTTTTGCGTTTAGGCAGTGATTTTTTATTTAAAAAATTTTTTTTTTAATTAAAATAAAACACAAAACCACACACCTAAAAATGGCATGGTTTTTTATGAAAACTGAATATGAAAGGCTTTTTATAAATGAAAATGAAAACTAAAATGAAAACAAATGGTGTGCTTTCTGCACACCCCTAGTAATTACCCAGCATAGGAGTTGTTATGAACAAAGGTGCTTGCCACATCTGAACTTTTGAGTGCTTGATGTTCTAGAGTAGAGTTTCAGATGTAAAATGCTAATTAGATACATTACTGTCACTTATCCTTTTTAAATCTACCCTGTAATATTAACACTATTTTAGGGTGTTTATAAATGAAAGAGTAGCCTGCTGGATTCTGTGTTCTGTCTTTGCAGCCCTCACTTCTTTTAGCGTGTAGAACTAACAAACGGGCAGCCTCCTGCCTGCATTTCATGTGCTGGTGGGTAGCCACCACTGGTGGTGCCACTCATAACTTTCCCTCTCCTTAGTCCTTGTTCTGTGACTCCTCATCCTCCCCCACCTTTCCATCAGACAGAGAAGACTTCTTTCCTTGTGATCCTCCCTTTCCTATCAAGCAACACTTGTGTACTTGGCCGGCTTCAAGAGGAGAAAGTCCTTCCTGCACCCCCGCTCTTTGTTTCGACCACTTCACCGCTAATTGCTTTGAAGTGGATGCAAGAGAAGATTGCTGCTTCTGATGGAAAAGGTGGTCACAGCTGGGGAGTGGGGGGAGCACAGCTAGGGGGGCCACAGCCAGGGAAGAAGCCTTCTCTGGCTGTGAGCCCTCCTTCAACACTCTAGCAGCCACGCTAGATGGTGCTGGTGGACCTGGATGCAGACGAGGCTTCATACAACCTAATAAATGAGACGTGGCAGTGTGGACTCATATTAGCTTGCACTGGCTCACGTGGTTGGTCTGCAAGGTACCTGGATGACGCCGTGAGTGGGGATACATGGTGGGGTGCGGGCTAACATCTGGTGAACACCTAATAGACGGGCAGACAAATGCCCAGACTGGTGAGGCTAGTACGGCCTATTGTGTTGATTTTCATTCTTAAATGCAATTTTGTACATTTTTAAAAACCCAAACTTATAAAACAGAAATGTCATCATGTGAAAACATAACCCTAAGGGATCTTTCTGAGCATGTGTGATCAGAATTGTTTTCCAGATTTTGATTATTTTGGCAGATTTTTACGTGGACAGCAAAAGGTACAGAAGAGTAGTTCCAGTTTCTGAAAGGGATAAGGGAGAGACGTAAAGATGTAGCTTGAAATGTGTTCTATTTCAACGCCAACCCCACTTTTTCTTTTCTTAATTTGACTGTTTCCTCTCTTTGCTGCGGATAGTGTGAAAACTTGATTAAACTGAAATCAAAGGGAAAAATGGATTGAAGGTTTTACCCGATGGTGGTATCACTGTTACGCTGTGCAAGTGTATCAGCAGTCAGTCTTGTAATAACAGTTTCATGTTCCATGTAGAAGAACAAGGTAACAAATATGCTGCATCACAAATCGGATGATGTGATAGATCATATATTCATTAAATTATAGTTTTGGGGTAAACCCAGAGATAGCCACATAGGTACTTTTGCTCACTGGGTGAAAAAGCACACTGCTGAATGTATTACTAAAATAGAAGAATGTAGAGAATTCACAGTAAAACATTTAGAGGTATGGTAAAACACTTGAGTGAATTTCACTTGATTTTACCTCTGCGTATTGAAGCTTTGAAGTTTTACTTCACTATAAGGTTGTTCCACTGTACTAACCCTTTTAGAGTCACCTTTGTCACTTCGAGGCTGGACTACTGCAACGTGCTCTATGTGGGACTGCCCTTGTTTCTGGTTCGGAGGCTGCAGCTAGTGCAGAATGCGGCGGCCCATCTCCTTATGGGGACAGGTCGTCGGGAGCATATAACACCCTGCTCTGGACTCTGCACTGGTTGCCAATAGTGTGCCGAGCCAGGTTCAAGGTATCGGTAATGATCTATAAGGCCCTTCACGATCTTGACCCCTCATACCTCAGGGACCGCCTCTCCCTCCACGCCCCAGAGCGACTCCTTCGGTCTGCTGCGGGGGCCTTCCTGGAGGTCCCCCGTGTTAAGTGGGGGGCCATGATGGAGAGGGCATTCTCGGTGGCCGGGCTGTGTCTTTGGAATTCCCTCCCGGAGGAAGCTTGCCTGGCCCCAAGCCTCCTAACATTTCAGTGGACTTGTAAAACCTGGCTGTTCGCACAGGCCTTTGGGGAGGGTGGGATAGGGTTTTTACTCTCTCCCCTTATTTTTTTATTTTTTCCTATCGCTATGATATTTTAAATTGTAGATGCTTTTAAAAAAAGAAAATTGTTTTTATGCCGTAGGCATATGGGGCGACTCATAAATGTATGAAAATAAAAAAATAGAGTAGCACTTTTCATTTAGCAACTCTCACTTACCAGATAGTTGCTAAATGTTAAATTCTAAAGGGATTTTCATTTCCCCTTCCTATTCGCTTCTGGCTGGAGAGAAAAGATGATCTATCTTCTGGAGAAGAAAAAATGAAAGGGTTATTCCTGGTTTTGTAGTAACTGCTACTTTTTAGAATGAGTAGCTTATTAGTGTATTCACCAATTGCATAGAGTGAAGAGAGGCCATATCCCTGCTCCCAAGAATGGGAAATTGTTTTGCCAGATGAGCCACCTCATGAAACTGTAATTTATTATTTTTGCCAAAATGCCAAAACATTTCACTGATTTGCCCATGTAACCCGTGTGAAAAAAGTTTTAGCCGGTCCATGACAGCACACTACTTACTCATGGCTACTTAGTTTTCTCAATTTTTTTTTGCTTTCTCCAATGCTTTCTGAAAATCCAGATACGCTATGCCAACTGGATCATCCTCATCCTTATCCACATGCATGTTGACACCCTCAAAAATTCCAAGAGATTAGTGAGACATGACTTCGCTTTGCAAAACAGGGTTAGATGCAGAAATACAATTTTTAGATACCATAAATAATGGAGCAGTTAGTCCTGAAATCCATGAGACGAGGTGTAATGATAGTGGCACTGCTTAGTAATAGTGATCAAAATGTAAAGTTAAAGTTGCCCATTATTATGGCTTCCAGTTTGTGTCCTTCATTAGAATTTCATAATCATTCTCACTGTCCTCGTCAGGAAGTTGATAATATACTCAACCGTTAATTTTTCTGTCAATAGAGATGCCAAAGTACAATTTTTTCCTTTAAATGTTAATCATACTTGACTCAGTGCTGCATTAACATATAACACCACTCTGCCACCAGTTCCATGGACCCTTTTCATTTTGATATCTTTTGTATCCTGATATTAGTGTCCCAATGACTGTCCTCATTCAACAAGGTTTCTGGCCGTTTGCCAGTATTCTCATTAAATGGTAGCAATTGCTTTTTTCCAAAGGGTGAGGTTCAGTGAGTGTCCAAGCCTTCCTGTGCTAGTAGGGGGCTTGCATAATTTTGCACGGTGCCCCAACATCCCTGAATTCAGCACTGCATACAAGTTCTCAGTGCTGCTTTCCTTGAACTCTGTGATAAAATTCCTATTGATATCATTGGCAATAGGATCAGTTCAATGATTTATAGTGTATTGTTCTGATGAAAGGTGGTCAGTTGAATTCTGAATTGGATATACTAATGCTTTTATTTAAGAAAATATTCACACTAAAGACTCATTTTTAATTTAAAAAATCTAAATCTCACTGTTAAATCAAATCTTACTGTTAAATCAAATGTTACACTGTGCAAAATACACATTATTACTCTTTACAAGTAAAATAGGCATAAGATTTTGTGAAATCAGTTTTGGAAACCTGAAGCCAAAATTTTCATTGCATGAAAAGCAATAAGAATTCAAAATTTGACTATAGCAATTGTGTGGAGCTGTCCTATTGCTTGTGCAGATTGAATACAAGTGAATGCTTTGTTCACTGCAACTGATGTCTGTAAGTGTGGTGCTCCACAGTGTTGTTTTTAACAGAATAATGCAACATTTAAGAGTGCAGGCTGGCTTGTATATCACTCAGTAAAAATAACTTTCTCAGCTAACTAAAATGGAAGCTTAAACTTGAAGAATTTAGTTTTTCATGAAAATGTATTCAAATGTCAGACATTTGATTTTGGTTTTAGAGACTTGAATTTTCAAAATAGAAAATTCTTCTGAATCTTCCTGCTATTTAAAAAGGTTCATTTGGGCTTCATCGTTTTGATATATTTTGCCATTGTTGTGGTTTTCTCCTATTGTGTATATTTTTGTGGTACACATGAAAAATGCAGCATTGACCTCAGGGTATTTTGAGGGAAAGCATTTTCTGTCTCAAATCTTTCACAAGTCCTATCATGATCTCAGATAAAATAGTAAATTTTGACATGTTTTAAAAACTAGAAGAGCTCTGCATATGAAAACAGAAACGGATACTATATTCACAAATAAAAAACCGAATGGTCTTAGACTGAATTTTATAAGCAACTTAACTTCTACCATGCGGAATTACTAATTTTACAGTTGAAGGCTGCTACTTGTATTTTGCTGACTCCCTTTGGTGCCCCTATAGTTAATGATGACCCAGTCCTTTCCTTTATGGTACACCAATTTCAAATGTCTAGAATAGAGTTAGAAATATACTTAATAGGCTCCAAGACCAGCATGGGAGTTTAAATTTACTCTAACTGGCTCCAGAATATCTGAGGCCAGGAAATTGCAGAGGAGGCATTCTGGCACTGCCATGGGTGGTTGTCTGCCAGGACAGAAGTATCCAGGTGGGCAGGGGCATAGTACATCTGCTTCTGTCTTCCCAATCACCCATTGTCTTCTGGCAGTTCACAACATTCCCACCCTTCCCGTAAGGCATGGGTTGGAAGGATACATTTGCTTTCATATATGTTATAATTAGTAATAGGTAAAAGCCTGTTCCCAAACTTGTCAAAATATTCCAAATAGAGGAGGATGTTGGTTAATAACCTTTTTTTTTAATTGGGAGCCCTATAAATGTGGATTTATGTAAACCCCACTACCATATTGCTTTCCATGCATTAATTGCATTAAAAAAATCAGGTTTGCACAATCATGATATTGGCATAAAACCGACATTTAATTTTTGCAACAGTGAAGGTCAGAAATGCTTTTTCCCCTTTAATTAAAACTGCCATTTGAATGTAATTTTATGCAAGGCATTTTAAGAAAAGCAATAAATACAGCAAAAGTACTGCCTAAGAAATCCCTGAGGAAAAAAAAACCCAACTAAACATGAGCTTTCAAACGTCTAACTCTGTTATCTCCTTCTGGGAACAGAATCAGTTTTTAAAAATCTGACACAAAAATCCCAAGGTGGCAGACGAAGCTGTTCTTCCAGAGGATGCTGATGACACTAAAGAGAATTGTTGCTTCTGTAGTCGTACACCCAGCTAAAAGTTTGGTAAGGAAGACCAAGATTAGAACTAAAAAACCTTGTGCTTTACATATTTTGAGTACTCAAAGGCCCTTCTTTATGATTGATGTCCCATTGTGTTAGATGCTTTATCAAGTTTGTAAATGTGCTGTAAAGCAAAGCGTATGTAGCTATTCTGACCAAAATGAATGAAGTTCAGAGTCTGAAAGAAACTTTCCAAACACTCTTATCAGTGGATGGTGGTGTGGTTTTGCATGGAAAGAGGCAGTGATGGATAACATTCTGAGGAGACATCAGGAAGGTTGTAGGTTCAAGTGTGTCCTAGCACCAAACTTGTAATCAGCATTCTAGTTCTGTTTGGTGGCATGTAGTACTATTCTCTTCAAATGTGTTGTAGTTTTGCTCATGTAACAGCATTGGCCTGCTTCCTCTATGTACTTGAGAGGAACAATATTTGGAATTGATGTTGAGCAAGTGGTTACTGGTTCATTTGAAAATTCCTAAATATTAATTAAAGCCCTAGAGCAGTGCAGAAGGGATTATAAACAGAGACCCAGGCTCATTGTGTTTTCCCCATTGCTGCCAATTGGGAAAAAGTAGTGAATATGGGTCCATGATTATAAACCTTGTCCCATTTATGGGGCTACCAGGATGCAGAAGGAAACCGATCCAAGTGTAGGAGAGGCAGAGGGAACTTTCGGGTTCTTGAGCATCAGTCAAGATGGTATGGTCCTGAGTGGAGCTATCTGAAATCCCAAACACTTTGGGGACAATCCAACATCCTGCTTATGCTGACCTGGATGTGTGGCGCACAGCCAGAACGTGCTCGCTCAGACGTGCATGCAGTGCTGTGCATCTAGCACAGCTGTGCAGGGCAAAAGTGCAACCCTGGCCTATGTGACCTGCCCCACACGGCTGTGCTGCATATGTGGCACCACGTGTGTGTCTGAGCGCACACGTTCTGGCTGTGTGCCGTGCATCGGGATTGGCATAAGCAGGCCTCTAGATTGTCCCCTTTGGTGCTAAACGTCACAGATGTGTGGCCACTGATATTGTCTGAGAAGTTCTGAACATAGTTATAAATACTTATACAGAAAAGCAATGCAGGCAATACCACATTCACATTAGGGTGTGGATTTACAAGGGTGTCTGTGTGACCTTTTGGTATTTCCAATATGCATAATTTGTTTCACAAGCTGTAGATGCCTTTTTATTTCTGCTGCCCCCTGCAAGTCCACAGTCATCCTACAAATATTTTGACAAGAATGTATTCCTCCTCTACTAGTCGCGCTTTTAGCTCTTTATTTCTAGAGGCAGTTAGAGTTGCTTTTTAAGTTTTAGAATAATAAATGCAGCTATTACCTTTTCCTGTATTAGTTTTCCTTTCTGAATACAAAAGTTAGTAAACCGATGTTAACATTCAGAATTCAGAAGGGAAGCACAACAGGCCAGAAATTCCACAAGCTAAGAATTCGCCATATCATTATGTAAACTACATTGTACAAGAAAAATTGTGGGCTGGAAGACACTACAATAAGCAGGAACCTGGGTTCACTGCATTTTCCCCTTTGGTAACAATGGAGAAAGTGCAGTGAACACAGGTCCCTGAAAATATGGTGGATTCACAGCTGATTGAAGAACTGTACTCAGAATGATCGTCGGTGAACTGTACTCAAAGCATGATCATCATCAGACCAGAGGGAGGTATCAAGTGGGGTCACATGCAGGGCTCTGTCCTGGGTCCAGTGTTGTTCATTGTCTTCGTTAATGACTTGGATGATGGGGCTGAGAGCATACTTACCAGGTTTTCAGATTACACAAAAGTGGGAGAGTAGTTAACACCTTGAAGACAGAATTAGAATAAAAAGGGAGGCAAGAAATACCAGCTGCACAAGTATAACATGTCAGATAACTGGCTTGGTAGCAGCACATGCTAAAATGACCTAGGTGCTGTGACTGATCGCAAACTGAACACGTCGGTGATATAACATGGATGCAAAAAATGCTAATGCAATCTTCAGTTGATTAACAAGAGTGTTTCTAAGTCAGCAGAAATAATAATTCTATTTGGCACTGGTCTGAGTATTATGTCCAGTTTGGGGCTTCTCATTTTAAGAAGGACATTGACAAATTGGAGTAGGTTCAGCGGAAGGTGATAAAGATGATAAAGATCTAAAAAGCAAGTCTTATGAGGAAAGGAAGAAGGAACTGGGTGTGTTTAGCCTAGTGAAGTGGAGATTAAATGAAGGCATGATAGCAGTCTTCAGATATCTAAAAGGCTGCCACCAAGAAGATAACAAGTGACTGTTCTGCATTGCTACAGACAGCACGACTAGAAATAATGGCCTCAAATTACAGGAAGGTAGATTAGTTAAATATTAGGAAAAACTTCCTAACAGAGCTGTTCAGCATTGGAACAAGTTGCCCTTGTTCCATTGCTGAATGAAGGAGACTGTAGTGCTGGCTTTCCATCAATGGAGGTTTTCAAGAGGAGGCTGGACAGCCAGCTGTCAGGGATGTTTGTTGCTGTAGTCATCCTGCATCCGTGCAGGGAGTTGGATTAAATGACCCTCAAGTCCCCTTTCAGCTCTAGGGGCATTTTTAGACACATTTTTTATCCTGACTTAAACTCCCCCACAGGGAATTTAGACGCTTCCCTGCCCCCCTGACCAGAAGTCACCCCGGCGCTGTTGCAAATTGTGGTGCCGGCCACTTCCGCATGTTTTGAGAAGCGAACTTGGTAAGTCTGCATTTTCAGTAGCCTGCTTCTCAAAACATGAGGGAGTCACTGATGCCGCTGTTTGCAATGGCACCTGGGTGACTTCTGGAGCAGCGGGGAGCATCTAAACTCCCTGTGCGGGAGTTAGCAGAACCCAGACTCTTCAGTCTGGGTGAAAATGTGTGTGTCTAAAAGCACCCTAAGATTTTATGATTCTAGTATTTTAAGTTGATCTATCATTTTGTTATAGAGAAGTACTGTATACCTTATTTAAACATGCAGGATTATCAGCATAGAACTAGATGTAATACCTGGCCTTCCAGACATATCCTTTCTGATTGTTGACAGGCTTGTGTTTATTTTTGTGAGTTTTCTTTATTCTTTTTCTGCACTTCCATACTTTGAGAGATCCACTATGTTACACAAGTCTGATACCACATTCACACCTGATGAGCCAGCGCTGTCGGAGTGACGGGAGACACACATGCAGCAGCGGGGAGGAACCTGATGACACAAGTAGAGCGGGTGCAAATGGGGATCTGCCGCGGCTAGTCTTGCGCATGACAGGGCACAAAATCCAGCCCTGTCATGCGTGAGACTAGCAGCGGCAGATCCCTGTTCGCACCTGCTCTTGCGTCATCGGGTTCCTCTCTGCTGCTGCTGATAGCATCGGAGTGTCAGGTGTGAACGTGGCCTGAATCCTACAGTTCTGTATATGGAGTTAGGAACAATGGAGAATGGGGAGGCAAATCCTGCTTCATATTGCAATGCAAGTGGGCTGTAAATTGAAGTTTCTCTAATGGGGTGCCTGAGGATACTAGTGTGATGCCAGACTTTACTTTATGGTACATTTGCCCACTTTTGTTAAATGGTGGGGTGAGGGGATGTTATAGCATACCTGCAAAATGGTGCTGATGTAATGGACCCTTAAACTTTAGAGAGCTTGGCTATCCTATCTGATGATGTTCAGCATGCTAAGCATTCTCCAGTGGCTATTTAGTCCAATCTGTAAGGTACAAAGTTGTTAGCAGATGATGTACGAGAATATATGGGCTCCCAATGAGGGTTTGGCGTAATGTTTCGCCATCCCTTCAGTTTTTTTTTACATATCTGACTTCCTCCGTGTGTTTACAGTAATGATAGCAACTCTCCATTCAATTAACCTTGGCTGAGTTTTTGATATTTATGCCATATGAGAAAAGATTCTGCTGAAATAACTTGCTTTGGCCCTTTTCTCACACACTTTAACACCGATAAAATGTGT
>QEPC01008091.1:88863-125421 GCA_003113815.1 Sphenodon punctatus
ACTTAGGGACTGGGGAATGAGGCGGTCCTTCAGATAAGTGGGACCCAGGCTGTGTAGGGCTTTAAAGATTAAAACCAGCACCTGAGGCATTAGAGCTGGGCTTTTTCTGAGCGGGGGTGAGGGGAGCAAAGAAGCCTCTTCCTGCCCCTTGTGCACCCCAATAATGTTCTCTGTGCACCCCCATAATGTTGGTGCATACAGGACGCAAGCACACTCCTGGTATGGGTCCCCTTGGGAACTTGCAAAAGCCTAAATCCTACTGTAGCAAAACGTTGAGCATATTAATTAAAGAAAAGTTGAGTTGGATATATGAAAGGGAAAGTGTCCTAGAGGGAAGCCAAGAGGGAATGATGTCATCAGAAGAGTAGGGCTAAACCAATAGAATTAAATCTAGCAGAAGAACGTTGGGGAGAAGTCAGTCGGAAGCATTTAGCCTGAGGTGGTGGTGAGTGTGACAGAGAGAAGTAAGGGCAGGTGCCTGGAAGGTTTCTCTCCAGGGATACAGATATGGAGTTATAGAATATCTGTGCCGTATTGTAAATGCATAAAGGTTGCCTTGAAGATATCTGAAACTGTCGCTTATGTTATAACTAGAACTTTTCTTTATCTACTTAGGAGCATGGTAGAATTTGTTATCTTTACTTCAATCTATTTGAAGTAAACAAATGAAACTTTATTTTCTATTTCAATGAAAGACTACAATGTGAAACCCTCCCCATGCTAAGCTACCATTCTAATTATAACATACAACAGGTACCTTTAGTCCATTCTAAGTTGAAACAAGGTAGCAAAAGGGGTAAAGGATTCAACATCTACTGTAGATATGTTGTGGGTTAAGATGACTGCCTCACAAGACTGGCTGTAAACACAGAAACTGCGGACGGAAGCCAGTGAATTAAGAAGATTTTTGCAACACTTACATTTAAACAGTTATATAAACTTGTTGCATTGGGAGGACTTATGAGTACCTCTTTTTGTACTATTGGCTTGTAGCAATTAAGAATTTTGTTTTTTTTTAAAAAAAGAGGAAAAATATTTTATTATTTTATTTATTTATATTTATTGGCGGCCCCCCGATGCCTTGCTGGGTGATTGATGAATATTGATGGAAAAGAGCCCCACCAAAGATTGTACCTTTTAGCTAAGCATATAGCTGATCAGATAGGCTTGTTTAGTTGCCAGATGGTTAAAACAGTATTCTGTCAAAACTTTACAGATGTGTGTGTTGTGTAACTGTAGGTGTCATAATACATTTTTAGTATTTTATCTACGCACCCACTATTTCTGAGATTGCATTCAAAACTATTAGATTTTTTCACCCCCAAATGATATATTTTTCTCCTTACTATTGTTCTTCCATGGATTTAATTTAGCTCTAAGGGTTGTCTTAGGCTGTTTTTACATGGGGCTCTCCCACTCCTGAACACCCAGATATGTGGGTGTTCATGAGTGGGAGAACACTGTGAGAAGGACACAGTGCATGTGCGCTCCCGCCTAATACGCACTCCCCACTCATCAACATGCACGGAGCAACCGGGGAAAATGGCGGTTGCTCCGTGCGTGTCAATGAGTGGGGGATGAGTGTGCGCTTGTATACATGCCCCACCCACTCACCCACTGCGCATGCACTGGCGTGCCCATGCCCCCCCCACCCCCAACATGGGCTGTGTAAAAACAGCCTTAGACACAGACTGACCACAAGTAATAAAAACAATTGTTTTGGTGCAAGCCTGCATGTATACACTCTAATTTGGACTGCAAATGGCTGAAGCTGATTGAATAAAGGCCTTTTTCACACGAGACGCCCCCACCCATCTCCATGCAGTTTCATGTGTAGATGGGTGGAGGCGCCCATGTGAATGCTGCAGGGAATGGTTGGGGTGCACCCTCCCCGCGCTACATCCATCTCCGCCCACGCATGGAGCAGTGGGCTCTAATGCCCGATGCTCCTTGGGTGGAGATGGGTGTGCACCTGTGGGAACGGCCGCACACCCACATCCACCCACTGTGGCCGCACTCCCATCCCCCAACCCACCGCGATCTGTTTAAAAATGGCCAAAAAGAAATTGGGGGTTTGTTGGCCTGCACACATTTTTGAGTTAATTTTATAAATGCAAGCTAAGCCAACATAACTACTATTAAGATTAAACTATGCTCAGATTTGGGAGTTTCACTGACTTAACTAAATTAGTTTTAAGACATTTTGTTGGTGCAAAAAAAAAAAAAGTATAGACAGGGTTTAACTAAAACAAATTCAGTTATTGTTTTTTTCAGGAGAAGTGTTTCGCACATATTGGCAGCAAAATAGTGAAGTTGCTTTTACTACACATCTCCTGTTTTGGCTTAAGTTGTGTGTAGTCAAGTTTTTATTTATAACTAGTTTTGCTCATGATGACTTGTCTAGTAAATATTTTGTGTGGACACCAAATAAACATTGCTTGTATTTGCATATTTTTTTGTTCATTGGAGAATTTTAAGTTTGTAAGTACTGCTAGTTAAAATGTGGGTGGCTTTCTGGAATATTATATCTTCAAAGAGCAATGATGGCTGTCTGAATTGCAACACTGAATTTCATTAACTATTTACTATATAATCCATTCAACAAGCATGGAAGGCTGAGTTTAAATTAGTTTCATTTTTGAAAACTAGATTCAAACCTAGTTAGATTTAAATCTTCTTAAAAAGCAAATTGGCACAAAAAACCCCTCTTATTTTGAGGAATTTTCTGTGATGTATTCTCATTTTGAACTTGGGAGTTGGAGGAGAATGAGATGAACTGCCATAGTTTTGTACTGATCATTCAGTTTACTTAGTCCCCAAGTAGGATGTTAAATCAGGTTGTTAATATCCTTCAAATTCAGTATTTTTAAATGGCCGCCTTATTTTTGGGTAGGTCCTTCTCAAAATGTTTTATGGTGGTTCTTACAACTGGGACTTAATTCACACTTATCCCAGTACTGTGTACTCTATTTCTGATAAAACTGTTGCTGGTATAGAAGCAAGGAAGGTAAACGAAATGGATCAATAATATTGTCATCTTCTACACTATATTCATAGGAAAACGATTAGAAACACTGATAAAACATTTGATATGAAAAAAGTCACACAACATTGGATAGGGATGGGGGATTTGGATAGAACCTAATCAACCTGAAAAATGGCCGATTTGGTTCTGTCTGACAATTCAGGGTTTTTGCGGTTTTGGACAATTTGGATCTTTTACATTGACTTTTTGATTCAGATGTTTAACATTGCGGTTTGTTCCTATTGACTTGAATGGGAAAAAACACGTGCAAAAAATCTGAATCAGAATTCAAATCAAGATCCAAAATTACTGAAGAACCCAAAAATCCAAATCTGAAATTTCCCCTGGAGTTCCACCTATTAACATTTGAAGATTGTGGATAGCAAATCACTTTCATGAACTTCTCAAGGACGCATTTTTTTTTTTTAAAAGAGGTTTACACTGCAAACTTGGTTTGTACAGCAATGGCTTTTAAAGTAGATTTCCTAAAGTTGTAGTTCTTGACTGTTTTATTTGTCCTGGTGCTAAGACAGATAATGCGTTTCACACATCAGCATTTTAATGCATTTGCAAGTACCAATGTAAATGCTACTGTGCATATTTTTTTCATCCTTCATGTAACATTATTTTCAGGACTTTTGGAGTACTAATAAGTAATTGATGTTATCTACTAGTAATATGGATGAAGGTATTCAGGATCATACACACTACATCCAAACATTTTTGCTAAATACTACTGAAGCACAACTTGATTTTTGGGTGAGGGGAGGCAGAACCTTATTTATTTCATTACAGATTATTTCAGATATCTGCCAAAAAGTCCTGTAATGCGAGAGGTGGGAAAATATTTTTTTTTAAATAATGGAAACTTCTTTTTGCATTTCATAGTCTTGACACATAGTAGGAGTGTAAGTATCTAATGATCTAACTTGTTTCTCAGATATGCTACATTTTTTATTAGCTAACCACTTTCATGAATATTACTAGTACTGTTTTGATGTGAGATCTGAAATAAATTTCACTTATAAGGTGCTCTCATTTGTATACCTTGCTGTAAAACTATTTTTCACAGAAACAATTTATAGTTATGACTAACCTTCAGTCTCAAGGTGTTTGTAACTTTTGAGTTTCTAATGTATTTGAAACTAGTCCTAAAATAAGGACCACTGATCTATTTACATTTTTTAGGTAAAAGTTTTAGGAAAAGAGATTGAACTTGCAATGCATATTAAAGATCATCATTTTATTCTCTGGATCATATGGAGTGTTTCTTCCTGCTACTCAGCCACAGATAGCTGTAATCAGGTACTGTTAGCTAGACTTTTCTTGGTTGCTAGCTTTGGCACCTAACTGGCAAAGACAGTATTGGCCATCTAAAGCAAAACCATGTAGGGGAGAAACAAAAAGAGAGTTAGACTACTTGAAATGTTGCAGTACACACACATGGAGTCAGCTGTAGTTTCTCTGTGTAGTGTTATAAGAATTGCTTTACTTACTACTGAAAACTAGCAACTGGGGGAAGAAATGACAATCTTTTCAGAAACAGTATACAGCACTGCAACACAAGCAGATCTAAATGAAACTTCACCTCAAATATGTAAACAAAATGTAATTAACACAGAATTGGGCTGGAACTATGGGAAAACTTTAAAATGCAGGAAGTTAATCTCAGAATTATCCATCCTTCTCCTTGGCATAAATTGCCCTTCCTTCTCCTCGGCATAAATTATGCTTGCACTGAAGTACAGATTTTCAGAACTATTTGAAATGACTTGTGAATTAAGCTTTTGAAGGTCAAGCAGTCTATCTCTACTTCATGACTGAATGAATACTTTGCCTTTTCCTTAGTGATTTTATGTTTAATAATATGGACAAACATGTTCTTAACATTCTACGCATTTTAAAATGGGAATATATTTTTCATCTTGTGGTGTGTTTCCCTGACAAAATCTTGTAAGAATATTTGGCTGATGTTTTCTGACACTTCGTGTTTAATAACAGCATGTTCTTCTGTAATGCAGTTGAACTTTCCTAGTAGTAAAGTTACTATTAAAGTAGCTGAGAGCTCTTTGTGATAGATTTTGTCAGAGGAGAAAACCAGTTGCAATGAACATAACTTAGAGATCCTGATTTTAGTGTGTGGTATATTTTTAAGCATATACAGTATTGTACTGGGTTGTTTGTCCTGTTAGAGTGGGAGTTACCAAAGAATGCTTGAGCTTTCTTTGGAACTATTTCACAGTTTTATTCTTAAGTTCTATTTTTATTTCCTTGCAGACATGATTGCATTGACCCATAGAGACAATTTATACGTATTTGGCCACTTAGGTCACTGACTCCCAATACTATTGTATCTGCTTGCACCCAGTTTGACCAGTTGTAAGAAACTGTCATATAACAATGATTTTAAGTGCTGGTGCTACAGTCAGGAAGCCAGATTATTTACATATCTAAACTAATCTTTTTATATCTGTCAAATCAAGCTATTATTAACTACTATAAAGAAAAATAATGTTGAAATAATAGAGTGGTAGAAATACATGTACTGCAATATAAGCACTTACTCTGTTAACTCCTCTTGTCCTGCATTCCTGCTCCCCACCCACACATCATGGGACAAGAAGCAGAAATTTATTTCAGGTTTGGCCAGTATCTCGCATGGAAACAGCACTAGTTTTGTTGGCTGATTATCCCCATCCAGCAGCCAGTGGAGTATAAGCTGGCATCACTAGTGATTTCTGTTGATCTTTCATGGTTTTGATACAATTGTTCATGAGATCTTTGGAGTCTTCTGCATGCTATACCATATTTAGCTCTTTCCGAGAAGTCCTTTGGGGTGCTTCTGAACAACTTTCTCTTCTCATTTCCAAGCACTTAAGTGGTATGCTGCAAGGTTTTGTTCGATACTGCTAGATAAAAGTTCATTGATAGTTTGGAGGACAAAAAGGGTGGTAGTGATGTCAGTAAGCCCCAACTTCAAAGAGGGTGGAATGTTACGAACATGTTTGTCCATACAGATGAACTTCTTTACTTTTTTGATTTGAAATTGAGAGTGAATTAGGCAAGGTTTCTGCTTGAGGAGGGTATGATGGGGCAGATGGTTGTCTCAGTTGTAGAGAGATTGGCCTTCAGAGCATGCTGAAAAAGACACCTTTTCTGAAATGGTGTAAAGGAAGACTCCTTTTTGTGTGCGTTTAGAGGGGCGTTTATTTTTATATTAATTTTTAAAGTTTCTTTAAGTTTTTTCCCCCTACTTGATTTTAGTAGATGTTTCTGGGTTTGCTCTTATTGCTACAGGTATAATTACATTTTTAGCATGTAAGAGTAACCCTAAAGCCCAAGATATTACATAAATAGATTTTTTAGACTGAGACACTATTAACACAGTATACATTTTTGTATGAGTGTCTCTTTATGAAAGTCTTGTGTTCTGTGCCTTTTCCAGGTTCCCAAAAGAGAGATGGTACGTAACTTACTAGTACAGTGAGTCTAATATTGCTTCTGGGAACATAGTATTGTTACATCTAGTTTTTTTCTGAGATGCATTCCTTCCTGGGATGTGTCCATTGGTTTTGGTTTGTGCAGGGTGTCAGATCGAGGGGGGGGGAGAAGCCAAAACAAATAGGTATAAAATACCTTTAGATATAGTTTTCTATTTTTAAAGCTGCTTTTGTTTCCTATAAGCATAACGTTTAGGGCACAATCTCTTGGCTGCTTAGTTTCAGTGCTAGCCCTTAACGCTGGCATGAATGAAACTTATGCTGTTGCCAAAGACTAGCACGGTGGTTCACACGACCCAGTTTTAAGATTTTAAATATAGTCTCATGATGCTAGATATAACCAAGACATGCACAGTGTATTGAATATTAATCAGGATTACGACCCTGTCTGCAAATGGAGTGACCTCAAGTACAGTCATGACCCACAGTTTGGAAACCTCTAGGCTAGTACAAATGTTAATCAGTTGGATGATCTCAGTGTTTGAAAAACTATTTGTCCTGCCATAGTTACTTTGCATCAGTTGCAGCTATAGCAGAATTTTTCATGTTCGGGAAAAGCACGTCGGAAGTTAAACTAGGGTAAGAATTTGCTGAAGCCCACATGATATACAGAGAAAATATATCTTCACCTTTTCTTGGTTGTTCTGTCTAATCTTTTTCTCTCTCTCCAAGCTTTGCTTTCAGCAGCATATATGGCTCATTGGCCATATAGGACATCAGAGAGTTCCAAAAATGTTGTGTTAATTGAAAAATGTATTGAAATGTTTAATTTGCTCTAAATCATTTGATTTCAAAATTTTCCTATGCTGTTTTAAATGGCAAGGTTATGCAGCTATGTCCTAAGATTTTGTTTTGCTTTCTCTTAAAAATAATAATAATAATAATAAAAAAAAAAAATCACTAGTGTGTTTGACAACATTAGCTTGCTCTTTCCAACTGGTTTAAATTTGGTGTATTTGAAATTTCAACAATAAAATAAAAATCTGTGTGAGCAAGGAAGGGCAGTGCTTTTCAACCTTTTCCATTCCGCGGCACACTTAGACATTTGGTTGGAGCTCTGAGGCACCCTTGTAAATCTGTTTCAGCTTTGCGGCATGAAAATGGTAGTAGATCTGTGAAACAACTACTACAATAATAATAATAATTAATAAATGTTTTTAATTAAATGAAAAAGTAAAAGTTAGTTTGCTTCTTGCCTGACTCAACACAGCCCTGCAGTCACAGCAAGTTCAAAGTGGGCTCCTGGGTCCTTTCCCCAGCTTCCTTCATCCATCACGGGAACGGCACAGGCCACCCCAGCATTGCAGTCACAGTGATCTTCTGGGTCTCGCTCCTACCCCCCCCCCCCCCCCACCAAGCTGGTTCCTTGGGTGGGGAAGGGGAGAGGAGAAATTTATTGCCTGGCTCTGGCACTGGTGGTGCGACCAGTAGCAGGAAGAAGTTGGACTGGGGCTCCTCAGGCAAGGCCGCAGCAGCAGGAACAAGCCCGGGACCCAGACGGCGGTGGGAGCTGCAGAGGCAGGAAGAATTGGCGCCAGTGGAGGAGGTGGGGCTGGCTTACAGGCTTCTGTTGCGCCCAGCTGTCCCAGCCTGGGGCGGATACTTGCAGCACACTTGGGAGGCTTATGTGGCACACTGGTTGGGAAGCTCTAAGGTAGGGAACTAGCACATGTATATTTCTGACTTCTGTCTCACTGAGTTTCTTTTGGTGTAGCCGTCAGTATGATCCCAGTTAGGGCAGGGATGAGGAACAGAAGGGAGGAGAAGATGGAACCAGATGTTCAGATAGAGTGGACAATATTTGCGGAATGAGCATTTGATTGACAGCTAATGGTTGGAGTGAGGAGCTGGGTTCAGCCTTGGGATGGGAAGTAATATGAATTGAGTAATCTGAGGTTGAGCATTCTGTAGGGTGATCATTTTATTCACCTGCCTGTTACAAATAGGGAAAAAGACAAAATGGTCAGATGAATAAATGCTCACTGTGTAAATGTAGCTTAATCCAACAGGCATTTTTCTTTGGTTTTGAATTCTGGTTATTCATAAATTGTGTGTTCTGGTGTTACAAGCAATAAAGTGGCCTTCTAGCTGTAGTGCTCATTATATTAATTTTCAGAGACATGGAAATTCTATAACAAAGGATCACTATGACACCGAGTAATGGATGAAAGTACATGCCACCCAAGGAAACATAATCCTAGATAGTACAGATTTTATTCACTCTGACCCAGGAAGTAGAGCCACTCGCAGTATGTAAGGGAGTACCAACGTGTGCAGAAATGCTGTCTCCTTTCACACAAGGGGGCAGGAAAAAGCAGGGATCAGGCAAAGGCAAGACACCAACTTCCTCCCCATCCCTGAATGTCATGTTGCAGCATTACTCTCAGCTGGGAGACTGTGATTAAGTGCAATAACACACTGTTAACTTATAATATTCTAGTCCATAATTTTTAGAAATCTTTGTGATGTTAATGCCATAGATACTTGTGATGTGGCATTTTACTGCATTTAAAAAAAAAAATCCACAGGCCTCCAGATTTGCTTGTTTTTTCAGTAGCAAATTCAGCAAAAAAAACCCAAACACTACCTTATAGAGATGCCTTCCTACTAAAGCAATTTTAATTTATTTTTGTTGAGTTTTTTTGGCCATACTGAATACTTTTGTCTCGGAATGACAAAATAAATCAGATTGATTTGTATAACATAAAGCCTTTAGTAGAGGAAATATCTTTAATAACACATGTGAAAGAATTGTGGCATCTGTGGCTTCCTAAGATTACATGGTTATAGAGCTATGTGCACAAATTTGGTTTCCTCTTGAAACTGATCTGAACCGCCAGCCACAATGTATAGTTTCTAGGGGAAATTGCTCTTAATATGTGGCTTTAAATGCTTTTCTGTTTGTTGTAGTATGTCTCATCTGTATTTGGCTGAACTATGTTCATTTATTAAACAAACATCCTAAGCAAAGCCTTCATCTTAATTGTTCGCTATGTATTTTCCTCCCAATTTGTATATTTTGCAACTTTTTATAGATTCTTAAATTATATTGTCAATGTCTTTCAAGCAGTCTGATTTCTACTTTTGTAAACACCTAAAGCATGCTCATGAGATTTTTAATTTTGAATGGTATAAAATTAATCTTGCTTGACTTGTAACATGCATCTAGAAAATATGATGTTTTTATAGCAAGAGAGAGACAACTGTGATCAACTGTTTCAAAAGCCAGGATAAGGATTCAAAATGAGGACACTGATTTTGGTAGCACAGAGTTTTCTGTATAGTAAATTGTAGTAGAACAGAAAGGAAATTGTGGGATGTATTGAATTCTTCTTTAAAATGACTGAATTACTTTTCTTGGTCTGTCATCGAACTGTCAGATGATATGTTGAAAAAGAGCCCTTAAATTCTCTGGTGTTAAAAGCATAGGAAATTAGTTACTGCCTGAGGAGGATCACACGGAGGAATCTGCCAACCACATTAATTTGGTTAATTTTATTCTATTCTTTCCCACTTGCCCCTGTTATCTGTCTTCAGCCTTTCCAGTTTATTTGGTCCCAATCTATCTGCTGGAAGGTTTTGGAACCCAGCTCGCTGCTGTATATAATTTGCCCTACGCACCAAAACAATCTGGAATTGTTTTTGGTTTCTGTTCCATCTGGCAGGGGAATGAAAAATCCCAGGTACTCCTTGAACTCGGGAACAGTATGATTTTTAAAAGCCATAGTCAGTATTTTTTTAAAAAGAGATATTGCGGACATGGAAAGGGTGAAAATTATGATTATGGTACATCTATCTCTTGTAGATGTGAAACTTTAACTGATATCCTTACTTTGTGAATCATTTCATTGAAGAGTTTTTAAAAATTACTTGACCCACAGTTGTGATTAAATTAAGTGTGTCTGGGTAAACATTGACATAGCATTAAAATCCATGGCTGCCCATTAAAGACATTGCATTTCACTTTTGACTGATTGTTCTTAGGGGCCACTTTATGAAGACAAATGTTGTAGAAGATCTTAAAAGCATTTTTCAAGAACCTATACAATTGTAGGTGCTATCAATTGTAACACTTGACTAAACCTTAATTTTAGTACAAAACTACTCCACAATTCTCACGTTGCATGAACTTAATTTCATAGCCAGGAAAGTAGGCATTTTGTCATACTGTTATATTTAGCTTACCTGTGGTTTTATTTCATGTTTCAGATATTCATTTTAAAGTATTTAAATGAAATGGTTCCCCACCTCTTCCTGTATGGGAATTACTTTGTAAGATGAACTGCAGAGGAAAAAAACAGCGTACCTTGATTGTTTTATCGTTGAACAGAGAATACATTCCAGTTAAATATTCAGCCTAAAGACTCAAAAGCTAGAAAACAAACTGAAGTAATGTCAAAGTGTGTGTGTAACAGTTAACTATATTAAAATGTCATAGTTAACGTTAAAGAGTTTTAAACATTTCCAGTTGCTAATGGTAAAGTGAGCATGTGCGACTGCCACTTATTTGTGAATGTTTCCCTGTCATTCCCTGTGTTCCCCTCTTCCTTGTTTGCCCTCCCTTGTCTTTACTAGATTGTAAGCCCGTTGAGGTAGGGACCTATACATGGGTGTTCATGCTGGCCGAGTTTGGCCCACTTTCCCCCAACTGGGCTAGTTTGATGCCTGAACATTTGTTCTGGGCTTGCCGGATGTGGACCCGGAACAAACCACATCTGTGGTGGTGGCTATGCTGGAAATGTGGACCTGGAGCAAAGTGGAGCCTGCGCCCTGCTGCCCCCCTGCTGGGCCAAAGCAGGCACAACTGAGTGGGAACATTTGTTCCCAGCCCCGTCTCCTTCTATTGTGAGAGGTTGCGATGGTGGCCATCCATGGCTGCCTGTCATGGAGAGGGGAGGGGGTGCATGGCACTGCTGGAAGCTCAGGGGAATGGTCGAGCAGCCACAAGTTGCTCCCTGCTTCCTCCCGGCCGGGTCAGGCTGTGGGGACTCTTGTTCCCGTGGCTGGAGTGCACCTTGCCAGGGGAACAGCCAGCTCATCATGTTTGTTCCCGTGGCTGGAGTGCACCTTGCCAGGGGAACAGCCAGCTCATCATGTTTGTAAGTACCCGCCCATCTATGATTGTACAACCTTAGATACATTGTTAGTGCTATGTAAATAATTAAGTCATTCTGTTATGAGGGACCTATTAATTTCTAAGATGTGTATTTATACTTAGAAAATGGTCCTGATCTTTCAAAAGTTTATGAATAGTTTTTCTTTGTAGGATTTGTCCTATGTTTAAGGCCTTTTAACTATTTGAAGTTAACATCTGTTTAAACTTTGTGACTATTTTATTTATATTTTACATGGAAGATATCTATACAGCTGCACATGGAAAATAACTTCGGTTTTAGTTTCTAATTTTTTTGCTTTTTGCTCATTATTGCAGATTAAAATAAATCTGCAAAATTATGACAAAGATGATGTATTGCAGTAGTTTAGTAAAGATAGTACTGGTCCTCAGTTTTATAGAAGTAGAAGTATATTTTTAGCATGATTTATTGTATTTATTCAAAAGCAATTTATAAAAGAGGATTTTTAAAAATTGTTTTTAGCTATTTTACTTTTTCAGATTAGCACTGAATAAAGAAGAAAAAGCCACATCTTTAATCCTTGTAATTCTCAAAGGATGACTGCTATTTTATGTCCCTCTAGATAGCCCATATATTTTGTTCTTTGTATTCCACCTGCCAACTATGGATATATTAGAGATTCTGCACATGTTAAAAGCAGCATCGTTGCTTTTTAAAGTTACTTAGAACTAGAATGATTTTTAAGAGAACAAACCAAAAATCAGTAAGATATTTATTAACAAACGTCTATAGTGTTAAAATCTTCCTTTAAAATTCAAGTCTAAAAAAAGAAAGCGTGGACATATTTACCAGGAAAATAAATTGCCTGTTTGTATATGTTCCCCTGCTTCTGTTGCAGATACTTGGGTCTACATCAAATGTTTCTTTCTTACCACCCAACCTTTCTCCTTTATAATGCAGTGAAGTCATAATCCTGTTTCACATCCATCTGTTACCATAGAAATATTGTAATAACCTAAATTTAGCATTATGTCTTAACTGCAGGAACAAGCATGAGGAACAAATGGGTTATATGTGAAAAAAAATGGAAGAAAAAGTTGATTCAGTAACGAAACGAAGTAAATATGTTTCTCAGCCCCTGCGCAGGACTGTGCGTGGCAACTAGGTGATGTGCGTGCAGAGCATGCGCAAACCAAGCACATGTTTTTGGTCCCCAGTTACACTTATACACATGGTGACCCATGCATTTCTCATGTGGTTTCCTCTGTCCTACGTGTATGGGGGCCTCATGTGCAGGAGTTCTTGATCACACACATCACCTGTAAATGCCCCCTCTTCAAAAGATGTCAAATATCAAAACACTTGACAATGACTATAAGTAGGCTGTAAGAACCTACTTCTGTTCAAGATGTTGTACCTGCTACTATTTTCATACTGTATAGAAGAGATTACCTATGATGATTTTGTAATTGTTCATACCTTGAATTAAGATTTGAGGTTAAGTAAAAATCAAATCCCTCCCAACCTTTGAACCCCCCCTGAGAATCTACCTTTTCTGTCAGCCTTTCCATAACTCCTCATTCCCTTAGTCTCCCTGACATTCTTAGGTTCTCCTTCTCCCCTGTGACTGAGCTAAGCATGCCCACCTGCAACTTCGTGTATTTATTCAAGTCTCTCCATCTGTTCCTCTCCCCTTTGTCTACCCTCAAATTGTAAGCTCACTGGGGTAGGGACCTGTGTATAATTGATGATTGTAAAACACCAGGTACATTGCTGGTGTTATATAAATAATAATAATAATAATAATTAATAAATAAATTGAACTGCTAATGGAATTTTTGATGTAAAATGAGAACTTGACCTGTCAGTTAATTTTAAAGGGGAAATTTATTGTTCAGCATTCTTACTACCAGCACTTGGATCATGACATCTATGGAATTATTTTCAGACTTCATGTTTTTTCTGTTTCTAAATAAGTGGGCAAGTAAGTACCTTCTCATTTGAGCTTCCAAGACACATTAAGGAGAAAGGCTCAAATGTTAAATTTCATGGGTGTAATATTAAAAGTAATAACCACATTTTCCTTTGCAATTTAGCAGCTTATAGTAAGATTAGTTAAACTTGAACCAGATAGTTGCCAGCTATGCAAATCTCCAAATTTCCTAAATGCTATGTACCATTTGCAAAAAGCTGCCAGTCCTGATAAACTGAGGTTTAAAAAATGATTTGTTACCATGTTTTCATGCAAAGACACCTCAGAAAGTTTAATTTATAGAATCTGCCCATGTGATACAATATGGGTAGACAAAAATACTTACTGAGCAACTATTTTGTTGTGATGGATGTGAAGTCTACCTAAAGCAAAAATTATTTTTGGTGCTAAAATTCGTATAGAATGGACAGATGCTGTTGCAGATGATTTTATTTCATCTGGCATGAATTTTCCGTTCACAAGTGAGGAAATAAAAAAAACCAACCTCTGACTTATTACTGTTAATTATCAGTTGATATTGTGTTGTATGCACTACAGACCTCCATTTTGTAATTATTCCATAATGGAATCTACACTCAAAACCCCAAACACCCTCCTCTTCCACACCCTAAAAAAACCTTCACAAAAACACCTTATGAAATAACATCAAGAAATTAGAGTTGTGAAATGCCAGAGTTAAGGTGTCTGTGTAACCTTGATTTAGCTACTTTGTGTAAGTGTTATGATGGCATGCCCCAATTAAAGGTCCGTGAGCATGCTGAATCTACTATGCGTGTGCACAGCCACATAGGAAGCCACCCCATCCACCCCCTGCGTTCCGACTGTGCTTCTGCCAGCTTACTCGGACCACAGCCCTGCTTCTTCCTGTGATGGGTGGCAGCACAGCCAGGTATGGGCGGGCTTCCCATCTGGTACGATGTACATGCACGCTGTACATGGTAGGTTAGGCTGATAGTGTGCATGCATGGACCTTGGGTCGGGTCCAGTGCCTTTTTAGATTAAATGTTGTTGTTGCATGCCAGTACAGTTAGGATGCTGGGAATATGTAGCTGCAAGACCCTAACAAGTCTCTACAGTGAGCCTGTTGTTAAGGGAGAGCTGTACTGCTTGCCTGGTGCTGCAATGAATTGCTGCCCCATTTGAGAGGCGACTTTTGTGTGGGACTAGACCAGAAACTAGAGGGATTCCCCTGCCGGACTGTGAGCCGATACTGCACGCCAGCTTATTGATCAGCTGGAGCCGGGAACCCTGATTCAGTGGAGCCGCACTGGGGTCCTGATTGTGACCATAGAAACTTCAAAGACAAAACTGGGGCCAGTGTGTGCGCCGCGGGCATGCGCGTGCAAGGGCGCACTTTTGTGTGCGCAGCCTTAGGTGGCCGCTGGAGTTTTCATCATATAAAGCTGCCTGTTCCGTGTGGGGAATGGAGAAGAAAAGGCATAGACAATCTTACTCTCCTGTTGTTACTGCTTTGCCCAGGTTAAAACACCCCAAGTTAGACTATTCAGGGTTGTTTTGAGTCAATAAGTTGGACTATATCTATAGGAGGCTTACGAAATGAGGAAGATCTTGCTCCCATGGGTAATGTACTGAGTCCAGTAGAGGTCCCCACTGACTCTTATTATATACTCAGTGGTGAAGGGACTGTGAGACAAGGAGAGAAACTCCCTGGTAGGCACCACGATCCCTTGATAGGAGAGGCTCTGAAAGAACAGTGCCATCTAATATCTAAAACAGTTGCTCTCCTGTTTAGGAGTATCTCTGACATGGGGGACTCACTTCTATGGGTCAGAACTCAGCTGAAGGAATTGCTAGCCAAAATTGACCTTTTAAAATTCAATAATGCAGCTGCAATGGTCACCATCCCTGAGGTTGTTTGAGATAGGGATAGGCAGATGAAGGGAAGTTAGAAAAGGACCTTTAGTAAAAACAAGATGATGGGTGAAAGCTATGATACTCGAAATGCTCCTTGTTGTTTTTGTATCAATCAAAACGCTATTTGGAGTAAGGCCAGGCTGTTGATTACTGGGGTTTTCTCCAGTTGGGATAATACTGAAGCTGTATCTTCACCTATAAAGCTCTTCACAACCTCGCTCCCCCCTACCTCTCTGCACTTATCGCCCTCCATACTCCAGCCCGTGCACTTCGCTCCTCCTCTGTCCCTTCTCTCACCCTTCCAAGCCTTCCCTGCTCCCCTAAGCGCCTTCGTCCCTTCTCACTTGCTGCCCCCCATGCCTGGAACTCCCTCCCTGTCCACATCCGCCTTGCCCCCTCCCTTCATACCTTCAAATCTCTCCTTAAAACTCACCTCTTTCACTCTGCTCTGTCTGACTCTTAATCCTGCTGAGCCACTATTCCTATACCTACGATCGGTTTACCCTTATCCTTGCCACATGGACCTGCCTGCTGTCATTCTCATCGTAACCAAGCCAAGTACGTGCACTTGAGACCTCGCATCTTCATGAATGTTAGACCCCTTGTCTCTCCCTCTGTTCCCCTTCCTATGTCTCTCCCCCAGCTCCTGTCGCTCAGATTGTAAGCCCTAGGGGCAGGGACCGTGTCTATTTTATTACTTTGTAAAGTGCCAAGTACACTGCTGGCGCTATATAAATGTTTGTTAATAATAATAAGTATCTAGAAATCTGCTTTCCCTTTTGAGAATTAAGGCTGCTGATATAGAGATATTGAGGATAGAGTACTTGAATCAAGGGAGGAATAGTACATGTATCAGAATTTTTGTAAAAATTCTGGTTATGTGGTTAAAAAACGTTTTCTGGGTAGGAAATATTTAAGATCAAGAGGTGTTTCCATTGTTAGAGTTCTCTCCCTACACGAACAGCTGAGAGATGTCTTTTGGGATGACTTCACCGGCACCCCAGTTGTCATCCCTGAATCGTGTAGCTTTGGGGCTGAGGCTTATGAAGGTTGATAAACCCCCATTGAACTTTATATCAGTGGAGGAAATGGAGGTTAATGGTGAACAAGAGCCCCCTAAATCACAACCGAGGGAAGAGGAACAAATTGGCTCCAATGTACAGGTGATTTCCAACAAGTTGGTGAATAAGGGTATGAAAGATGAATCTTTTGCTACTCTGCCTGACTTAATTAAAGCTTTTCTGGAGGATAGCTCAGGGGGAGTTGGCGACTTACCCTCTTTAGCTCGATTTGACGAGCTTTCAATTTTGGATCAAGATAGCTTGATACAAAAATTAGACTTAATTAGGAGTAAACTTCCCCGCTCTACTTTGGACTTTCAGGCCAAACCTATAGACACTTAAGGAAAACGTTACCAGCCAGAGTATAACCTGGAAACATTAACTGCAGCTTGGTTTTTAGCCCAAGGTGAATGGGGGGAACCTTCTCACCTGCCTGGGGCTGTGCAAAAAGACCCTCTTTGTGAGGGGTATAATCCAAGCAGTACCTTGCATCATGCACAGTTGGGGCCGGCGGTAGTGAAGGACCCAGATGCAGATACAGTTCGAGTTAGGTGAATGGACTCTCTTATGGTGGTAACCCTTGCCATGCTGTGGGGGCATGATTTTTGCAAGATCCGTGAAGGTATATTATTGGCAGGGGAGGAAGACATGCCCAAGCTAAACGGGTATTACTCCTTGATTATAACAGGGCTAGGTGTGAATATCCTCTCTCATGAATGGAGGCAAGCCAAATCACAGAGCAGCAAATGTTTTGATAAGGAGTGTAGAGTGGCCAAGCGTAACCTTACTAGGATCAAAGCCATATGGTTAAATGAACATTCTGATGCATCCGAACAGTGCTTCTTGGATGAAAGGTGCAAATATAAGATGCTGATTAAGAACAAAAAACTTTGTGGAACCCGTTTGCTTTGGGCTAAGCTTAAACTGGAGGCAGATTTGAAGGACTCTAGACAATTTTGGGCTTTGGTTAATTTTGAGCTTAGCCCAAGATTCAGTAAACCACCAGTACTGATTAGTGCAGAAGTTTGGATGACTTTTTTTGAGACAGTCTTTAATGATGAAGACAAGGAAGATGAGGATAAATTATGTCTGAGTATTAGGTCTTCTCAAATGACACAGGTGTGTTCTGTTGATTTGAGTGTAAGCGAAGCGGAAGTGGCAGAGGTAATTAAGTCTCTTAAGCGAATTAAAGCCCCTGGCTTTGACTTTATAGTTGTAGAAGTCCTTCAAGCTTGTCCAGGCTGGTGGGCCCCCCTGTTAGCTAAATATTTCACGTTGCTCAATATAACTTAAGAAGGTTCCCTGAGAATGGGGCCTATCTATCATTATGGCGATTTTTAAGAAGGGCGATCCTAGGTTGTCATCGCCCTTATAAGCCTGCTACCGGTTCTTGGGAAGGTTTAAACTAAAATACTGCTCAGTCACTTGGAAGATTGGGCATATGGCCATAAATTAATCCCCCAAGAACAATTTGGCTTCTGAAAGAATTGCTCTATAATGGATAACTGCTTTATTACTCACCTTATAACTAAATATACCAAAATAAGGGCGGGGATATTATCCTCGCCTTTATAGATTTTCAGAAGGCTTTTGACTCCATCCCCTGGTCAAAGTTATGGCGCAAAATGCAGCAAATGGGCATAGATGAGGGGTTGTTCGTGCTGCTCATATCTGTTCATACAGAAAATTATGCAATAATTAATTTAGGCTCTGGAGGGAGTTTGTCTAAGCCTATTTGTATCTTGAGAGGAGTTAGACAGGGGTGTGTTTTGGTCCCCCTGCTGTTTAATATTTATTTAAGCGATCTTGTTAAGAAATTGCTAACCCCTGAGTCCCACCCGCCAAAGATTAAAGATAGATCCCTGGCTATTTTGATGTATGTAGATGACATTGTATTAATGTCCCAGACAAAGAAAGGGCTTTATAACCTGCTAGAGAATTTAATAGAATACTGCGGGGAGAATGGCTTGACTATAAATTAACAAAAATCTCGAATTATGGCTTTGGGAAGAAGAACCCCTAAACATAAGTGGTCCATAAGGGACAATCAGTTCCTCCAGGTATATTTATCTTGGGGTTACTTTAACTAGTAACGGTGCCTGGGAGAAGCAAAAAAAAATTAATTGTGTTAAAGGCTACTGCAGCAGCCAAAGGAATTCTGAGATTGGCCGTGAGGGCTGATAGGGTTTGTACTTCTACCATCTTGGGTGTTTTCAGGGCAAAAGTGCAATCTTTGTTAACCTTTGGCACTAAGGTTATTCCTGCAGCTAATCTCCATGCTTTTGAGAGAGTTCCAAATAAATTTCTGCGGAATTTAGTGAGAGTTCCCCAAGTGTTCCCGCTGCAGCGGTGAGAGCTGAGACAGGCACATTATCAATTACTTGTCTTGGAAGGCGGCGAGCCCTCAGATACTGGTTGTGTAGCCAAGACGAGGACTCCCTGACCTCTCTGTGCCTGAAGGAAGAACTTGAATGTTTAGGAGGATTTCAGTATCCTTGGTTGACTTCAATATTAACATCTTTGAAAAATTTGGGATTATCATTTTCCTGTTTTGGAGGGAAAAGTATCCCTCAGCAACAGAATTTGATCGATTTAAGAACATCTGATACAATGAAGAAGGAAGATATGGCGTTAGTATCTACTTGGAGAGCTGCGCCTTGGCTTCATCATCTTAAAAGACAACATAAATTTGAGGTGTATTTGGATAAGTTAAAGGACCCCACCTCACGTAGGGCCTTTACACAGTTACGTTTTCAACTGTTCCCCATAGCGGTTATTAAGGGATGCTATGATGAACAACCCTATGAGAGCCGGACTTGCTGCTGCACGTTGAGGGAAATAGAGGACTTGAAACACTATATATTGGATTGCTCCTTTTATGAGAATTTAAGGCGGGTATGGTTGAACCCAATATGGGAGGGGAAGGAATTTTTGACGGCTGCCTGTAAGATAGTTACTTTTGACCACACAAGATGAGCAGGTTATATGGGCAGTTGTGTCTTTTGCCTTCTTGGCTGCGAGGCTCTGTGAAAGATAGATGATGTGAGGTTTACATAAATTGTGTTTTTTGAGTAGTATTGAAGGTCCTTTTTTTCTACCAGTTTTTCTGGTTTACCTTATTATGGTTATTTAATATATGATAAGGCTGGATGATTTATGTTGCTTTTATCCATTTTGCTTCTGTGGGTCTCCTGTTGTTACTTTTTATTGTTACTATTTGTTTCTGACCTTGTATATGTTCTATTGGCTATGGCGGAAGCTGATGCCTTAATAAAAAAATAAAAAACCCAAGTATCTACTGGGCATGCACACAGTGCAATTTTTTATATTTATTTTTAATTAAAGTCTTATAAAGGCAATGTTTAGATGAACCCGCCTGCCCCCAAGCATACCATTGTCCTGATGCAAAGGCAGTGTTGCAAACTTTCAAATCCTTGATTTAAAGCATGTCCTCTCTAAAGTATTCCAAAAAAAAGTGTACCAATTTTTTAGATATATGGGGTAAATGTATTTTTCATTCAACATAGTTTCAGAATTTGTTGAGCTGTTTGTTATATAGTAAAAATAAATAAAAATAGACCATGACCTGAATCGAATAACTTGAGCATTCACAGTTAGTTAGGCAAACCTGAAGCAAATAAAATTTGCTTTGTAAAGTGCCAGGTACACTGCTGGCGCTATATAAATGTTTGTTAATAATAATAATAATAATAATAATAATAATAATTAAATAATAAATGAAAACAGGATACTAAAATTAAAAGTTTTGGGCAAAAGCTACTGTCATTACCAGAGCTTTCTCAGGGGATATGTATGTATTTTAGGTCTGTTGTAAGTATTTTAAGTGTGGAGATAGTATATTGTATTGGGGCTTCAATACCAGGGTTGATGTCAAACTGTGTGTGTGTGTGTGTGTGTGTGTGTATGATTCAAGCCCTGCCTACTAATATTTAGAACTTTTTTCCCCTTTGTCTCTTGCACCATCCACTTCATCAGACTGATTTCTTCAGTTTGATCAGTCTTTTCCCTTCCTTCCTTCCAAGTTGTATTTTCTTTGGTGAAGGACGTTTTATCCACGAATATTTTTTTTTCTAGTTTTCTGTTGAGTACTCATAATTTCTTGGGAATTATTTCGTAGTAATTTAGAGGACACAGAAACCCACGTTTGAATAGTATTTTCAAACAATGAATTACCTTTAATTGGAGAAATAATTCTTATAATTATAAAGGTTACAAAATTTTCAGTTGTTAAGGACTTGATACTATTGCACCATATTTTCAGACAGCTATGTACAGCAAAAAAATCATGCTGTCCTTTAAGAGTGATGATCCAATTGATGGTTTTTTAGATTATTTTGATTTACAGTTCTAGTGGATAAGGTCCGGTAAGTTGGACAACAGGGTAATGCGTGGACTCATCCACTAGGAGCCAGCACTAGACCGAAATCCTGTTGCAGGGAGCATCTTCCTGCTCAACTCCAGTTTAGTGTCTTGCCTCAGCACTACTGGCAGCTTCGCCATGAGGGCTCCGCTTCTCTCCTCTAAAAGGGGGGGGAAGTGCCCTTCCCTTCTGAAATCCTTTTTCAAGTTAGTCGGGCGCCTTAGTGAAGGTGCTTCGGATGTCTTTCGGGACTTAGACCTGCCACTTGTGTGCCAGGGCTGGCCTCTGGGTACGGAATGTTGAGTGCGGCCGCCGGGGATCACAAAATGGCGGAATCCGCCAAGACTCGGCGCAATTCACAAGCGAGGTCAGACGCTACCTCAGGAAGCGTCACGACAGCAGCAACACAGCGACCTGGAAGCGGAGGAAGGGCAGTCAGCTGAGTCTCTCCGAACAGTAAGAGCCCAGCCCGGTCCCGACTCCTTTCAGCAGAGACAATTAGAAATCATGGAGTATGTACTCCAGGCGGTAAAGGGTTTAGAAAAAAGGCGGGAATCTCCTCAGCGCAGGCTGAAAAAGAGATTATCTCCTTCTCAGTCACACAAACCTAAGGGCAGGTCCAGAGTAGCGGGGAAAGGAAAGCTTAAAGCTCCTCCCCCCAAAAAAAGAAACAGAAACTGTCCATGAGTGATCTTATGGACTCCTCCTCAGAGGAAGGAGATTTCATGGGCTTTGAGTCTGACAGCATACTCAGATTCACAAGACAGTGTTGCTGCCCAGTCTTTGCGTAGAAAAAAAGAGAGTAAGCACACAGACTTCTCTCTGACAAATCTGAGGAGGAACAGGACTCTGCTAGGGAGGAAATGGAACCCTCTTATTCTATGAATTTACAAGCTCCAGATCCTCAGTTACCTGAGCCTGCCCATGAGTCTAAGGAATAGGGCAGACAGTTTCCACCTGCATTAGGAGCAAAATTATTGCGCGGAGCTTCTAGGGTACTAAGAATTACCCCTAAGGCTTGTAATAAAAAGGAGTCCGACTCCTCAGACGAGGAATCTGATTCAGAAATGTAGATGCAGCTGGTAAGGGCTTACATCTAGACAAAGCTTTTCAGAGAATAATTCAAGCTGAATGGAAATTTCCCACTAAACACTCTAAGCTGTCTAGAGTCCAACACTCACTGTACTCCTTCCGCAGAAGTGCTCAGGATATTTTTTCTACTCCTAGAGTAGATGCAGCAGCTTCTTCTTTAGCCCGTCAGTCAGTTTTCCTCGCGGAAGGGGATCTTTTCCCCAAAGATGTTACAGATAAGAGTGTTGAAGTGGGTCTGCGTAGGTGTTATGAAGCACTATCACATATTCTTAAGATTGCTACCGTGGCTTTCTATACGTCCGGTGCTGTTTTAAAATGGTTTAGTTTATCAGAATACCCAGATATTAGCACAGCAGCATCAGCCAAGATTGCTAATAACATTACAATGGCTAATGCTTTTATAGCAGACGCTGCTATGAACTCTCTGACATGGGCTGCTAAGGGTATGGCGGCTAATGTCGCAGCAAGGAGGCGTCTTTGTCTCCGTTCATGGAGAGCGGATAACCATGCTAAAAATCGTTTAGTCCACGGCAGGTTTAAGGGTTCAAAGTTATTTGGATCAGTCTTAAATAAAGCTCTGGCGGAGGCCTCCGCAAAAGATAAAAAGCAGTCTTTACATCAAGTGCAATCTTACAGGTCATTCTTCTGCCTTTTCCATCATTACCAGAGCAACAGGCAGGATTTTACTCCTTCCAGGCAGTGGTCCAATAACTCCTTTCATCCCAGAGGTACAAGACGAAGGGGATACAGATCAGGGAAAGCTGTTACAAGTGGGTCTCAGACTTGACGGTCACCACCTGGCAGCCAGTGTTCATGACTATTCAGATGGCTCCGGGACAGATGATACAAGAGTGGGAGGCCGCGTTCACCTGTTCTATCGTCACTGGAAGATCACGGTCATCGACAGGTGGGTCCTCGACATTGTAAACAGGGAATACGCAATAGAGTTAAAAGCAAGGCCCAAAGATCTATACCGAATGTCCCCAGTATCTTCCAGTGTTTTAAGACACAGAAACATGTTGTTAGAGATTCAGCGGCTCGCAAACATACACGCGATAGAATGAGTACCTCGTGGAGAGAGAGGGTTGGGCCTTCAATTTTATTTTTGGTTCACAAAAAGGAAGGGTCTTGGAGAGCGGCCTGGACCTCAAATATCTCAACAAGTTTGTCAAACTTCAAAGGTTTCAGATGGAGACCTTAGCCTCCATCACCCTCTCTCTCCACACAGGCGAATGGTTGACATCAGTAGATTTAAAGGATGCCTACCTGCATATTCCGGTACAAGTCTCTCACAGGAGTTGGCTACATTTTGTTTACCATCATATACACTGGCAATTCAGCGCTCTCCAGTTCGGGTTGGCAACAGCCCCCAGAACATTTACCAAGGTGCTTGTTCCAGTGATTGCCAACTTATGTATGCAAGGGCTGTCCATCTTTCCTTATTTGGACGACCTCTTGATCAAGGCGTCCTCCAGGGAACTCTGCAGGGAGCACGTACACAAGTCAGTAACATAGTTGGCTCAGCACGGTTTAGTAATCAACTTTGCCAAGAGTCACTTAGTTCCCACTTAGCAGTTAGAATATCTGGGTGTCAGTGGATATATTTCAGAACAGACTATTCATACCGCAAAGCAGACAAGACAAGATCAAAACACTGATATTGAAAATATCGAATATGGGTCAGATTTCCATTCATACCCTCGCTCGTCTTCTGGGTCTAATGGTGTCTTGTTTCAGCCATCCCCAGTGGAGCAGGTTCCACGCGAGATCTCTTCAACATCTGTTGAGACCTTTCCAGTATCACCTCATAAACAGCAGCCAGGTATTTGTACACTTGGACCCCAATACGATACAGTCCTTCCGGTGGTGGCTGGAACCACAGAGATTCAGCCTCGGAGTGCCACTGGATCCACCTCAGCAGATAGTGATTACCACAGACGCAAGTCTATCAGGTTGGGGAGCCACTCTCGACGGCAAATCAGTCCAGGGTCTCTGGACCACAGCATCAATTGGTTGGAGCTGTCAGCCATCCGCAGAGTTCTCTGTCGTTTGCAGGACAGAATCACAGACAACATATACAGGTACTGTCAGACAACATTACCGCAGTAGCTTATATAAATCATCAGGTGGGTTCTTGATCACACAAACTACACACAGAAGTGACACGCATCTTCAGGTGGGCAGAGGGCTACTTGGGGTCTCTCTCAGCCCGACATATCAAGGGCTCCACCAGCGTGCAGGCCGACTGGCTCAACCAGCAGATCATCCAGCCGGCCGAGTGGGCTCTGAAACAAGACGTGTTTCTTCAGATAGTGGGCAAGTTCGGAGATCGTCTGCGATCTAATTGCCTCGCTGACCAATACGAAGTGAACAGCATTCTTTGCCAGGCTCCGCTGTCCTGAAGCAATAGCGGTAGATGTTCTGTTGCACACTTGGCCCAGAGGGCTGCTGTATGCATTCCCTCCAATACCTCTGATTATCGAACCATCCAGAAGATAGAACTGGAGCAATCCCATGTTCTTCTTGCCCCGTATTGGCCACGTAGGCCGTGGTTCCCAGACCTGCTGCGGCTCTCTCGAAGCAACTTCTGGCGACTCCCAGCACATCACGATCTACTAACACAGGGTCCGATCAGGCACGACAATCCCGATCTATTTAAATTAATTGTCTGGAATTTGAATCCAGCGCTCTATCTCAGGTTACTCTCCAGAAGTGATCTCAACCATGCTGGCTTCAAAGAGAAGTTCAACCAGGAGAATTTATCAGAGCTCTTGGAAGGCGTTTGTTGATTGGGCCAGTCAAAACCAAGTAAATTTCTCAGCTCCATCAGTGGGTGATGTCCTGACCTTCCTTCAGAGTGGAAGAGACAAGGGTCTCCGTCCCAATACACTGGCCAGACAGCAGCGATCGATAGTACCCTGTCTATGGATCATCAGAAATTCGCTAGTCATCCCCATCTAAAGAAGTTTATGAAAGGAGCTCGCCAATTAGCCCCCCCAGTAATTCATAGATTCCCGGCATGGAATTTGAATTTAGTTCTTCAAGCTCTGACAGACCCTCCTATCGAACCATTACACAACATTTTACTATTTTTTCTGTCAATTAAAGTAGCTTTTTTAGTTGCTGTCACTTCAGCACGTTGAGTGTCTGAACTGGGAGGTCTTTCCATTGACCCAGCACTTTGTGTTTTTCAGAAGGAATCCGTTTCCTTAAGTCTAGATCCTTCTTTTCTACCAAAGGTGAATTCTCAATTTTACAGGGAACAAGATTTGGTTTTGCCTTCTTTGTCCACACCTGGTGCACCCGCTAGAGAGGCAATGGCACCATTTAGATGATCGAAGACGCTTGAAATTCTATATAGGCAGGACATCACAGTTTAGAAAGTCTTCAGCCTTATTTCTCCACTATGGCCCTAAGTCTAGGGGTCTTAAAGCATCCAAAGCCATCATTGTGGGGTGGGTCTATAGTTTTATAAGAGAGGCTTATAAGGCAAAAAGTCTCCAATCCCCTGCTAGAATTCTTCCTCACTCTACCAGGTCAGCTGCAGTCTCCTGGGCACTTCGGCATAGGGCTTCCTGCAGAGAAATTTGTAGGGCTGCGGCTTGGAAATCTGTCCACACTTTTACCAGACATTATAAAATAGATATTTTGGATTCTGCGGAGGCGGCCTTTGGTTGCCGCATTCTGCAGGGAATCCTTCAATAGTGGATTAATCCGTAGTGTGCTTCATTGTGTCCCTCCCGAAGCCGACATTACTGCTTTTTTACCTCCCTGTTGTCTGACTTACCAGACCTTATTCACTAGAATGCCCAATTGGGATCTTACCTGGGAATTGGGATTCTGGTGGATATGTAGGGGAGGTAAGTCCCTATGAAATGGGATATACATGGAGTACACTACTTCCTTCGTTCTACAGACCTTATTTTCTTAGGAAAAAGTTGTTTTGGGGTTTTATAGGCCTGATAGGGGCATCAGGAGTTAGATAGCAGCAGGGAGTCTCTGTTTTATTTGTTTCACATGTTAAAGACGTTATACTGTTCTTCGGCTTGTCACAACTGGAGTTGAGCGGGAAGATGCTCCCTGCAACAGGATTTCCGTCTAGTGCTGCCTCCTAGTGTTACCCTGTTGTCCGACTTACCTCCCTACATATCCACCAGAATCCCAATTCCCAGGTAAGAACCCAATTGGGCATTCTCCATATCAAGATTGTGTCTGCGTTTTTGTAAGTATAGTAATTTTATTTGATAAACTATCTAGGGAAATAATTTCCCTTCTGTATAGTTATAGTCTCAGTCAAAATCATGAACTGTAGTTTAACTTCCAAAAGAATTGACTGTCCTTTGAGTAGTTGTTCTTTTGGAGCCAGCTTGATAGCTAACTTTATGACAGATATGTATGGGTATAACCGTACTGTGCTAATTTGTATAAAATTACATAAATAACTCTTCAGGCATAAAAGAAAGGGCCGACTTCTATTGGGAAAACTCACCAGCTCAAAAAGTGTATATGCCAGAGACAAGCAGGGGAGTGGTTTTTTACAGTCCTGTATGTAAACTCAATTTTTTCCTCTTTCCAAAGGTGAGAAGTTGCCTTAATTCCAAAAGGAACAAGGTGTTGCTACAAGTATACGTAAGATAAATAATTACTAACTTTGAGGATGACACCTACTCTCTACTCCCTATAAAGTAGTATCACTTCTTGTCCATATGTATGGCTTCAAAAGAACAAACCGCTCCAAAGTAGAAACAAAAAAATACTTTTTAATGGGATTCTTCAAGCTGTGTTCTCACTAAGGAGCCGCCCACTCCCTTCCTTTTCACTGTAGAAGCTTCAGGAGTGTACTGGTTGGAGGATAATAACTGGGAGAGAATAGGGGGGCCATCATTGGCTTTTATTCTGCCTCTCAAAGACACGGGTGGATGGTACTGAGTATGTGCAGCTCTCTGCCAGATGCTGCTTTTGGAGAACTAACCGTTGACTGCCTGCAGCAACTGCAAACACCCCATATGAGTGTCTCTATAGGGACAACACATCTCGAACAAGCTCAGTTACAGGTAAGTAACTACCTTTCATTTTTTCAGATAACTGGTAAAGCATTTCAGTATCTTCATATCATTTCCTATTTCTCTAAGATACTTTTAAATAAAAGATACTTAAATGTTCAGTGTGAATACTGTAGTCAAGTGAGGTCTGTTGTGCTGTAATAAAATGAATCAGGATTACATTTTGTGCCTTTTGCTTTATTTCATTTGAAGAAGAAATGAACAACGAAGACCAGTCCAATTTTCAATCTGGACAGTTAAGGATTATGTTTGGATTTAGAAACTGACATTAGATGAAAAATATAGATACCATACTGCGTTAACGCCAATAATGAACATTATTTTTGTACATTTTTAAAAAAAAAGAAAAAATACAGCACACACCTGTGGCGTAAAGTATTATAGAAATACATACTGATGATTACACAGATGGAAATGAGAGAAAATATAACTTTTGTATTTCAGACTTATCTATAATAATTGTCACAATCAAAGTTTTCTGTCAACTTCATGACATTTCTGTTTTGTAAATCATGACTAGATCACCTCAGGGATTAAAGCACATATATCTGAATGATATTTAGCAGGCAAATTAGTGTTTTTAATCAAATTAAATTGCTTTCAGTAAGAGTTAAAACTACCATGCTGATATTTAGGCTCAAATGGATTATGAACAATTTAAGACAAATTATTTCTGTGAAGTTTGCAATGAGGGAAACATTTTTGACTTGTTTGTGCCTGAGCCACTTTAATTCATGTACTAACAGCATACATTTATATTCCCTTATAAAATCATTTTCTCTTAGTCTGTTGTTAGAACTGCTCCCTTTTCTCATTCAAGTCATACTTTAACCTGATGCCTAGTGAGAGAGCCAATCTGCATAATCTTAGCAGTGAAATCAAAACTGCTTCCTTGGCTGATGCTGGTCAAGGGAAATACCTAACAGGAAGTTGTCCTGCTGCCTTCCTACATGTCTGGGCACCTTACCAAATAATGAGGAAGACCTGACACATTTCTTTTTAACTCCATTTCCTAATTTTTTGTTGGGTGGATTTGGGGGTGGAGGGAATGGGCCAGCCATTCTGGGCAGTGTCAAAGAAGTGAGGTTTACATTTTTGCCTGAGAGATCATTCTGATCTTTTGAAGAGCAAATTCTTGATTCTTCAGCCACTGTAAGAATGCTTGGCCTTCTCAATTGTGATTGAAGGTTGAGTAATCTCTGAGATCTTTGTTACGGAATGGTGCTGTTCTCTGAGACAAATATATTTTTTGAGAAAATGTTGAATGTGTAGTTTGTGCTTAAATATTAGGTTGAATTTTTAATTAAATACTTACCAGATTATAAATGAACTATCTCAATTTAGTTGGAGTTTCAGATGTTTTCTTTCAATTTACACAATTGAAAACGTTAGGATTAGAGACCGTGACAAGTTTTGCATCCGCACTACCCATAAAAAACAGACATGACCCTAATAAGGATGGAATAAAGGCCTTGGCCACAACTTCATTGTGCAATACAGACAGACAGATCCATCCTGTGCCATGGATTTTCTTGTGTTAGTAGAATGAAGTTTGGGATGCAAATTCTGTTGTGTTTTCAAGCATCCTGAATTCACATGCAAAATTGGAAAGTAGTTAAAGAACAGGGTTCGTATATATTTGTTCAATGGCCAGAGAAATGTGAGACTAATATGTATGTTCCAAAAATAATTGCGGTGATGGGTGCTTTGAAATACAAGTGAAGAGAAGGAACAGAAGAGATAATTTTATTGTGGCAAAAGACCTAATGGGAATTTAGATCTGTCACTAGAGGATATCCACCTGCAATGAGGAAGTAGTGGGGAGAGCTAGGGTAATACTAAATATGAAGTTATTTGCGAGGAAGGTTTAGGCCTTGGACCCCTCCTTTTCAGTGCCAGTGCAAGACCTGGCTGTTCGGTCAGGCCTTTGGCGAGGGAGATGCGTAAGGGTGAGTTATTCTATTTTATGGTGGTGGTAAGGGTGGGGTAGTTATTTTTGTTTTTATGTCTCCTTGACATCACTTTCTCCCCCTTCTTTTCTTGGGGGGATGTTTTTCTCGCATTTTCTCGCCCCCCCTTAATATGTTTTTATTTTTATATTGATTATATATATTTAATATATTTTTGTATATTGGAAGCTGCCCCAAACTGCCTAGGGAGAAGGGGTGGGATATAAAACGTTCTAATAAAACTTATTCTCTTATAATTTTTTAATTTTAAAAGTGAACACTAAGCAACAAACTACATTGACTCTGCTTTAAAGCATATGTAGGTTCTACTACCTTTGAACGTTATGACAAGTTAAGTACTATCTCTGTGAGGATGTTTATATGTAACTTAATATGGCATATAATATCCTAGCAACTGGAAATGCCTCTTAGATGTGTTGAAAGCAAGTTTGGATAGTTGTACGGTTAGATTTATTTCTTACTATGAATGTATGCCATGCATGCTAGACTTCTAACTGTTAGCAGAGGACTACAGGTTTCTAATAGGAAACTAATATATGAAATTTTATTGAGTAATGAAAAATTATTGATTTAATTATTGAAAAATGATAATTTAAATATCTAGACCCAGTTTTTTTCTTTTTTTTTTTAAAGATAACACACTTTACATTTAAAATTGATTTCCTTAGGTTTACCTATAAAATAAGAGTGTGCAGCATTTTGGATAGCAAAAAATAATTTTGGTTTACCAGACCTGCACAAATATTTTTCAAAATTTGTTAGTACATTTCTAATCTTTGCGAAGGCTGTGAATATAAACTTTCAACCCATGTAAATTCTACACAATGGATTTATAATCTTTCAGTTTCACAACTAAAAACTTAGGTTTTTCTCTTTTTTTCCATTGGTTTTCTCTTGGCTTTTAGATAGGCATTTTGATTGACATTATTTAGTCAATTTAAATCAGGGAGTCAAACCGAACTTGAACCAAAAACCAAACCTTAAGTGGAACAGAACCTTGAACCATTATTTGAAAGTCAGTTGAACCTGAACCGGAACAGACCCAGTTACTGGTTCAGAATAAGGGTTTGACTGGGAAAAAAAACGACTGTGCTATACTCATTGGCTCCAGAACCAGAATTGAATCAGAATAAGCACATAAAAGCAATAGCTCGGAGGATTTATACTTTTGGGGTCTGTGTGCTTCTGTACTCGGCCTTTTTCAAGGTCTGGGAAGCCATCCGGAAGGGATTGGATTGGAGGCCTGATTACTTAAGACAGAATCCACTGTAGCAGACTAAAGATAAACTATCTCTTGGAGGTGGAGTACGGGGGAGAGGAGGACACCATTGCTATGCACTGCTGAGTCCCTCCCATGTTGCAGTGCAGTCAGCCAGTCTCTATAGGTGTTAGACTAAGTTGTTGCTGACTTGAAACCTTTTGTTTCTAACTTTTGACCTATAGGAAGTTGGTTATTAATGCATCTGTGGTGGCTAGGCCTGCAGGGCCCCAGGCAGAGCAGAGTACAGCAACCTGCTAGCCCAGTGTCCAGGCTCTGAGAATCAGAGAGGTGAGTGAGCAGGTGGTGCTGCCTGCCTTCTTACTTTCCAGGGCCAAGGAGTCCTCATCCTAGACAATGGGGAACATTGTGTGTGTGTCGGGGGGAGGGGGGGCGGAGGGAGCTCATGATTAGAGAGGGTGTTCTGGCTCAGAGTTCCTGCTTCCCAGGGGCTTAAAATATTTTGAACACTTTTAATGCCAGGTAGATAATCTGTATATAGAAGAGGGAGCTTTCAAGCATGAAATATCTCCTTACAGGGTTGACTTGTTCCCTATCCATGTTGGAAATTGAATGTGATGCTGATCTGTAATAAGCAACAAGAGGGCTCATGAAACTTCACCTCATCATGAGTCCAGCCCAATCCCCAAATGGCCTCACTCTCTCTCCTATCACAAATCACGCACACATTCTCTTCTAGAAGGAGCTCTTCTAGATAGGGTAATGGGTGGGGTGGGATGTACCAGTGAGAGGTGTTAGGTCACTGGGACTGGGGCTGATGCAGCCTTCAAAGAGATTAGAGAGGAATGGCAAGCAGCATGGGGGTGGGGTGTGATTGAGCAAAAGACTGGATGTATATGAGAGGGATCCTGGTCCCATGTGACTAGTAATTTAAGTGATGTTAGAGAGACTGTACGTGTGAGAGATTTGTGATAGAGTGAGGCCATTTATGGATTGGGCATGATTCATTATAATGTGAAGTTTCATGAGTCCTCTTGTTGCTTATTACAGATTAGGATCACATGACGTTTCCAACATGGTAGGAATTGGGAACAAGTCAACCCTATATGGACATATTTCAAGTTTGATTCCACAAAAAAATGAATCAATATGTCAAGTTAAAGGCTGTTTAGAAGTGATGAAGGCCCAGATTTAGACCTAATAGCTTGCTCCGCCCCACTTAGCAAATTATCATTATAATGTGCATTATATTTAAATTTTCTCATGTTAACTGAAACTGAATTGGTTGCTTCATGTTTGCTGAACCGGTTACTGAACCTTTATTGTCCTGAACTGAAACCAAACAGAAACAACTTCAGTCGCAGCTGAACCTGAACTGGAACCGAACAAAAACATTTAATGGTTTGAGTTCCTGATTTAAATTTGTCCAGATCCTCAGCTAGTACAAATTGGTGTAGCCTTTTTAGTTTTAATGGAGTTATTCTGCCTTTTATACAGGGAGGCCTTGGGCTATGCTTAATTAGCTCACTCACATCCGAGAAGAAGAGAGTTGGGGACTCTGAAGGATAAAAGGGCAGTTGCCAAGTGGCTATGTCTGCTTTCAGACGCTACAGGGGAGGGACAGGAACTTCCACAGTCTCAGCTCTCTAATTGCGAGGATTAGCATCCGTCACAATGCACTAATCCCCCATTAAGGCACAAGAACACCCGCCCTTGTAAAGGCTACATTTGGGGACCCAGTGATGCGCAGGTGTTCTTGCACCTTAAAAGGAGATGAGTGCATTCTGACAGGCGCTAATCCCTGCAATTAGAGAGCTGTGGCAGCGATTGTAAAAGTTCCTGTCCTGCTCGTGTAGCATCTGAAAGCAGCCTATGTTGTACACGCAGAAGGCAGCCTGAAGAAGAGGCAGTGGGAGGTAGAAAACCAGAAAAGGCCAGCTTCATTTGGTTGAGATTGTTGGTGACACAGGGTGAAAACAAACGAGACAATAGCCCACATTAGCCAACATTAACCCACTCCATTCATTAGGTATTTGCCGGATGTTCACTCCCACCAAATACGGGGGTGCTACCCAGCTCCCACTCATGGTGTCATCTCAGACAGTGTGGAGCCCACCATATGGGCAAATGCTGGCTAGTCCTGGCTAATACGCACCCACAGGGCGACTTCCCTTCTATTAGAGTGTGCACAGCCTCTGCCTGCCTACAGGTCCACCAGAATCATTTTTCCTTTTCTTGCAGCCTGTTCATTTGCTCTCTCCATCTTGTACATCCTCTCAGGCAGGGGATATATATTGTGGGTGATATAGGTATGGACCAAATCTTGATTACTTAGTCAATTTTACTTTTGCCATTTCCTGATTTGACTTTGGTTGCCTTTAGAAACATAAACGCTAGTTTTTCTCCCAGCAGCCACCACCAATAAAAAAAAATGCATAGATGTGGCTTATACTTGAAAATGCTTTTAGATGTTCAAAAGTCCTCAGTAACTATTTTGCTCAGTTATTTTCTAGGGTGGATGGTTTTCTTTCCTGTTTGTTTGCGATGGTCTAGCTCCTTTTCTCAAGTCCTTAACATTCACAGAGTTGTCCAGGCAGGTGCAAATCAATACCATCTTCCTTTTTTTGCCTGAATGTGAGGAGCGTGTGGTTTCACTTGTTCTTGCTATTGTGCTGAAATCTAGGCTCCAAGTTGGTTTCCAGCTCTGGTCCTGAATTTCCCTGTGTCGTGGCTAGATGGAACAGTGCAGTCAGTGTGCATGGTAAACTACTGCCCTTTGTGGAAAATAATGAAATGTAAGAACTGTAGAGAGAGCTCCTGACGGAGACTGAAAGCTTATGTGGCTGGTGGCAGCAAAATTACAAATCTTATGGCAATTGCTGAATTCTGAGACATTTTTGGAAAAAGTCAAATGCTTCAGCTGTGATGCTTGAAAATCCCTGTCTGACATAAATAACTCACATTGGAATCTCCTTACAGCAATTGTTTTAGGTTAACTGCAACCTTACCGGAATACTTAATCTGTTTACTCCATAGCTTGTATTTTATTTTATGTCTACAAAAATAATAGGAATGTTATTTCTGACTACAAATATTCAGATTGTGGAACATAGTTCTTTTGCAAACTATTGATTCTTTGATGAATTCTATAACTGTAGATTTCTGAAATACATGGGGTCCTGCTGTGGATGCTAACTACTTCATTAGCTTTAAAAAAAACCAAAAAAAACCCCCAAAACCGGCTCAATTCTAAATGCTGAAGACCCACAAATTTGGGAATTACTGATAATTACCAGTGCTCAGCAGCTTTCAGGATCAGGCCTATTTATAGGATGCCTGTTTCATTACAAGCAATATATTAAGTAGTAGAAAAAGACAGTTATAGAAGATTCCATAGTAAAAAACCCTCTGGTTTACAAGTTAAGGCTTGTAACAGCCGCAATCCTCTTCCTCTGCAGGTTGTGGACAACACTGAAGCTGGAGACAGGAGGGCGTGGGCTGGCTCTTCACCCCATCCATTCCCTCTATTCTTTCATGTCGGTTGGGGAGAATGGGACAGCTGAGTAATGTCTCACAACCGTCCCTCTTGCCCTCTAGTCCCTCTACCCTTCCAGAGCATATTGAAGCTGGGTACAGTCATACACAAATGCTTAACTTAAACTTTAAGTTGCGTATGCATTGAAATTAATTAAATGGAATGGCCATTGGAAGGAATGGAGGCAACAGCATTGCCAATTTCTAAATAAATACAATTGTCATTCTAAGATCCAGTTAAGTGACTGAAATAATACAACACCAGCTGCATCTTTGGGAGTACATGGGGAAGGCAAAAGGGTGTAAAATAATTAGGAAGGCATCAGATGCAGAAAGAGGAATGGTTGGAATGACAGGGAAAAATACAAACAGTGTGCAGGATTAAGTAAGTGGGTGGAATGACAGGAGGAATTAGAAATAGTTACAATAACAAGGTTCTGAGTGAAATAACCGTTTCAGAAGACTGATGGGATACCAGGGGGAGCAGTCCTGTCATTTAACCCATTAACCATAGCTGACACCCTATCCTTTGAGTCCCAATAGCCTCCCTCCTTGTAGTTCTACTTCCTCTCTTGTGTTTTTTGTCATACCACACACACCCTTACTTCTGTTCCATGTGACACACACAGATAGATGTATTTCTCCTAGAGGTTTTGAGTTCTCTGTGAGGGGAGTGGGGGGCTAGAAGATTAGAGAGACGACTTGAGGCTAGGACTTCTGGGTTGTCCTTTACAAGGTTTAGAACTGAGCAGGGGAGAGGATAACAAGCTAGGAACCAGGACTACTGAGTTACTTGTTAGAGAGGGTGTGTGGAGAGGCTAGAAGCCAGGAGTCCCATGTTCTCTGTTACAGGGTTGGGACCAAGTAGATTAGATTGGGGAGAAGAGGCGGGAGCCAGGACTCATACGCTCTCTCTTTCTTAAAGAGGAAACGGAGGGGGTGAGAGGCAGGCTCATGCCCTCCTGTCCCCAGCTTCAGTGTTGCCCCCAACCTGCAGAGGAAGAGGATTGGGGCTGAAAGACAAAGGCAAAGTGTGGGTGCATGGAGCCTAAGTTGTAAGTGAGCACATGATGTGAGACTACAATGTCTTGACTGCTAACATGGCATGGAAGTTAAGGCGGGAGCCTTAACTTGCAATGTCCATGCTTTTTAGTGCATGATTGAATTTGCAAGAGCCTTAACTCTTGTAAACCAGAAGTTTTTTTACTATGGAATATCCCCATTTTTTGTTAAATACAAAGCGCTCCCCTGCCTTTGCCCTCCCACCCAAAGCGCACCATCCTTTGCCCGCACACACCCAAAGCTCCTCCCCTGCCCTTGCTCCCTTGCCCGCCCGGCCACATCCAAAGCACCCTCCTGCCCTTACTTCCCCCACACCCAAAGCTCCCCTCCCTTGTCCTTACTCCCTGGTGTCTGGAAACTCCAAGGGACAATTGCCCTGAGCCCTGGTCAGGGAAGGGAAAGACAAGAGAAGAGGTGGTGAGCAGCATTCCTCTTCAAAGCAGCCCCACCCCTCTCCATAGGCTACCGTGTTTTTTTTCCACAACCCCATAACTTTAAAACTACTAGTCAGATTTACAAATAAAACCCCAAAAGCACCACCTGGGTAGCCTTCTTTAATTTTCTAAAAGGCTAATTCCTTCTCCCTTTTTACCCTGCCCAGAACGACATGGTGTGACTAAATTAAAAATCAGGCTTGAAAGTGCAGTTCTCAAACTGTGATATCTCAGCTTTTATCCAACGGATTCAGCTGAAATCTTCACAGTATGAACTGTGTACCCCAGTGATACTTCACAACAAATTTCTAACTTTGCTCATGCCAATTTTAGAACAAATAGAATGTTGGGACTTTATAATTGAACTGGTGAGGTTGCAGTTCATCTGCAGACTCTCCCAGCTGCCTCGGCTGTCAGCACCTGAGGATGCCATGACCCTCCTGGAGCTTGGCCTTTCTGCTGCCTGAGTTCCAGCGAGCCAAAAGGCGCGCACCATAAGATCACTCGCCAGCAGAATACTATAACAGCAGCAGCTAAGGGTAAGTCTAAGGGTACTTCTACCACCTGGTAGGTCCTCAATGGCCAGTAGGTCAGTCGCTCTCCACCTCATTCTTCTCTCTCTCTTCTCTATTATAATAGATTTGTTGTTATATTGGAGTGTGTGAGGGATAGGGAGGGTATGGTTCAAAGTGAAATGGTATGTTGTGAAATGGTATGTTGTGTTGGTTGTGCTGAATTTATAATTTTCTGAATGTCTTCTACTTTTGTTGTTAGCCGCCTCGAGTCGCCATAGGCGAGAGATAGCGGGATATAAATAAAAGTTGACTTGACCTGCTCCTTCCTCCCTCTCAGCCCATCACTTCTCTCCAACCTCCTCACACTTCCTCCTCCCCCTTGGCTACCTTCCCCATCTGGTCCTCCCCCATCTCTCGCCTGCCCCACTGCCCCCTTTCTCCCAATCTTATCCCCATTCCCTGCCTTCCCCCGATCAACTCCCATTCTCCTGCTACCTTCGGAACTGTCGCTCCTCTGCCAATAAAGCCCCCTACATCCATGATCTCTTCCTCTTCCACTCACTCCAGCTCCTTGCCCTTACTGAAACTTGGATCTCCCCCTCCGACTCTGTCACCTCAGCTGCCCTCTCCTTTGGGGCGGGGGTGTGTGTGTCTCCTTTTCTCACCAGCCACACCTCGAAGGTCGGGGTGGTGGCGTGGGCCTCCTCCTCACTAACTCCTGTCACTTCCAAACACTTTCTCCTTCCCCCTCTCTCTCTT
>QEPC01008091.1:128161-147209 GCA_003113815.1 Sphenodon punctatus
CCCCCCCCCCCCCCCCCCCCCGCCTCTCAGATAGTAAACCCTAAGGCAGGGACCATGTCTGTTTGATTACTTTGTAAAGTGCCAGGTACATTGCTGGCACTATATAAATGCTTGCTAATAATGTAGGGTGCAACACATCTTAACTATTAAAGCGCTCCAGTGCTCTAATAGTTGAGACAATTCAGTAAGTAAAAATAGGACATGTTTTAAACTAAGCTTTATTTTTAAATTGGCTTTTTATTTTTATTTTTTTTTAAAACTACTGAATTTAACACTCTGAGGCTTTGTGGTAGCGCAGTCTTCCAGACATGGATGATATTTATTTATTTATTTATTTATTTATTTAATATATTTATACCCTGCCCCTCCTGCAAACAGCTCGGCTCGGGGCGAATGATTGCTTTTTTAACCAGACATGAACAAGGGTCTGGCTAAAAAACCAAACCAATCCAAAAAGAATCTTTAAATAAATCTTTGATTAAATATGATCATTAAAAAAACAAAACACTAATATGCAGCTGTAAGATAAACTGCTGATGTGCTTACTGCACAATACCTTTTTACATCTGCAGTTATGTTTCTGCATTGTTCTAGGATGCTGACAAAATCTAGACAATCAAACCTACAGCTGACTTTGATGGGGTTATTTATTTATAAACTTTTATCCTACACCCTCTGCAATCGAAATTCAGTGCGGCTAACAATATAAAAACGTAAGAAATACAAAAAACAAAATGAAATAACTAAACAGCAATATAAAACCGCTATAAAATAAAAATCTAAAATGGTGGGGAACCAGAAACAATGAAAACCCACCTCCTTAACCCTCAACCCCTCACCATTCTCGCTCATGGAACCACCATGTCTTACATTGTTGTCAGATGGAATAGAGGTCTGGGACCACATGAACCTCAACCGTGAGGGTGTTCCGCAGCCTTGGTGTGGCCACCGAAAACACCCTCTTCATAGTCGTTTCCCAAGATACCCAGGGGACTTGGAGAAAGGTGCCTCTGGTTGACAGCAGGGGCTGATCCAGAGCCCGGGGAATGAGGTGATTCCACAGGTAGGCAGGACCCAGTCTGTAGAGGGCTTTATAGGTAAGCACCAACACCCTGAATCAGGCCTGGAAGACCAGTGCAGAGAATGAGCACTGGCGTGATGTACTCCTGGTAACCCGTCCCCATAAGGAGGCAGGCCGCCGTGTTCTGCACTGGTTGCAGCCTCCAAACTGCCACTATGGGTAGCCCCACATAGAGTGCGTTACAATAGTAATGGTGGGGGACTGGGTATTGGGGGATGCGGGTGGGATGCGTAATTTTCCTCCTATGATATTTTATCCTGATGTTTTTAGTGATTGTAAGCCACCCCAAGCTGCCTGTGGCAGGAAGGGGGGAAATGATGGCAACAGCTGAGGCTCAGGGAATCCCCTTCCCCCATGCTAAGTCCTTGCCTGGAGCAGGCTCAGTCTTTGCGGGCATAGCAAGTGGGGGCAGCTGGCAAAACGGGGTGAGCCTCCTGGCTCCCAGCCCCTCTCCCTAGGCACAGCAACAGCGATGGTGTCATGTGCCACCTGAGTTCCCCTGGCTGACCGGAAGCACAGCAAGGGATTACTCTGAAACTTTCCTCCTCTGCAACATGGGGAACATGAATTAGTCATCTCCAGTCTTCTTTTCTTTTTCTTTTGTAATCTTCAGTGTTCTATCACATTTATGCATTTGATAATTCTGCTGTTTTCAGATTGTAGCTATTTTCACAAGTTTTAGGCAAAATAATTCTTAGTCTATAATTTTATATTGTGCTAACACATCTGTTTGCTTTTGGAAAACATGAAGCTTGCACAGCATATAGTAAATTAAGTTTACATTCCCTAATTAACATTTATGTTATCTACCTGCTGGTGTTCCCATGATGCTAACTAAAAAGTGAATAGCAAAAGAGAAAAAAAGCTTTCAAACTCATTTTGAAAATCAGAAAGTCTGTTAGTCGTTTCTTCTTTAAAAACATAGTATCTGTGAATTCACTCTAAGGAACAGAAACAATATGAAAATGGTCCTATCTAAAAGTTTGATAGAAATAAGTGGTATATTTTGAATTTACATATATCAGAATAAATTTCATTGTGGTGGCCAGAGGCCAATACAAAGTATACGTAAAAGAATAAACAAACAAGATTTTAGAAGTGCAAAATACAGAATAATGGAATTGCAAAGGAAAATCTAAAGATACAATATTTCCAGATGTTGCCTTCCTTAATTTAATAGCTGCTGCACAGAATTTAGCAACATTAGACATTATAGTAGTATCTGAATAACACAGGAGGGTCACGGTCACAATGGGACCTCCCTTTTGCTACATGGCTTCAAATTAATAATTACATGTTCCAAGAATGTAACTCGTAATCTAGCATATAGTTGGCAATCAAATATAACATGAGAAAGTGACTCTACTTTCTTTCGCTGACAATGGGGGCATAGTCTTAATCCATATGGCACCTTTGCCAACCTCTATGACTGCTGAGGGTAACAGGCAAAACCTAGCTAATGTAAACGCAGACCTGTGACTCCAGATGGGCAACATGGAGGAATTTACGTATAACAACAAGGGTGTTTTTAAAACGAGAGCCATGGCAGGGGGGTGCAGTTCATGGCTGCTGAGCGGCCCGATTGCAGGGTGCCCATGCACACAAGTGCATGGAGACCGCTTCAAACGAGTGTCTCCCAGCATGACTACTCCATCCACGAAAGTGGCCACCCAGACCTGCACGGGGCACTCCAGATTTTTCAGGAGTGCTCTGTGTGTAGTCATAAGCTGCCAGGATTAAAGGGGGTGGTATGGCATCTCTACACCATGAGTGGCCACTGTGTGGGTCATGGGAGCACTCCTCCCCATGCGCCACCCTCACATGAGCAGTTGGATGCGTGGGGAATGGCGGCGTGTGTGTTGTACGCGGCATGCGTGGATGCCTCGTTTAAAAAACACCGTATATAAAATTTATAATATAAAACTGAATTTTATATTATAAATATTTGTATAATTTTGACTCCAATACTTGAAACAGGAGAAATGTGAACATCAATATCAAGGTAGTATAATTGTATTAAGTATTTATATAGTGCAAGCAATTTACTTGACACCGTACAATCATTATTTATAGGCAGGTCCTTACAATTTAGTTCAGCGTGTGTGTGATTGCCGTGGTGATGGTCCCAAGTGACAGTGAAGGAGACTAAGTGGTTCACATGATGTATTCTACTGGACCAACTGCTGATGGTGAGAATGAAGAAGCTTTGGGGCCACATGAGGCCCTTCCTCAGGCATGTAGTGTAGCTAGTCAGAAATCCTACAATCTAGGAGAGACAAGGGAGATAAAGGAACAGAAGGAAAGAAGTCACAGGTGCATATGCTTAGCTTAGTTCCAGAAGAGAAGTTGTAGTTTATAACTGTAAACTGCATATTCCCCAAATGAGAAGTGGATAAACTGGTGAGGGAAGACGCGGCAGTGGGGAGGAGCCGGATGACAGGAAAAGAGCCGGTGCAAACGGGGATCTGCTGTGGCTTCTCTCATGCATCTGCTGTGGCTTCTCTCGTGCATGTCAGGACAGGATTTTGCGCTGTAACATGCGTGAGAGAAGCCGTGGCAGATCCCCGTTCGTACCGGTTCTTTTCCTGTCATCTGTCTTCTCCCCGCTGCTGTGTCTTTCCTTGCCGCTCCCTCTGCCGCCTCTACAGATGTGAATGCGGCCTTAGTGTAGCTGCATTTTATCCTTAACCTACACTGAGTATTGCAGCTCAGGTTGGATCCAGTTATATCTTTCTTTAGTACATAAATCAGATATTTTAATACAGTAAGGCGTAATATTTTCTCTTCTGCCAAATGGGTGCTGTTCCAAACAATTGATTTTTAATTGGCAACAGTGGGTGTTAACATACTCGGCCCACAGAAAGGACTACTCCTTGCCGGGTCAGGTGGGGGAATGGAATGAGTGTGGGTGGGGAACGATGCACGGTGGGTCAGATCTGCCCCTGCATGGCAGCTGGTGCTCCACTCACTGCCATGACGGGTGGCCGTGGTAACCTCCCATGCGGGTCCAGGTTGGTATAAAAGCAGATGCACCTGCCCGACTTGGCTTGTTCTGACCCTCCTGAGAGGCTTTTGCGTCTGGCTGTGGGCCCAGTTTCTTCTAGGATCATGTTTCTGACCCAGCTGCCTGCCCCACCCAGGTCTGACCTGGGCCCACAAGTGGCGGGCCCAGAAAAGATGTGTGGGTTTGGTGCTGGCCCAGGCGGGCCGAGCAGGTGGTGTCATGTTTGAAAACACTCTGTGTGGCCTTTTGCTATAACGGGATGTGTTTGTGGAGAGCGTCTTCCATTTTATGGTTCATATGATCCTACTGTTAATAGGATTCTAGTCAATAGAGCATGCTTCTGGACCCAGAAATGGGTTCTTGTTGAACATCTAGTGTTTCTGGTAAACTTTTGTCAGATTACCAATGTCTGGCCACTGCTGTTTAAAAACAAGGTTTCTTGAACCAACGCTGTGTTATGAATAAAATGTGGCTATATTGTTTTTGTTAAAGACCTGTTAGCAAGCAGTTTTGTGTTGGTAACAGCTGCTTAAAACCCAGTAAAAAGAATGAGCAGGTATTTAGTCTGAAATCGTTGTTTTTTTGAGAGAACCTAATTTCTCTTTAGAAGGTTCAGATGTCTGGGGGAAAAAAGTTAAACAAGAAATAGGAGAGCTCTCCTATTTTGATTGTCCTCATGTTAGAAGACTGTTAAACAAAGGGTTGATACGTTAAGCCACAATGTATTTTTCGTGCTCCACCACTACCAGATGCTTACATTTATGTATTGTAATCCATATTTCATGTTTTTATCTTTCTGCTCTTGTCAACATCTCATCTTTGTTCGCTTCATCAAATCCTTCCTTAAAATGCTCTTAAGTAATGTTCTCCCAGGCCTATTCTATCCAGGCTCTTTACTCTGGAGGAGTTATTCTGGAGTAGCTAACATCCTCTGTTCTCACAAGCACAGACAGGACTTGAAAACCAACCTTCCTTCCCTTGAAACTTGTAGGGAAATTCAAGTTGAATAAAAACAATGAGGCACAGATGCTGTGTGAGATGCACATAGGAGGGTGGTGGGGATACTGTTGTTTACTGTGAAAGCAGAAAACTGCATAAACAAGGGATATTTCTGGAATAAATGAGTTAGGAAACCTGTGTCTCCTAACCCACTTCAACCTTGCTTGTTTGGAGAGGTAAATAAGCCACTTACCCATCTTTCCCCGTCCCCCATTTTCTCACGTTAACCTTGCTGCTTGCATGAACGGGAGGTTAAAGTGACCTAAGAGGTTATCTGTGGAAGAAGCCGTTGTTAAGACATTTATTATTATTTACATTTTTTACCCCACCCTTCTCTGAAGAAAATATCCTAACAGTTAACTTACATTGGAGAAGCTCTAGCAGTAGGAAAAACAGTATAGAGTTTTTATTTTTTTGGTCTTGCATTGCTTTCCCCATTGTCTAGAATTATCTAGACAAACTATAGCAAAAGTGCAAATGTCCTGTTTGCACCAAACTATCATAGGTGGAGTTTCATCAACTGCTTTGCATTGATGGGAGTGTTCTAATAAGCCTAAAAACATAAACATAAACAATTTTGTCTTGGCTTCAATTAAGTATCAATAGTGTAAATATGCCATAATGGAAATGAAAGTAAAATTTCTGTACTTTACTAGTCCCTTTGCTTGTCATTACATCCTGTTGCTTTTTCCTCAGTTTCACCTTTCTGTTTAGATAATACACCCCTTAAGGCGGTGTGGGGAACTTACCCCCTTGTTGGGGCTACTTTAAAGATTAGTTCAAGCACTGAGGGCCATGTTGAAATTGGGGTGAGGGTGCTTAACGAAGAGGAGCATTCAGATCATTGATCTGTTCCCTTTCATGTGTGAATGCCCTCATCTCTGCTCCCTTAGCTTGAGCTCATGCTTGGGGTAGAGGAACTGGAAAGTTAACTGCATTTGGCCTGGACCTGTGGTTTCCCACTCCTTCCTTAAGATTTGTGTATGTTTGATTATGAAAGGCATCAAACGCTCAAATGACATTATTTTTAAGGCATGAATCCTAATCGAAGGGGAATTTCACAGCTGACAAGATTCCTTCTTCCATATTAAAGCACCATCACCAAAAAATCTTTTTCATAAATAGTTCGAGTACCAAGGACCCAATGATCCAGTGGACACTGGTATTTTATATTTTTCAGGAGCACAGTGGAGCTGACCTGATCCTGCCAACTTCTTCCACGCTTTCTGGGACCTTGAAAGAACTGTCAACCCTACCTTTTAACACTGATTTGTTTTTAATCAATTTATGGAAACTGTTCAACAAATCCCAAGATCAGAAAACCACTTGTAACAATTTGTAAGACACTGTTGACAAGGAGATAAAATAACTAGAGCTTCCTGACATTTTTAAAATTGTAGTTGTTTTTCCATGATTTTCATAAATCTATAAAATATTTAAATACTGGCAGGGGATTTTAGAGATGGAAAAGACATGTTAAATCATGTATTCCATGCCCCTCTTAAAAGAAATGTATTTTTGTATAAACAATGGGTTGAAATTGAGAATAAACATTGGTTTATTTTGTACTGTGTATTTTTATTAAATTGTTTCGAATTCCATACACAATTTAAGATTTTTGTTTGATTATTTCACATAGGAATGTAAGATGTTAGTAATGCAATTTTAAAAGAAGTTTTAATTTAGTTCACATAGGAATATAAGATGTTAGTAATGTAATTTTTAAAAAGTTTTCATTTCTTAATTTTAATAAGACTGACACCTGCACAAATACATTTAGTACGTGATTCAACTCCGATTGAACTCATGAGGATCGTTATTACATCTTCTGGACCAGTCTCTTCAGCTATAGTTGTCTCTAAACAACTCTTGATCCTGTGGTATTAGCCCTCATGTTGAAAAATAACTGCTGTATCAATAAAATCATGGCTTCTTTGTATAATGGAAATTAGGTTTGATTAAGAAATACTGACTATTCTTTATGATGAAAAAAGACCAACATTTCCCCCTCAAACCTTTATTATTATGTAAGTTAGTTTATACCAGGCTTTTGTTTTTGAGCTTGTTTGACACGTTTACAGCTATCAATAGAGGAAACTGAGATGAAAGCAATAGCTATTTTGGATTCAAGAGTTTTTCTTAGCTAAGTTGCAGCTTGTAGAAAGCTAATTAAGGAGCTCATCTCCTATAAAGCAGCATACGTTAAGTTACTGTAGGTACATTATAGTTAGTGTGCAGATCCACAAAGCAGTAGGTTTAGCCAATGTGATGGCTTTCAAAAAAATGATAACTCAGTGGTTTTGGTTTCGTTACAATGATTAGATCAGATGTCAGTGCTGGTCCATGAAGGATTTCAGGCAGCGCTGCAAAACTATAAGAAGTCATAATACTGTGTAACACTACATTTCAATTTATTACAAAAGTATAAAATATTAAACACTTTGTCATAGCTTTTTATACTAGCCTTCTACCTGAATATTGTTTAAATGCAGTGTGGGGGTTTGTTTTCTTGCAACCGTAAAGGTTTTGGAGCGTTGCTACCAGAGAGACTCCTTTTCTCCGCAAATGTAACCAGCATAGTTGTCGTCAGAAGTGGTACTCAGTTTAATAATCCCGGTTTAAGAGTGATCTGCCAGAGCCTCTATTGCTTCAATTATGAAGCACTTTGTAAGACCCATATTTCATCTTTCCAGGGAAGTGGGTTACTTTGACACTTTTCATTATAGTTCACTACAATGAAAACAATCATTTTGGTGGCCCAGCAGATGGAAAGGGAATATACGATAGGCTGCTGTACCATGCTTGTTTACAGAGCTCCTGGCAGTCCCCACTTCTGGAGTTCTCTAGGACTGGGCCGCTGTTCTGCTGAGCTGGATGGAGGTGGGGGAGAGGGGGAAATCAGGTAATGACTAGTTGGTCAACTCCTCACTTCCCTGTGCACAGTTCTTTTGCCCCTTTTTGTGTGCTCTGTTATGGGACAGTGAAGAACTGGTTGCCCTTTTTGCAGTTTGACAGAACCTCAGCCTGGGCTAGAGGCAGAGGACTCAAGGCAGCCAACAGACACAGCATGCCAATCCATCCCCAGATGTGAAGATCAGGGTATGGGCATAATGGGGAGTGGGGGAGTTGTGGGACGCAGCTGTTACAGCTATGTGGGACTTGCCCCCACCCCCATAGAGGGTCCATGTATGGAACTTCCCCTCTCATCCCCACTCCACCTGGAGTGGCTGGTGTCCATTGGGACTGGGTCCATGTGTTCTGTTCACTTCCATTGTGGCTGAACCACATGAGGGAACCTGTTGCTTGCCCCACCACTGCAGGGAGCCAGCAATGTTTTTGCTTTGTCCCTGGACTCCAGCACAGTGAGATCTGGGTTGTGCACAAGTATGTTACAGCAGCCTGCACGTATCTCCCTACAGACCCCAGGAAACAGAGCTCCCGAGGCCAGGTTGTGTCTCTGCCAAACTCTTGAGAAGGGGAAGTAATCGATCACTCCTTTGTGGCTTGCGACATGGCACATAGAAGGGCAGAAGCACTGTATCATAGAACAGCAGCTGATAGATAATTGCCCATTTCAGAGTCTGGCAGAGCTGCAGCCTCCACAGTACAGGAGCTTTGTTCCCCTCCGAAGGGAGAGAGTTCACAATTATGCTACAAACAAGTTCTGGGACAAGCCAGCAGTAATAATGCTTTCCCTCTAGATAGGGGAAATGAGGTTATGTTTGTGGTGGGGGAGGACGTGTGGGGGTGTTTGAGCTACCTCAATGGTGTCCCTCCCCATACATGTCTTCAGCTGCACTGACTTGGTTGGAATTGGCTGCCTGCTGCACAGCCCTTGCTACTGCTCAGACCAAGCACAAGGGTGGCCCAGACAATACCTTCAGCATCAGGGATCCAAGCCTAGAGGAATGTTGATCCATTTAGGGTGGCATCATGGTACCCTGTGTTGCCATGGCATCCCTGTGGGGAGTTTGAATGGGCAGCTGGTTCACTGCCTAACCTTGTGCCTCTGGGCACAGAGGACAGTGGGTGATTTTTAGACATGCCGGCCTCCCTTTTACCACGGTCCGGGATCCGTTTTGGATCCTGGACAGGAATCAGGCCGGCTGTCCTTTACATGTGCCAGCCTGATTCCTACAGGGGATCAGGTAGGGGGTGGGGCCGCAGCGGCGTGACGTGCGACCTCACAGCCCTGCACTTCTCCGGCCGCCCACCCTCTGGGAGACCGGCGGGCGCAGCGGCCAATGTGGTTGCTGCGCCCGATCCCACAACTTGGTCCGGGCCACTATCCGGGCTGACGGCAGGTAACAGACGTTACCTGCCGCCGATCCCGGATCGTGGTTGTGGTAACGACAATTCCGGAGGTGAGGCCGGCGTCCCCTCCAGAACCGTGGTTAATCGGATTCCTGCCGGATGTTCACTGGGGTGAACATCTGTCAGGAACCCCTTCAGATGTTGCGGGCTCTCCACCACCCCAGGGGATTGACTGGTAAAAGGGAGGCCCGTAACGTCTGAAATCACTCTAGTCAGTGGTGATGAGGGCGGAAAAAACTCCCTCACCAGTGCAGCATCCTGCCTGCCGGCATTCCAACCCAACCTAGGACTTCTGCTAGCGCACATAGAGGCATTGAGATCCTGCCTGTGCATCAGCAGTATGCTTAGCTGGATTGTGGTTTAGGGGAGTTAAAATCAATCAAACACAAAGTAAATAAAATTCAGTACACCAGATTAAAATAATAGTCTCAGTTGTAGAGGTTGGGGGCCTATACCTTTAGAGCTTAGATTTGAAACTGAGCATAGGCCTTCTGGGACCATGTTTTGTGATGTTGTTTTTTTTGTTGTAGACCCTGATGTAATTCAACATTTCAAAACGTATAAGCAATATGAAGGAAGGCTCATACAAAGATGAGAGAGAAAGCATTGTATGTTGACATCCTGGATTTGAGAAGTAGAGGATAAAAATGTTAATATGCATACTTGTAAATTGTTTGAAGTTTTAACTTGAACAGTAGATAGTCATAACTCTTTTGTTTTAATAGGTAATTAACGTGGGCCCTTCACTTACCAGCATTCACGCATAAATAGTGTTTTGTTTAACAGCCTTCTCTTCTTAGTGTCTTCTGACTTCCCTTCTCCTTCACTTAAATACAATTTCTTGCAAATCAATAAAAGTTTGACTTTTTTGAAAAAAATCAGTTTGGATTTATTTCTAATGTTGTGTTGGCACATTTACAAGTTTTACTTTTAGTTCTGTTTTGTCCAGTTGAATTTATCACAGAAATGTATTTTTGTATAATTTACAAAGAAATTTACAGAATTAAAGAAAATGCCATGTAATTCATACTGTTTAATAAGAAATGTTAAATATCTTCACTTTAAGGATACAAAAAAAGTAACCATTTGTCTCCATTTTGTAGTTTTGAGTAATCTGAAAATATTTTTTAAAATTATTAGTACTTTAAAAATAATCTCTTGACATAAAATATGAAATGTTTGTTTAAAAAAAAGAGCAGTTCCCGTGCAATCTCGATCCTAGCTTGATTTAAAAAATCCCTCAAAAATAATTGTATACCAGTGCAATCTCGATCCGTGTTTGATTTAAAAAATATCTTAACGTTTCCATTCTTGCTCACCACAGCTAATAACCATAAAATCAAACTTTCTTGTAATTATTTCACCATTCACAATGTCCTGGGTCCTTTGACTCAAAAGGCTCACACTTTTAAGAAGGCAATTTTGAGAATTAGCTGTAAGATTCAAACCATGCAATGAAAACTATACATTTAGTGTAAATAAAGAACAATACCCCTTAATGTTGAGCACATTATTTAGTTAACTTTGTGTTATGTTGTGTTAACTCTGTGTTTCTTGTAACTTGAGAAGGGATTTGAGAGCCGCGTCTCAGATCAGTTCAAGAAAGGTGTTCCCTGTGTAAGGATCCTAGTAGAAGAACTGGGATAATGTTTTTAATCTTCTTGAGAGTGCTGTGTGTTTATTTATAGAATAAATGTACTGTAGATGCACAGCAGTGTGAAGAAGCACAGTGTTAACAGTGTACATGTCTCAATGGAGAAATCCTTTCAGGAGCTATTACACAGTTTAAACAGGAAAACAAATTGTCTGCTTTTCTAGTGATGGCTACAGACTTGCAGCGAATTAAAGAAACATCTCTTCCTAGAAATATTAAGGCTATATTTTTTTTATATTTAATATGGTGCAAACCCAGCTCTTGACACTTGCAACACTTACCTAAATGATCTGCTCAGGGAGTCTAGAGGTAAAAGATAGAATCATCCACAGTCAAGTTCCATTTGCAGAACTCTGCTGCAAGAGGCCATTACAGCTTAATTTCTGGAGTTTGGGTGAAAATAGACATGAAGCTAACCACCCTTGGTGGTTATTTATGCATGTTGCAGGGGTGTATTGGTGCCCTATGCAGCCGTGCAACATGCATAAATGACCACCAAGGGTGGTTAAAGGGTGGTTAGCGTCATGTCTGTTTTCATCCTTAGATGCCTTGTGTATTGTGTTGAAAATACCAAAGTTTCCATTCTGTGGATGTCCTTTCTAACTCCAAATAATCCTGTGTGTGACCCCAGAACAAGCCCTAATAGTTCTGGGTATGCGTTCCACAGAACATCAAAGCCTCCCATGCCTTTGCAACAGAAAAAACGGTGGCCAATGCCAAAAGATCTCTGCCCTTTTGCTAAAGGGAAAGCAGGCAATGGAGTTTTTAAAATACTGAAGAAAACATGCTGCTTATACAAGGGCAGTAAATGTCACTGTAAAATCTCCTGTTCTCTACAGACTTTTAACCTGTACGTTAGTTTTAGCTATTTTCGTAACATAACTATAGGATCAGTGTAGAAAATAATCTATTTTTCTAAATTATTGTTATATTCATATTTTAAATTGACTAAATAAACTGATATTTGTACTTCATATATCTAGCAGAAGATCTAATTTTGAAGTCGATCCAAAGTGCACACATGCACCAAGCACCGAGCACACTGTCTGCATGATATACATACATTGCACATTGTGTGTGTGTGTGTGTGTGTGTGTGTGCGCGTGCCCTCTATGTACAGTACTCCACTTTTGCTTAAACTCTAAATATAAGAGAACCAAGCTTTTGGATTTACTATAGTTTGTGGATACTTCCCCTAGTATTGTGCTTCTATTTACTAATTTGGAATATGTGTTCTCTAAAAGCACCATTCAGACACTTGCACAGCAAGTGACCCCACTTTCATTCAATTGGCTACTTTATTCTTGTTTCTAGTATGGTTCAAGTGCTATCTCATTTTGACTAACTATATGTCAACACATCAAGCTTTTCAGTGTGGAGGTGGCCTTCAACTTCAGAATTGCATGCATAAAATGTATTATTTTATTATGATTCTTTGAAAAGGTTCAAGTATTTAAAATATTTTCTTGTGGACAAATTTTAATGTGTATGCTTCTTTTCTGTTGAGCAAGTTTCTCAGTAATATAGTGGAATTTTATGTCTAGTTTTCAGTCACGAACATTGATTGGTGTCTAGCTATTACTACTCATGAAGCCTTCGTGGATCACTATAGTTTTATGAATGAACTGCAATAGATGAAGCAGCAAAGGAAGAAATCTGATCTCCACTGGTTTAAAGATTCAGTCTGAACTTGATTAATTGCAGCATAAACATTTTTTGCATTCTTGGGCAGATAGGCACGTACTGCACAGTAAATGCAGCATCACCAGTCTCTTCTAATATAAGTCTACTTGCAGTGGTGCAGAGTTTTAGGTCCGGGTGCCAAATGCGTCCGGTGACTAGTTTTATGACTTTCTTCCCCCCGCTTTCCAGTTCCTGTATCTGGTCCCTGGTAGAGTTTGTGCCCTCAAGTACTGAAAAAATGGAGCTTGGGTTAAGGGAGGAGAGATGAGAGCATGTACACAAGGATGGGATGGATTCATGATCTGGGCCTTCCTTCTGAGTGTACCACGTAAGCACCCCCAAACCAACTTCTATGCAGCTCTCAGAGCTTGTTCTCATTTTTAAAGTTGTTTCTAGGAGGGAAAGGTTTCCCATCCCTGTTCTCCTGAGTGAAGAATGCAGCCTGCTTTAATTCCATTTCATGTTTGAGTAAATTAAATTCCCTATAAGGAATCTTCCATGTTTTTTTGCAAAAAAATAAAATTGGGTTTGGGCAGGAAAAGCTGGCACTATTCAGCACATTGTTGGGCCAGATAACCATCTGCACTGCACTGCCTTCTCTGCACAGGTTTTACCTGGTTTTGCTGAGACAGGTGGTTGCGCTGTTAACGCCTCAAAGGTTGTATCAAGCTGTCATTGTGAAATGTCTTTGAATGTTGGAAAGGGGGGGTTGTTGATAGCTCTGTTCAGAAATTCAGGTTGCCAATAACCTTTGAAATCCCTGTGAGGCTTGTGTTCAATTATTTATTTTATTTATTTATCAAATTTCTACCCCATCCCTCCTAAAATTAGCACCAGTTAACAGTAATAACCTCTTTAATTAACATTGTCTATAATCTCCCATTTAAAAAAGGTTATTATTAATAATAATTATTATTATTTTTAATAGTTGTTTTAGCCACCCACCGCCAAATGATGCTTGGAGCACTTTGCATGATTACGCAGCATTTAAAAAGGTAGTATTGCAACATTGCCAGTAGAGAACAAATTGACCTAAATATAGATTTCATGATTAGACAGCATTAAAGAGGAAAAGTAGCCTTGTCACATTCAAAGTGATATTTTCCTCATTAAACAGCAAGTGTCTTCACATACTTGAAGACACACACTCCTGTTAACTCTGATGGTGGAAGATTGTCCTGTGAGTTGCTAAACGCTCAAATTCCTGAACGTTTCCACCTTTCTGAAGACAGTTTTCACTATCAGTGAAGTTTTAAAGAAAAAAAAATGATTTCAACAACTCAGAACAAGTAGCTGAAACTGGTCTCATGCATTTTGTAAGCATTTTGGAGACAAGCTCTATTGACTGTTCAACCATATGCAGGAAAAAACTAAAGGTGTCATATGATACTGCATCATTAAAATAAAAGATCTCTGTTTCATGCTGAAGTATATTTACATTGATTCTTTTAGAAATAGGGGTTTTCACAGAGAACTCAGTATTACACAACTTTAGATAAATTTATTTAGTTTATTTTTTTAAAAGAAAAGACTTTTGTGGGGGTGGGGAGAAAACTGCCTTAACTCTCATTCACATCTTGTCTGTAATGTGCTTATGCCACCTTCATTCTTGTGGTTAATGCATAGAATCATAGGATCTTAGAGTTGGAAGGGACTCAGAGGTCATATAAACAAACGGCCTTCTCACTACAGGAAATCCAGGTACAGGAAATCTTGCATCGAGTACTTTTTAATACACTTGTGGAGACTTAGGAAGTGAATCCCAAGGTCATTAAGTAGATATTTTCCCTTTCTGTGAAATGGTAAAGAAGGTTTTGAAAGCAGGTTTTTGTCCTTTTTGTCTATGTAACCCCATTTTGAGACTTTGTAGATTCCACAACCAGAGAACAACAAAGACAAGCAATGTATACAAAAATAAATTGGAACTCCAATCCCACCCATTCCCACTTGGAATGCCAGCCCATAGTTTGAGAGCCTAGCTCTGTCAGAGACAGAGAGAGAGACAGAGAGAGAGACAGAGAGAGAGACAGAGAGAGATTGCCATGTTCGTCCCAAACATAAGAGATGGAGACAATATCTTTTATTGAACCAATTTCTGTTGATGAGAATATGCAAGCTTTCAGCCCTTCCTCAAAACAGAACTTGGCACAATTAAAAAAAACAAAACAAAAAAAACCTGAACATCTCCATATCTGTCCATGAGCGCACTCACTTGAAGGGCATTGTCTTGTCTCACTAAGGCTTTTGTTTTAACTTATAGCCATTGAACAACAGCTGTCCTAACTTCCAGAGCTATTGTGCATCTTTTTCTTTAACCCAAGTACTGAGGTTTGTGTGCTTTTTCCCAATAACTTTGCAAATGTAAGGATGTGAATGACGATATGCTGAATTAAATGAAACCCATGTTACAAGGAAGTGATACTGACAATATTGATATAGTCCCCACCTAGGGTTTTATATTATTTAAACAATGAACAAGCAAACAAAAAACACCTAGATGGGAACTTTGTGCCTCCCTCTGAAGACGTTTGGTTATTTGATATTATTCAGCGACCCATTCAGAACTGAACATTGTATCTCCTGCTTCTGGTTTCCAAGGTGAGAGCTATTTCTCATTATATTCAGCCCAGGAGTTGTGGCTATTTTGGTCTGATGTGAACCTGTCTACATTGGTCTGATCCTTTATGAAATTAAAGTTAGTTACCATAGTGTAGTATACTTGGGACTTTAATGAAACTGAAATTAATACAGAAAAAAAAATGCTTTACTGAATGGTTGGTCTGTTATAAAAAGTATTACCAGAGTGTCATGATATGCACTGGCAGTAATTTTTCAATTTTGTGTGCGTTTCTGAGTTAATAGGTTACAATTGAGCTAGGATCAAAATCAGATATTGCCTTTACCTTTTCTAAATATTCATCTGCCTATTTTAGATTGCTTTCTTCACCATAATTACGTGAGCCATTCCTATTTAATTAAAACAACAAAAACAAACTTCTTTATTTGCAGGGGCAGGTTAAAAATACACCACCACCCCTTTTTTCCCCTTCCCCACACCCATGGTACTGAATCTGTTTCTGTAGGAAAGTTTAGATGATGAAGTGAGTTCTGTTTCTAGGTTAGGAAATGGCAAGATTTAGGCTGCTTGCTGACATTATGGGGCGGGGGGTGGAAACTGCTGTTAGCAAAACTAACGAGAGAGAGATCACATGAGTCCCCAACCGTGGGCACAGGGATTCTATTGTCCAACACCGTACCCTCGTGAAAGGAGGAGCTGACAACCCCAGCCAGTGACAATGGCATCAGCATCTTCCAGCTGGCTTTCACTAGCCAGGATGGGTAAGGATCTAGTTCACAACTGGTTGCCCTCACCGTCCCAAGTACCTCTCCCATATCGGTGGGTGATACCCATTAAAACTGACACAAAGACAGAGCTTTCATAACTTCAAACTCTGACTGCAGGTAAAATGGCAGCCCCCAAGTCATGGTGAATACGAGCAATTTTGTTTGCACAGTAGTTAATAACAATGTCACAGTGGGCATTAGATGACTCCATTTCCAGTCAAAGGCAGACTGTATAAACTAGGCTCCTCACCACCTAGAACAGCTCCTCCAAACAAGACTTTGCAGATGCTATGATAGCATAGAAGAAAGCTTTCTTGCCACTGTCACAACTATGGCATAGTCCTTCAAAAACGATCTATGCCACAATCGGTTGGCTTCAGTGTGAGTCGTGTGCCACCTGCACTCTTTAATGGCCTACCCTTTCGCTTCTACCGCCTCCGGTCCTCCGTATACCAGAGGGACCTGTGCTGCAGCAGCAGTGGGAGCAGATGTCTGGGTGCAACTATTGATGGCCATGGTCAAGATGTCATTTCATAACGCGTCCAGGTCATCGACAGAATAGCTGTCTAGCTCAGTAGGTAAACTGCACAAGCAGTTTAAAAGTCTGAGGGTGGACCATCCTAATGGGTCCACCACCCAAATGAGGGTATAAAAGGGTGCAGATCTGTGACTTCAGAAAGTAATGATCCACTTACTTCTATACACCGACAGATATTCCACATGCTTGGAATAGCATCTGAGCTGCTTGTCATAAATGGAGTTAGAACTCTTTCTCCGTCATTATGGCTGGATCAACCAAGTTGCATATGCCATGATAGACCATCCTAAATAGAATATATGTGTATCAGATCTGCTTCCTTTGAGGATACCATACAAGCATGGAATTGGAAAATGCTAGTTGGGTTATAGTGTTTGGACAATTAAAAAAAAAAGTCATACAGCCAATTTTATAGCACAGAACAGTATGCCTAGATCTATAAACCTTCTACTTTTAAGAGTAGCTTTTAATGGCTGTCTTTAGTGATGTAAAGAACAAGTTACGAAATAATATCAATATTAAAGATATGAACACTTTGTAGACTAGAGCATCCATACTTCACAGTGTAATTTAGAAGATTTTCTTTAAAGAGCATGCTGACTCAGAACTTATTTCAAGTTTACATTAATAAGAAATTTTTTCACTAAGCTGTGCTGTAAACTTTCCAGAACCTAGTATAGTTTGTTGTGGGATATATTAGTATTTGTGTCTAGTAGTACCTATAGTGTTCTGCACTGTGTGAACATAAGACAGCAAGATTTCACAAAACATCAAAACAGCAGAAATGTAGTTTAAAGAGTTCTCCAAAACTGGCAAGGCAGCAAATATGAAGTCAGAACAACCTAATATGATTTGTTCTCAGCTGGTATACCTAAAAAGCAATTGACTTCAAACAATTTTATATAATGTTCTACATCTCCAAACAATATTATGTGTATACTGTCAAAACTTTTAAAATCCAGATCATCCTTCTTTCCCCACAAACTACATTTGTGGCATTAAAGAAATCTATTCTGTTGGTTAGATTTCCTATAATATTTCCTTCTTGTTTTTACTATGAAAATAACTTATTGTTGCTTACGGATAAAGACAAATCCAGTTACGTTTTTATTTTATTTCCTAAATTAAGCAATGTTGACAAGTTGTCGTTCAGAGAGCTATAATACAGTAATTCAGTATTTAATTATCAGCTCTGCTGCCTTCTAATGGTTTCTATAACAAGGTCATAATTATCATGTGTAATCATTGGCTGATACTCTTTTGGCAATCCTTCTACAGTTGATTCTTTGCAATTGCTCCTACCCTGTGCCCTCAGGAGACACAGAACTCCTGATTTCACTTGTCAATTAAGCACACTCCAGTAGTGTTGAAGTGTGCTTAAGTTTTCCTACACTTTGCTAATGCTGCTCCTGAATCTAATTCTTAAGGGTCCTGTTTCAAATCACTGCTAACTTTTTATACGTGCCACTGTCCACTAGAAAAGGGAGAATCATACCTCTACTTCAAATAGTTTCCACAAGGGTGTTTGGTGGCCTACCTTTTCTCGCTACTTTCTTTAGATTTAACTTGGTGAACCAGGAGTTAGAAGTAGCAAAATTGTTAATAGCATAAATCATTACAGGCAGAATTACAATAGAGCTTTTTAAAACCCAAAGGTTATAGACCTCCTTATGTAAGTAAAAATGTTACCTTGTGAAGGGATAAAATGGATTCATACTATGCCATCACCAATTTTTGAAAGTGTGCATCATTTACCAGATTGAGATGGATTTCAATAACAGCATGCATTTTAAAAAAAATGTAATATCTATAAAAACCATAGTTAATATTTTTTCATACTTTATTTTAAAATAGTAATACCTTGTATTTTGCAATTCAATCCAAGCAGGTTTTCATATACAGGAAATATAAGTATTTTGAACATTAAATCCTATTTAATCATTTGAAAATTATGCTTTTGTTTTCAGTATGCTTTTGTTTTCAGTTGAATGAATGTGTTACATTAGTTAAAAGAAACGACAATAGAAGACGTTTATATCTTTTTAGTACATGTCCAGGTTGCTGTCCTGAACTCACAGAAGTCAATGACAATTATCCCAATGACTTGAGTGGCTAAAGATTGCACCCATAGTCTTTTGCCAACAAGATTTAGGGGTCATACATTTGTACATAATGGCATATTTTTGTAATATTTTTGATGGGGGAAAACAAGTTGTTTTCATTGTGCTCAAGAGCAGTGAGTATTGGGATATTTAGGTGATTTCAGACATGACGGTGGCCCTATTGGCCCTGTCACGGAATCACCCAAATGATTCCCTGGCGGAATCAGACCGGCCCATTAACAGACGAGCTGGCAGATTCTGCTGGGGAATTGGGGAAGGGGCGGGGCTGCGCAGCGCAATGTGCGGCTGCACAGCCCTCCCCCCCCCC
>QEPC01008091.1:147956-163354 GCA_003113815.1 Sphenodon punctatus
GCAACGTGCGGCCGCACGGCCCCGCCCCCTCCACGCACCCTGCCGCCCCCCCTCCGAGGAGACGGGCGGGTGGCGGGGCCAATGCGGCCGCCGCGTCTGGCCGTGGCGCGCGGCCAGACGTGACTTTTCCTTGGTCACGGCCCGGGGTCCGTTTGACCACGCTTCCCGGGACCTTCCCCCGGCTAGCCTGGGAAGCGTGGTTCAAACGAACCCCATGTGGGGATTGACTGTGGCCAACATCTGGCGCGCCGCGAACAGACGTACGGGACACGGTGACCACAGGTGGGTATTCACCGTGTTCACGTAACGTCTGAAATCACCCTATGTTCCACCACCACTCTTGTGGTTGGCAGGTTGGCTCCTGCCCAATCTTGCGGGTGCCACCTGCCAGTCTTGTTCAGGGCCCACATAGAGGCATACTTGGCTGCTGCCCCAGTATTGTGAAACACTCTCTTCCTGAGGTCCATCAGAGTCTGAGTATATTCTGGAGGCAGTGTAAAACCTTCCTTTTTGGACAGAGCGTTTGGCAGGCAGGGGTTGAGGTGGATGGGTTTAGGGGTGAGGAAGGACTTTTAAAGGGATCTTAACATATTTTGTGTGTGAATATTGTAAGTTGCCCTGAGCCTTTTTGAAGGGTGGGGTAAAAAAAGCCCCACTCACTTTGACCTTTTCACTTGAGTTCAACACTCTGCTGCCAAAGGCATTCATTTTACTCGTTGCTTTTATTGTGAGCAGCGTCTCCTTATCTCTCCCCATTGGCTCCACAGTCCGTATAAGCTGCTTGTATTTACCCCTTACCTTCCAGGCTGTTGATGGCCTTGCTCCCCTCTATCATTCTGCATGTCTTTCCTGCTCCAGGAGCTTCTTTTTTCCTCCTCCTCCTCACGCCTCAGTGCTCCCCACTCCCAGAAATAGCTTTTTGCCCCTTCTCACATGCTTTCTTTCTTCCATGCCTGGAACTCCTCCTTGAATGCATTCAATGTGCCACCTCTCAACCTTCAAATCCCTCCTAAAATCTACCTCTTTCGCCAGGCCTTCCTTAGTTACCACCAACCCTCAGACTGCTTGCAGATGCTGTCTTTCCACTCCACTTCACTTCCCTGTAACTAAGCTAAATATGTGCACCTGTGATTTCTCAACTTCATGAAGGTATCCCTGTCTCTCCCTATGTTACCCTCTCCTTTGTCATCCCTAGATTATAAGCCCTTTGGGGTAAAGACCCATTTCTAGTTAGGACTGTACATTACCAGGAGTATTCCTGCACTATATAAATAAAATAATAAATAATGTCTTTGCCCGCCCCCCCCATCCCTTGTCTCCCCTCGCTCATGTCTCCTAGATAAGCCCATTGGGGCAGAAGCCTTGTATATATTTAACAATTTTAAAGTGTCAGGTACACTGCTGGTGCTATATAAATAGTAATGATGATAATTGATGATACAATATGTAGGTAATAAATTATTTTTTTAGTGCCAGTTTTTGTTAAAATTTAGATATTATACTAGATAGCTGTTAATGTTGGCAAGTATCCCATTGAAGTGAACAGGACTTGCAACACTGCAAAGCAGCCAGAGAAATGTGCTGCCAGACATTATTCTAATTAGTCCTTGTTTGATTTCATTTCTTGTTTGGATGTCTCCTTTCACAGTAAGAAATTGGTACAAAGCCTCATGTTGCATAAGAAACAGTTATATTGGTGTTTGGAGTAGACCTTGTGTAGGACAGCCTTTTATTGCTGGAAGCTGTAGCACTAAATTTGTAAATATTGTGGAGCAGTAAAGTAGGCAAGTGTGCTTTTTATGAAGCACACACTTTACACCACTAAAATAAACCTAGCCCATCTCTGTTTTTTCTCTCTCTTACATTGAGGGCCCTCAGTATGGAATGCCCTTCTTTGAGATGTTCATCTCAGTTATTCCTTCTCTCTTAAAAAAAAAAAAAAAAAGTTTTTCTTCTTTGCATTCGTAGTTACATGTCAGGACCAAACAAAAGGCCCCATATCACAGTCAATGCAAACATATCAAATCAAAAAACCATCGAGTGTCCATTGTAATCTGGTTAAATTGGTGAGAGTAAGTAGCCAAAGAGTCCAAAGACTTCCATATCTTAAAGTTGTGAGGGGAAAAGAGGATTGTTTGCATGTATTTCTTTCCCTGAGGTACAGTTAAATCTTGTGCCCACTTGATTAGAAAGTCTGAAACATTCCCTTTCAGCTCAGCCAGTGTCATTTCCATAGTGGCCATATGCCACATATGAGTAGTCCATTCACACTCAGTGGGGTTATTCTTTCCTCCAATTCCTCCCAATTGTGTGAAATCCAGCCAGGATAAACTCCCGGCATATATCCTGATAATAATTACCAAGGGGGAGGTCTGGATAGAGTCCAAGAATTACGATTTCTGGACAGAAACGTAGATTTAGTCCTGTGGGCCTCTGATTTGAGACCATATCAATCTCGAAAAGGTTTGTAACCAAGCACGTCTCAGTTTCTTCTCATCTTCAAAAAGCTCATGAAGCCTTTTTTATTCTCTAGGTGCTTTTAGGATCCACTTTTGGTTCTCCTTAATGTACTCTATTCTCCTCTCTTAGCTTTTAGATGGCTTTTAAATTAATTTTACATTGTTTTATTGTATAGATTTTTGTGAAACACTCCTGAGTGTCATTCACCAAAAGGGTGCTATAGAAATAAAATGTATTAGTAGTAAAAACTGTCTTTAAAATAAATTGGAATAAAGTTAAAAGTTCATAGTCCATGTTGTTTTAGACCAGGTACAGTACTAATTTTTAGTTGACATTGCAGTTGAAAAATGACTGGATCATTTAGGAAAGAAAGCAGTTGCAAAATGCTTTTATATAATCTTGTTTTTTGGGTGTGTGTGTTTAACCTTTACTGATTGTGCAAAGCCTATTAACAAAGTTTGCAACTTCTGTGACTCTGAAAGAAGTTTTGATTTAATGGCATTAAATTTGCTTAACACTTTAGTGGAGGGACAGTGAATTTTCAAAAACACCATAGGGTTTTAGGAGCACACGTTCCATTATGCATTTAAAAACCTTTAACTGCTTTTGCACATCTCCCTCTCAATTACATAATTACTGTCAGGAAACAAGAATTGGGTGGTGGTAAATCTTCTCAGTTCACGTCTCTCTTGTGTGAATTGTAAAAATGGGTCATTATATTAATTTCACAATTACATATTCCTCAGTTATTTTTCCTTTTATGAATATACTTGTTATACTCTATGAAAAGTAAATAACATTGTACCTTGAGGAGCGCACTGCATGGAATATATATTAGGCTTTTTTTTTTTTTTTAATGTAACTGAACTTTCTTTGGTTTATATTCAAGTAGCCAGAAAACTTCAAAATCACTCATACAGTTTCATGTAGCTTACTTCTGAAATATAAACTAAATTTTGGGAGAAAATGTATAAGAGCTTTTCTCCTCTGTGAAATACTTCCCAGAAAGAGAGACAAAGTGGTTGAAATGATATTGCACAACAATATCCCACAATGATTTGCTTGACTGGGAGTGATATTACGCACTCTTTTCCTTATTAATTTAATCAAACAGACTGGTAATGGGACTAATTTGGGAGAGATCAATGGTCAGCCTGCAAGTTACAAATGACAAGTTCCATTTGCACCTTAGCTGTGTAAAAGAAAGACAAAGGAAACGGTGGGTCCACTGCTTAATACAGAAGAGGAGAAAGTTTCAGATGATGCCAACAAGGCTGAAATGCTCAATATTACTTCGGTCTTCTCAAAAATGGTGAACATTGATGAGATAACTAGCAAAAGGAATAAAAAAACATGAAAAGAGAGGAGACATGTTGGGATAAGTAAGGCAGTCTTGATGATATGCATCCTAGGATCCTGAAAATGCTAGCTGAAGAAATCTGCGAATTGCAATTTTATTTGGGAACTCATGGAAAACTGGTGGAGTCCCAGAATGGAGAATAGCAAAGAGAGTGACTGACTTTAACACACCCCCCCAAAAAAAACCCCCAGAAACTCACCACTCCCCCCCAAAAAAAACACGGAAGACTAGTTAGCCTGACTTCAATTCTTGGGAAGATACGAAAGCAAATAATAAAACAAGTGATTTAAACTTTGGGGGAAATAGAATGATTATTCATGGGTTTAGTAAAAAATCATTCAGACCAACTTTTTTTCCTCCTTTGATAAAGTTATCAGCTTAGTAGCTAGGTAGAATGCAATTGACATTACATAGCTTGACTTCAGAAAGACTTTTTTATTTAGTTCCCCATAACATTTTCTTAAGTGGGATAGACAGATGTGGTTTAGATGAAACTACTATAAGGGAGGTACAAAATTGATTTAACGTCGTGAATGACTTAAGTGTACTGTCCATGTTTTCATCTATCAAATTCGTTGATACAAAGTTATGGGTAATTGCAAACTCCTTGAATGATAGGATTAGAATGGCTTTGATAAATTGGCGATCTGGACAGAAGACAATAAAATGAAATTCAATAAAGACAAGTGTAAAGTATTGCATGTAGAAAAGGAAAACCTAATGCAGAATTTTCAGATGAGAAATAACCGGCTAGGCAGCCATACTAGGGAAAACACAGGGTGACAAACATTCAGCCGGTGCATTGGCTACATGCTCCAGGAGGAGGGAGGGAGGGCGGCCCTGGCGGGGTCAGGTCATAGAACTGGCATGTGCCCGACTGGGCTGGCTGGTGAGCACTCCCCCGCCCCCAGTAGGGCAACGGAACAGAACAAATGTGTAGCCCTGCCCTAACATGCCCCCAGCACCCGTTGAGACGTCCCGTTGAGTTCCCAGCCATCGATGTGCCTTTTATCATTCACAGTGAACACAGGTTCCTGATTATAGTGGATCACAGTATGAAGATGAGCCAACAGTTGATACAGTTTCAAAAAAGGCTAATGCCATTTTGGGTTGTATGAATAGAAGCAGTATATCCAAGATGCAGAAAGTTATACCACCACTATACTCAGCATTGGTCTGTGTTCAGTTTTGGGCTCTGCATTTCAAGAAGGTTGTTGACAAACTTAAGAAGATTCAAAGGAGAGCAACAAAGGTTGCTAATAGACGTGATGCTGGCCCACTATGATTCACCTGGGCCAGAGACTTACCTGTTCATCTGTTTCTGGGCCACCAGATGTGGGCCTGCTGCTGTCCTGGCCTGTGTAGGCAGCTAGCCTGGAATTGGTTCTCTGGATGATTCCAGGCCCACAGCACAGGCCAAGGTCTGCCCAGGTGGGCCAGCACGTCTAGTTTTGGCTCCATCCATCTCCACTGGGGATTGGGGCCATTGTGATGGGGAGAGGGCGCTCTGGGGACATGCAAAGGGCAGACCCACCCGTCTGCATGTTTGTTGTGTTCCCCTGCCAGGTGTGCGATGGGGGAGAGCTCGCCAGCCTGGTCAGGCGCAAGTTTATTCTGTATCTCAACCCAGCCGTTGATAAATTGGCGATCTGGACAGAAGACAATAAAATGAAATTGAATAAAGACAAGTGTGGATGCCATTTTCTACACACGCACACCCTGGGCAAGAGAGTGTCTGTGTCGGCCGCACTTCTGTTTTTGCCCACAGGCTATCAAGGGCCTAGAATACAGATCCTAAAAGAGAGAGTATATTCAGCTTTGAAATATTTGAACTGTTTTCAAGTATTTAAAAGGATGCAGTAAAAAAAAATGGAGAAGAATTTCCACTGAAGACAAGACAAGAAGCAATGGTCTTAAATTGCAGGAAGGTACGGTTGATATTTGGAAAATCTTCCTAACTGTTAGAACAGCTCAGCAGTGGAACAAGCTACCTAGTTCCCTGGAAGTTTTCAAGAAAAGACTGGACAAGCATTTGTCAGGCATGTTTTAGCTATAGGACGAGCTGAGGAACCTCAGGCCTGGGGCCAAATGTAGCCCATTGCTAGATCTTTCAGTTCCTGGATCTGGCCCCTGGCTCCAGTTCCTACCTGCAAGCACTGAAAGACTGAGTTCAGGGTAAGTGAGCAGTGATACACACATGGATAAGGGATAGCTCTATGACACAGATCATGATTTTGACCCTCCTCTTCCTAAGCTTACCCCTTAAACACCCTTGTTCCAAAATTGTATGCAGCTCTTTTAGCTTGTGCTAATTTTTAAAGTGGCCCTTGGAGGGAAGAGATTCCCTAGTTCTCTATAGGGTATCCTCCCTCAGGTCTCTGTAAGGTCTCTTACAACTATGCAGGTGTGTGTGTGTGTGTGTGTGTGTGTGTGTGTGTGTGTGTGTGTGTGTGAGCGCACACACACACAAGTAAGCAAAACAATTTTTACATTCCAATTAGATGAGCCTGTGAAACTCTTAGGTCATTTTTCAACATTTTTATAATGTGAAGATTTGCCAATTCTATTGAACAGATGTTTTAGATGTAGATTTCACAGCCTCTCTCCATAACTTCTTGAACTTAGTCTTGATTGCTGAAAAAGTATAATGGGAGCACATTCCTCCTCTCTCGTGACTTGTAAGAACAATGATTTATTAGAGATCAATCAAATGGTAAAAGAATGTAGACAGATATAAAATGTTGTATTTAATCTGTTTCAACACAGCTGCCTACCTAAATAAATAAATTAGGAAGTTTCTGCTGACCAAACATCTGATAGCAAAAGCCATCAATATAGTTGAGTAGCTGCAAGCATAGTTGAGGTTGTATCAACATTAGAAGAAAATGCTTGTGTACAAAGGTGCGTTTCTGTATCTTTTATTTTCTGTAACGTGAAGTTTATCTGCATTCATTGGGTTTCTAGAATATTTGTCACAAGCCTACATCTGTGACTTCTCAAGTTCATGCATGTCATCCTAGCTATGGTTGCAGCCCTTACTTCTGTGCTTTGTCCTAGTTGTGATTTCCAATCTATTGGTCAAAAGGGTACTCTATTTCAGTCACTGGCATTATTTTCCAAAAAGAGGATAACCGTATTTTGTTGGTAGAAAGAACCTGGATTGAATTCAGTTTAGATATGAGGGTCATGAGGATCATTGAGGAAACTGATGCAATTTCTTCTGTTGGGCACTGCATACTAATTAATTAATTAAATAAATATATATCTCCCTCACCCCCGGCTTATAAGCATCTCGGGGCGGCTAATAACATTCTGTGTTGTTAAAATGTAAACAAGAAAATTAAAGAATTAAAACTATCAAGGTTCCCCCCCCCCCTTTTTTTTTTGCATTCTCGGATTGTTACACTTTAGCAGCAGTCATTTCCAAAAAATGCATATTCTCAAATGATTTTGCATGTTCTGAACTCTTTCAGAAAAAGAAGCCAGCTAGCCAGCCTCCCACCTTCCCTCCCTGTTATCAGTTCACTTGAAATAAGCATAATTTGCAAAATGTTTCTATTCATTTTGAATAGGGTGTAGAATATTACAACTTATTGCAGAGACAGTTGCCATGTTTTCTTGACTGTGGTCAAAAAAGGCGTGGCAGGTTCTGTATTGAGTGTGAAGTGTTCAGAGGATTAAATCATTGGAGAAACATATATTAAAATTGTGACTGTTGTTGACCACAGCTTTGGCTCAATAACTTAATTTGTATTTTAGCCTAATCGGTGCGTTCAGTCTCATGGTCATCCGTTAAATTATGAACTACACCATTACAAGACAATGACTACTCCTGAGTATCTAAGTTATTTTTCTTTATTAAAAGATACATTCCCTGTGGAATGTCCACACATGCATAAACAAAGTACACTGAGTATGGCTAAACATGCAAGTAAGCAAATTTAGTCTTAAAACAGGAGAGCGATTAAGTAAATATTGAAAATTTTCAAAAAGATTGCCACGTTTAAATTCAGTTCTGAAGGAGTTATTACCTTTTCATTAATTACCAGAGAGATCAGATCCCTGGGTGTTACAACATTAATACCAGTTTACGAAGATAGAAAAAAGATGGCATTTGAGAGCATCCTTTCCTGGGTTGCACAGGTTTTTAAGGTGTAATCTCTGCCTCTCATGCAACTTGCCGGAAGACGATGTCGAAAATGCTTATGTTTTCCAGTCAAAATATAAAATCAATATCCTTATAAAGATGACTAATGAACATGGACCAGTGTCTTCTCTCTCTCGCTCTGCAACATGCCATCAGTTGTAGTGTAAACAGGCACCCCAAATATAGGTCTTCTGTTTTCTGGGTACCTTTATCTTAGTAACTTGCTAAGGCTTTTCCGTTTGTTTCATAGCAACACATCTTATTTTATTATTCCACTAAATGTTAGGAAAAGCTCCCTTTACAACTTTCCAAATCTAAACTGAACTTAATATTGTTATGTTTCATAATTGTTTCATATTACTGCTGTACTAAACTGCTAAATTCTGCATTTTATAAAAACTCTATTGACGTGTTTTTTGAACTAATTAAAGTCATGGCCTTCCTGCTTAGGTTACCTCGTTAATTCACCGCTAGCTTCCCAAGCACGCTAATACTGCACTTCACGCCTAGAATGCCTAAAAGCAAGGGGCCTCCTGAAGGCTCTGCCCTTATTTATTATTATTAGCATTTATATATGTCGCCAGAAGTGTATCTGGCGCTTTACAGAGAATAAAATAGACACGGTCCCTGGCCGAGAGCGTACAATCTAAAAAAGACAAGATGAGGAGAAACAGGGAAGGGGGAACAGAGGAAGAGACAAGGGATGCTACAGTCACGAGGATGCGAGAACTTAGGTGCACGTTCTTGGCTTGGTTACAGTAAATAGGAGTTTGCAGATAACAGGTAGGGGATAATCCTGGGTGGTGATGATTAGCAGGAGTTAGGAAAGGCAGAGCGGAAGAGGTGGGTTTTGAGGAGGGACTTGAAGATGTGGAAGGTGGGGGCAAGGCAGACAAGGGCAGGGAGGGAGTCTTAGGCATGCGGGGCAGCGAGGGAGAAGGGATGAAGGCAGTTGGGGGAGGGTGAGGGAGGGGATGGGAGAGGAGCATAGTGCTCGAATGGGTTCGGAGGGAGATCTGAGCAGAGAGGTAGGGGGGAGCAAGGTTATGAAGGGCTTTGTAAGTGAAGATGAGGAGCTTGTGCAGAATACGCCCAGGAAGGGGAAGCCAGTGGAGGGAGGAGAGGAGAGGCTGCACATGATCAAAGCGACGGGCTAGGTGGATGATCCTGGCAGCGGAGTTTTGAACAGAGATGTGGGAAGAAAGGTGAAAGCAAGGAAGGCCCGCAAGGAGGAGGTTACAATAGTCAAGGCGTGAGATGACTAGGGCGTGGATGAGGGTTTGGGCAGAGGAGACAGACAGAAAAGGTCAGATCTTAGCAATGTTGTGGAGGGAGAAGCGGCAGAATTTGGCCACGGAGTCAGTGTAGGGTTTGAAGGTAAGGTGCGAGTCGGCGATGAAGCCCAAGTTACGGGCTTGGTGGACAGGGAGGATGGAGACCCCGTCAATGGCAATTGACAGGGAAGAGGGAGGATTGGGAGGGAAGATAAGGAGTTCAGTTTTTGCCATGTTCAGTTTGAGTTGGCATTGAGACATCCAGACGGAGATACAGTTGATGAGATGAGCTAGGACAGAGGGGGAGAGGGAAGGAGTGCTTTTGCTTTGCCTCCCAGCATAAGCATATCCTAAGTACGTAAGTGAACTGACAATATGTGTAAATTAGTAAATGGGTATATAGTCCATATATAAGTATGTATGGCATAAATATAGGTAGGTAAGTTATAGGTAGGCCTGTGCCATAGGCAACACTGTATAATTAAGAGACTTTCAAGCAAGAGGGAAGGGTGGGTTGGCAAACAATTTGTATGTCTAATATAATAGAACCTGTATTCAATGGCCATCAGTCTGGTTTATAGCTCTTCATTAGTGTTGTCATGAATCTCATACCTTTCATTAGAAATACAAAATACAGCACATACTTTCAGTAAATTCATGGTTTAAACAGGACATCATTCCATTTTAGTACAAGAGCAGTGAACGTTATGCACTATGATGGCCTTAATGTATAAGGTTATGTAGGAGGTTTGGTCATGCATTAGACAATCATCACTATCTTCTCACCTTTCCTCACTATTCAGGAGCTTTGATTCTCCAACCACACCTATCTTCCTTATTCTAATATTTTCTAGCAGGATTGTGAGAGGACAGAAAACGTGTGCCCTAGGTATTAAGAGAGAGTACTATAAAACCAAGAGATGGTTTAAAGGAAGTTGTATGTCTTTAGGTCTGAACTTTTGGCAAAGCCTTTAGAGAAAAAAATTGTTACTAGAGTTTTTATGGTTCAGTTTCATCAGGAAATTTAGCAATCATGTTAACAATACATTGTTTGTTTAAAGATTTCTATGTTAATTTATTGAACGTTTACAGCTTTTATTAATCTATGGAGTTTAGTTTTGGGCATTGGTATTGCTTCTTCGCTTGAACTTCTGTTCTTACCTCCTCTTTTAGTTCATTCATAGAAAACACTTTTGTAGTGGCCATGTAATTAGCTAGTAGGATGAGCGAGTTGGATGTATTCTTGGGCCATTTTGACACATAGTTCTGCTAAGTGTGGTGCTTAGCGTTTCCTGTTTTCCTTACCAAGAATAATAGATTTTTAGGCTGACATGTTGTCATGCTTTTCTGAAAGAATGGATTATAACAGTTTTCTGCTGTTGAATTAGCCTTGAAAGTACACTTTAAAGCACATTAATTCATACATTCTCAATTTTTTGTCCTGTTTTGTTTGTTTAAAGCACACAAGAAAATGGTCTTTCACAACGTATTTCAAAACTGATAAATTCGTTAGTGATCAAAGCATATTGCAGAGAAAAAGATGACTACCAGATGAACGTTTTATAACCATTACCTAGATGGAAAAAGCAGATACTTCAGTTTTTGGAAATCGTCAGAGCAGTGACATGGAATTCCATTCAATCTTTTACCAGATATCACAGACTGGAAAAAGTGAGCTTTGGCTGATACTGCTGGAAAGGAGAGTGCTGCAGGCAGCTGTTATTCCCATCCTATAAAGGTACTGATATGAATGCCTCTGTAGTCTAGCTTGGTGTGTGAACAATATAGAGGTGTCGAATAGGGATCCTCTTTAGTTTCTGGAAATCTCCTCAACTGGGGAGGTATTTGAACACAGAGATTCCCGCATAATAGGGGAAGGAGATACTACTCTTACTAATGAGTGTGGAAAGTACAAGCAGGTAACTTCAACTCAGTGCAGAAATGTTCTAATACAGTAATCCGATTACAGGGCTCTCGAGAGAAAAAATGCCAAATAAAATAACACCATTCTTATATTATTGGGTTTAAATGGCTTCTTCTATACTATTATTTTGTTCTTTCTCCCACAGGTGCAATGCAGCTAACTTAACCTCAGCAAGAGGACTTCAATCGTTACTAACAATAAAGGTTGCTAGTTAGGTGGGAGTTCTCTTACTATCCAGTGCTCTTGCTTTTGCTATCCAGCTGTAAAAAAGTTTGTCGCCAGTGTGCAAAATGAACATCTGGCTAAGTCTGTGAGATTATTTATATTACTGAAGTACTACCTAGGAGCTCCAGTTGTAGACCACGGTACAGCACCGTTCAAATACTTAAGAAAAAGCAGTCCACAACACCATTGCTTACTGCCTAAGTGTAAAAAATAATATACACCCTTTGGAAAAAAAAAATCTGTGCTTAATTCTTGGCACCTTGGACAAAAATGTGATGACATAAATACAAGATCGTACAGGAAATGATCATATTGGAGACAATAGCGATAGCTCATTCATGAAATGTCTAGGTGAAGAAATGCAGTGAGTGATAGTGGTTTTTTGTTTTTTCCCTCCATGAGAAAACATTAGGAATGTTCTGTTCCTAGGTTTCTCATGTAGTGGAAAATAGAAAATAGATGAAGACAACCCTGTATCTTTAATCATTTGACATGATTCCTGACTGAAGAGGGGCATTGGTTTCCACTCCTACGCATACTAAGGTACTGCAGATAATCTGCCCCTTCATCAAGCCTACCCATTTCTTCAAAGATCTCATTATGGGCAGGAAAAGGAATCCCTCCGTCCCAGCCACACACCTTCATTTGGTAGACACTTCCATGTCAGGAAATGCCTAGAAATGTTCTCCCAGGCATATATGTGGTGGTGTTTGTCTCCAGTGACCATAGTGCTATATAAAATTACCCAAGGGAAAAATCGATTGTAGGAAATGGCATATTGCATTTGAGTTAAACACTACGTATAACTTAAGAAAGCATTTTAAAGAAAAAAAATTAAATAAATGTTCCTGTCTTGGACATTCTCCTGTAAGAGGTTTGTGACAGGCAGGCGAGTCATTGTTCTACCTTTATTTTTTTCCCCAGTAGTCAAGCAAAGTAAGAAAATGGTGTGTCTTCCTTTGGTTCATCTGGTCTGTCTGCTGGTAGTTGGAGTTATCTAATGTCTGCTGTCCTCTGATGCCAGGGATGTTCTTGGAGCTGTTCGAGCCACTTATTATGAATTAGATCCATGCCCATACTGGCTGGTTAAAGCCAGTCAAGAGATGCTAGGGCTGTTGCTGGCCGGGATAGTCAACGCCTCCCTTAGGGAGTGCAGGGTGCCGGACTCCCTCAAGGAGGTGACAGTGTGCCTCCTGTTCAAAAATCCATCATTGGATGTTGACGCCCTGGTCAGCGATCCCTTTTTAGGGACGGTTATTGAACGGGTGGTGACTCGTCAGCTTCAGGAGCATCTGGCTCAGATCAGTTTCTTGAATCCCTTGCAGTTGGGCTTTTTTCCAGGTTATGGCATGGAGACTGCACTTGTGGCCTTGGTTGATGAACTTTACCAAGAGTTGGACCAGGGTTGTTGGACCCTGTTGATCCTATTAGATCTTTTAACTGCATTTGATACCGTTGACGGTGAGTTGTTGGTGACTCGGGACTGGGCAGGGGTGAGTGGGGCTGTTCTTGAATGGTGCTGCTACTTCCTGGCTGGGAGAAGTTAGCGGGTGGTGCTGGATGATTATTCATCTTCTCCCCAGCACCTCACATGGGGAGTCCAGGAGGTTCTATCTTATCCCCTCTCCTGTTCAATGTGTATATGCAGCCCTTGGAGGAGGTCATCGGAGAGTTTGGTGTAAGGTGTCATCAATTTGCTGATGACACCCAGTTATAGCTCTTTCATCAGACCCAGGTCTGGCTGTCTCGGTGCATACCCGGTGTCTGTCCGATGTGGGAGACTGAATGAGGGCGAGTCGCTTGAAGTTGAATCCTGACAAGATGGAGGTGATGGTTGTGGGGAAAGCTGGGGGAGTGATGGCCCCCATCGTTGATGGGGTCCGTTCTTCCCTGGTATCTCAGGTCCGTAGTCTGGGGGTGCTCCTGAATCCGCAGATCTGCCTGGATGTCCAGGTGGTGGCTGTGATGCATTCTGCCAACTACATCTGGTACAATGACTTAGGTTGTATGTCTCATGCCACAATCATCCATGCTTTTATTATCTCAAGATTAGACTACTGTAATGCACCGTATGTGGGGCTACCCTTGGTGACAGTCAGGAAACTGCAGATGGTGCAGAATACGGCGGCTCGTTTCCTTAAGGGGACGAGTCGTCGCAAGCACATTACTCCAGTGCTCGGTTCTCTGCGCTGGCTGCTGATAGTCTTCCAGGCCCAATTCAAGGTGTTGGTTTTGACCTTTAAGGCCCTAAACGTCGTGGGTGTCACCTATCTGCAGGATCGCCTCACCATCTGGATTCTGGATCGCCCTCTGCGGTTGGGGGTGTCCTCCTTAAGGTTCCCCAGGTTTGTGTGTCGACCATGAGGAGGGTGTTCTCTGTGGCTCTTCGTGGATGTGGAACTTCCTCCTGTTGGATGTCCACCTGGCCGTAGACCTCCCCTCCTTCTGTAGACAGTGTAAGACTTGGCTGTTCTGCCAAGCCTTTTCTGAGGGAGACAGGATGGGTGGATTGGGTTATTGTGGGGGTTACTTTAATGTGGAGTTAATTTTATAATTTTATATATTTTTAAATGTTAGCCACCCCAAGCTGTGTGTGTGTGTAGGTGGCGGTGGCATATAAATGCAAAAATAAATAAAATAAATCTTTTTCTTGATTACTTTGTAGACCAAATCACTCATATTCACCATAATTTTGACGCAGCCATTTCCATGGCAGAGTCAGAGTTTGGGGCTGTGGAGGTCCAGCCTTGTCCTTTTTTTTTTTTTTTTTTGGATCTGTCACTTATCGTTTCGGAGGATGTGCTTGTGGCTGTGAGGGCCGCCAGTTGTGAATTAGATCCATGCCCATCCTGGTTGGTGAAAGCCAGCCAGGAGATGTTAGGGCCTCCCTTTGGGAGGGCAGGATGCTGGACTACCTTAAAATGGCAATTTCCCAGCCTCTGCTTAAGAAACCATCTTTGGATGCCGATTTCCCTTCCAGTTATTGGCCTGTCTTTAACCGTCCCTTTTTAAGAAGGTTTTCTTGAGTGGGTGGTAGTGCATCGGCTCCAGGCCCACCTGGATACTATCTGATTCCTGAACCCATTTCAGCCTTGGATTGTTCCTGGACCTGCTACTATGCCTGGAATCTCAGGTGTCGGTGGTAGCCAGGAGTGCTTTTCACCAACTCTGTCAGGGCTTTTCTTTCTGATTCAGATCTGGCAACCATCATCCATGCTTCATTACCTTGAGGCTAGACTACTACAATGTGCTCGTAAGTGGGCCTGGCCTGGAAGACTGTTTGGAAGCTACAGCTGGTGCAGAATGTGGGGCCCCTTCTCCTTACAGGGACAGGTTGCTGAGAGCACATAACACCGGAATCTGCACTGGCTGCCTATGGTCTTCCAGGCACAACTCTAGGTGCTGGTTTTGACCTTTAAAGCCCTAAACAACTTGGTACCCACTTATATGGCAGATTGTCTGGCCTACCATCGTGGGGGATGCCTGTCTGGAGGTACTAGTTTTTAGCTTGGCCTACACAACGTGGAGGGTGTTCTCGGCCGCTGCGCCACAGTTGTGGAACTCCGCCCCGGGGAGATTCGTTTATGCCTGGGCTTGAGCACCTTTGGGAGGCAGTGTAAAACTAACTTATTCACAGGGATGTGTGGCAGTGGGGACTGTGGTGGTGGTGGAGTTGTGGGTGTAAAGAATGAGTTCAGGGTTGGGGTGGAGAGGTTTTCGGTGGATGGTTTGGGGTTGGCGGATGTTCTAAGTTTGCTTGGCTTTTTAAATTTGTTTTATGTGTATCTTTTTATATTTTACTATTGTAAGCTGCCCTGAGATGCCTTTGGTGGGATGTGTGTGTGTGTGTATAAAAAAATTAAATAAATAAAAATCTTCCTCAAAGATTTTCTATTATACTAGTAGATTTCATCCTTAATATGAAAATAACAAATGAAAGAAATTGCATACAAACCTTTGGTTTACAATTTACTGTAGCTGACACCATTGAATGTTTGACTATTTCCC
>QEPC01008091.1:166764-210476 GCA_003113815.1 Sphenodon punctatus
GTAGGGGGGGAGCGAGGTTGTGAAGGGCTTTGTAAGTGAAGGCGAGCTTGTGCAGAATATGCTCAGGAAGGGGAAGCCAGTGGGGAGAGGAGAAGAAAGGCTGCATATGGTCAAAGCGACGGACTAGGTGGATGATCCTAGCAGCAGAGTTTTGAACAGAGGTGAGGGAAGAAAGGTGAAAGCAAGGAAGGCCAGCAAGGAGGAGGTTACAGTAGTTGAGGTGTGAGATGACTAGGGTGTGGATGAGAGCTTGGGCGGAGGAGACAGACAGAAAAGGGCGAATCTTAGCAATGTTGTGGAGGGAGAAGCGGCAGGATTTGGCAACGGAGTCAATATAGGGTTTAAAGGTAAGGTGCAAATCGAAAATGAAGCCCAAGCTACGGGCTTGAGGGACAGGGAGGATGGAGACCCCGTCAATGGCAATTGACAGGGAAGAGGGAGAGGAAGGATTGGGAGGGAAGATAAGGAATTCAGTTGGTTAATAGCTGTCAATCCACCTATACTACAAGAATTTATCGAATCCTTTTTAAAACCCAGCTGTGCTACTGGTTCTGACCTCCGCCTGGGGGGGGGGGGGAATCTACAAGTTAATTGTGAGTTGATTGAAAAAATACTGCTTGTGCAGGAAGAAAGGAAACAGGGATGGCAGTCCTGTTTCTGCTCTGCCTCACCCCCTGGTGGCCCATCTGTGTAAAGGTGGGCTGCCAGGTGTGCAACCTGAGCAGAGGTGGAGCATGCGCCACCTGATCCACTCCAGTCCTGCTTGTGCTGCTCTAGAACATCCTGGAGCACCGCCACTGGAGCAGGCTGCCCAAACCTGGGGCACTGTCTGCAGGCGGAGGTCTTGGCCAGTAGTTGCTCTAGGCAACCCCATAGAGTTGCAGGCATCTGCCTACTGTTAGGTGATCTTCCCACAGCTCTGTGTTGTGGGGAAGGGGGGTGGCTTGTGGGCCCATGGGGCTGGCCACCCCCAGAGTGGGGGTTCGTCTGAAGACACCCTGTGTTAGAGAGGTTGAGGCAACAAGGTGAAAAGCAAAACAACTAGTCAATTGAGATGCTGCGGGGGGAAAAAAGAGATAAAGTTGTTGCTGGAGTGGCTAGGGCACCTCTATTTGTAATAGCCACAGTCCAACACTGTTCTTGTCTTCTCCATCCTGTTTTCATTTTTCGCCATCTTTTCTTCCCTAGTTCTCCCAGTTCCCTCACCAGCTTATATCATATTTCCTCCTTCCACTCCAGCTGCTCCTAACTCTCCCACAAGTGCCTACCAATGTCCCCCAAATTTCTGCTGTTCATAATTCTCCCATGACCTCCCTAATGCTCCCATTATCTTTGGCATCTTGTACTTCTCCTACTCCCAGCTACCTCTTACCCTCCACTCCAACAATCCAGCTGGTATCCCTGCTATTCCTAGCTCCTACCTCAGTCTCCCAATGCCCTTACTCCTTCCATCCCCCTAATCTTCCCACCACTAAATGATTGCAATCCCCTCTCCTAATTCTTCCCCTCTCCTAACTCTCTTCTTTTGCAATCCCGTCTCCTAACTCTCTTCTTTTGATTAAAACCAATAAATTTCCAGTTCGCATAATATTCCTGTAAACATTGTTTTATGTATGTTTTGATATATTTTTAAATGCAAATGTATTGAATTTCAAGCTAATTGTAAATCTGGTAGGCAAGTTTGATTATGTTATTGGTTTGAGTTTTCAGAGGTGCTAAGCATTACATCTACTCTGTGCAGCTCAACTCGAATAGTTGTTCATCACTTCTAAAAATTGGTCCTACGCTCTTGAATTCATATTTGTTGCTTTAAAATCTTCCCCTCTGAAGTATTACCAAAAATGTTCAGCTAAGTCTCTTCTCTATTGGATACCTGAATTTGAAGTATAAGAATTTCCTCATGATGTTGCTTATTAGTATTACCTTGAACTTTTTTTCTTCTTTAGTTAGGTTTTTGGGAATTAATTTCAGATAAAGAGATGGCATGTTTTTGCATAGTCTAAAATGAGGTAATTCAATATATACAGTAGACCTTTTTATGTTCTGCAGCTTATAATAGCTAGTTTATGCTGATTTAATTTCTTCCTTGAGAACATTTTCAAGGACATCTTTGATTAGATTGATCAAACTTAATGAATATGTATATGTATTGGACTAAATTGTAGTCCTCATTTAAAAATAAACTCCCCTGTGTACGTGATAATGTAGTAGGTAATAGTGAAATAATTAGGCCAGTCTAAACGTGGATTTCCAGCAGATTAGTTAACTTTTTAAAATAGAGATGTAAATATGAAACATCTGCATTTTATTTTATTTTTAATTTTAACAAATTTTGTTACCCCGCCCCTCCTGCTCCAGGCAGCTCGGGGCGGCTTACATGTAACAACAGGCTAAAACAACACAATAAAAGAACAAAAAAGTACATCTCCCCCCTACCCCCCAACCCATACCCCCTCCCTCAAGCCCCATCTCCCCCGCCAAACACCTGGAGGAACAGCCAGGTCTTAGTCATACGCTAGAAGGAAGGGGTCCAGGGCCATCCGGGCCTCTGCCGGGAGACAATTCCACACCCGAGGTGCGGCCACTGAGAATGCCCTCCCAATAGTGGCCCCCCTAGGCCACATGGGGGACCTTGAGGGCGGCCCTCCTGACTGACTGCAGGGGTTGCTTCAGAGCACAGAGAGTGAGGTGATGCTGTAGGTAAGTCGGGCCAAGGCTGTATAGGGCTTTATAGGTCAAAACCAACCCCTTGAATTGGGCCCGGAAGACTATAGGCAGTCAGTGCAGAGCCTGGAAACCGATGTAATGTGCTCACGGTGGCCTGATCCCGTAAGGAGATGGGCTCCTGCATTCTACACGAGCTGCAGTCTCCGAATTATCCTCATGGGTAACCCCACGTAGAGCGCATAACAAACGTCCAAACTCAAGGTAATGAAAGCATGGATGATGGATGGATGAAAGCATGGCTCTCTGAAACGGCCGAAGCTAGTGCACCAGATGTAATTGGCAAAATGCACTGCTCGCCACCGACCCCACCTGGAGATGCATACGGAGCTGTGGGTTAAAGAGCATGCCCAGACTGTGAACCTGGGGAACCAGCGGAGGGTGAACCCTGTCATGGGGGCCGTTACATCCGCTGCCTTACTCACCAACTTCACTTCCGTCTTACTGGGATTCAACTTCAGTCGGCTCGCCCTCATCCAGTCCCCCACAGTCGCCAGACAGGTCTGGGTTGGATGAAAAGGAGAGGTAGAGTTGGGTGTTGTCAGCATATTGATGACACTGCACCTCATACCGTCTCATGACCTCCCTGAGCTGCTGCATATACACGTCGAACAGGAGAGCGGATAAGATGGAACCTTGTGGGACACCACACTTAAGGTCTCAGGGCGACGAAGAGCAATCCCCAAGCACCATATGCTGAGTTCTTCCGACCAGGAAAGAGCAGAACTACTCAAGAACAATCCCACCAACCCTAGCTCAGTCCTGCAGGTGAGTCACTGACATTTCATTGTCAATGGTATCAAAAGCAGCTGGCAGATAGAAGAGAATTAGGAGGATTGAACGACCCTGGTCCAATTCGCGACGGAGGTCGTCGACCAAAGCCACAAGTGCAGTCTCAGCGCCATAGCCCAGACAAAAACCGGACTGTGAAGGATCCAGATAGCTGGTGCGATTGAGATGCTCCCGGAGCGGCTGAGCCACAACCCACTCAAAAACCTTCCCTAAAAAGGGAAGGTTAGAGACCGCCCAGTAACTGGCGAGGGAGTCAATGTCAAGTGATGTTTTTTTGAGCAGAGGTTGCGCCACCACCTCCTTGAGGTAGCCCGGCAGTCTACCCTCCCAAAGGGAGGTATTTACCACCCCCACCAGCAACGGCCTCAACGTCTCCCGGCTGGCCTTAACCAAACAGGATGGGCATGGGTCAAGTTCACAAAAGGTGGCCCGAACTGCCCCAAGAACATCCCCCGTCTCGGTGGGCGACATCCACTGAAACTGATCCCACGAAATCGGACATGGCGGGGTTTCCACAACCTCTGGTTAATCCATTGTATTAAGTGCAGCGTCAGTCGTGTTGAATCTGAGCAATTTTATTTGCAAAGTAATCAACAGACATATCACAGCAGGTACTAAATGACTCCAGTTCCAGGTGGCAAGACTGTGGCCCGACCAACCCCCTTACCATTCGGAAAAGCTCCACTGGACGTGATTTAGCGAAGGCTATATGGGCAGCAAAAAACATCTTTTTTGCTTCCTTTACAACTATGGCATTGGTGTGTAAACTGACTCTATGCCGCAATCTGTCGGCCTCCGCATACGAGTGATGCCACCATCGCTCCAGCCACCGCCCCTCATGCGTCAACACTCTCGGGCCCTCTGTAAACCATGGCTGCCTGAGGAGCCGTCGCCAAGGGAGCGAACAATGCGAAGCTGTCCGATTGATGGCCTCCGTCAGCAAGGTGTTCCATAAAGCCATGAGGTCATCGAGCGGGTGGTCTTCAAGATCAGAGGGTAACTCCCCAAGAGCATTCTGGAAACGTTCAAGTTCTATTAGTCTCTGGGAGTGAACCATTCAAATGGGTTCTACACCTCTCCAGGGGCAGACATGTTCGCAGGAGGCAATGATCCGTCCATGACAAGGGCTCTGCTTTCACCTTCCCCAATAACAGACTCCCTCACCTCAAGGCTGGTGCAAAAAATCAGGTCCAAGGTATGCCCCCCATCATGTGTTGGGCCCTTGAAAACTTGGGACAGGCCCATGGTGGCTATGAACTCATGCTCCACACCGCCAAGGCTGGCACCAGCATGTACGTTGAGGTGTCTCAAGACTAAAGTCTTCAGGGAGCACACCACATCTGACACCAGCTCCGTCAGAGCGTGCAGGGAGGCTGCCATATAGGTAGGTGCACGGTATACTAGCAGCACCCCCAATCTGTCCCCCACCAAATCAAACAGAAGATGGAGGCCCTTAACACCTGAGATGACCTGCATCAGATACCTCCTGGCAGATCACAAATCCCCAGAAACAATGGCTACACCGCTCTCCCGTCTCTCCAGCCAAAATTGATGCTGCACGGAGAACCCGGCCAGAACAAGGTCAGCCAGGATAGGCTCCGACGACTCATCCAGCTAGTAATACACACACACAAGCTAAAAGATCTCACTGTCTTCTAAACCTAATTATGTATATGTGGGCATTCTCATACTTAGCTAAACAGAAGAGTGGTTAAATGCAGTATTCAAGATTTTAAGATTCTTGATATAGTAAATCCATTCTCGATATAGCGATATAGCAAATCCATGAAAGTATTTTAATTATACTTAAATTATGAAGAAACCAATATATGCAGATCTGTTTGTCTGAAAGAACCCCTACATATCTATACCCCTTCAGTGTGTGTTGCAAATGGCGTGGTGTTGTGTTTTTTTTAAAATGACACTTCAAAATGGTTTTGCATGCTTATCTTGAAATGCGTTCGGTGTAGAGGTAAAAAAAAATTGGTTTTCTAGCTACCCGCCCCAAATCTAGCCCCTAATAGAAACACATGCATTTCATCAGAACCTATTATGTGCAGAAGCAGTAGAAGAATTTGGGGACATGTTAAGTCAAGTTAGCATCTTTCTATGCCACAGATTATCACAAGTAATACAAATTTTGTAAACCAAATCTAAGAGAGTGGTATCTGTACAGCCACATTGTTTTTCAGTGGGTTTATACTGTAGGAACAGCTGGCTGTCACTGACTAAGCCGTTCTCTTGCTGATGAACTACATAAGAGCAGGGCATGAAGTTTCTGGTTGCCAAGTCACCATTGGCGACCAGAAAATGAGGACTGGCGACTAGCCTTTAATGCGGCTGTATTTCATCTATTTTTTCATTGCGGCTAGATTCCCCCCCCCGGTCCCCTTTAATGCACGTGAAGCCGTCTTTCAGCCGAGGCGAGGGGGAGGAGGGAGAGCGTAGCGGAGCCCCACCCCACTGCTGACGCATGTGTTTCCAAGGCATCCAGCGCAGCTGATTGGAGAAGAACGGAGAAGCACGTGGTGGGCGGTGGCGCAGCACGCGGCGTGAAGCAAAGCAACTAAGGCACGCTGGTTGGTTAGGCTGGAGGGGGTGGTTGAGGTTAGAGACTGGAGGGTGGAGAAGGGAGGGGGCTGCTGCTGCTTCCTTCTCCTGGTGCGAGGGTGGGGTGCTCCCTCCATGGGACGCGGGAGGAAGCCGCTGTGGCCCTGCATGTGGTTTTTTGGATGACCTTCTGACAATTGCTGTTAATGGACCACTTCTCCAAGACTTCTGTCCCAATAAGGCACTGATAGTTGGTATTTCAGTGCTGAGAGGCAGAGGTACACAAACATGAAACATCCATGATTATTAATTGTGAGTAGTTTTTAATAGCTTTCTTTGATTCAACTTTATTACTGTCTTCCTATATATGCTTAACAATAACCTGTACAAAAAAAGACTTTTGCAAGTGACTGCAAAATTTGCAGTTACAACTTACAAGTGTCTGTTTCCTTCCATCTTTTGTGGCGACCAAGAAAAATAATTGGCTACTAGACTTGGATCTGAAATTTCATGCCTGAGTGAACTGCATTTTTTTGTTTTGCATGTGTTGTTCCTGCCAGATGAAAGTTTTCAAAAATAATCACATTTGATCCTGACAGATTTATCAAGTAAGATGATGTCACTTTTTACATTGTCATTTTTTGGAGATGACCTTAGCTTAAAGAATGATTTCAGTTGACTTTGTAACTTGGAATGGTAAATGGTATTCTTTTTGAAAGCGTTTTACCCCAGACCATTAAAAAATCCTTTTGATATTTAACAATTTTTTAAAAATGAAAAACAATGAAGGAAGACTTTTGTAACTCTACTGTACTGGTGAACTTTTGATATTTAACAATTTTTTAAAAATGAAAAACAATGAAGGAAGACTTTTGTAACTCTACTGTACTGGTGAACTATCAAGTTAAATTATACCTAAGTATTGAATTGAAATGACATTTTAAAAGATTTTGAAATATTATCTACAATTAATTTATTATGCGTGGCCAGAGCCCATTGCAAACCTACACACACACAAAAGCAATAAATTCACAGAGTAGAAAAATAAAAAATAAAAGTATAAAAGACAAGTACACATTATACAAGAATTCCCCAAAGTATCAAAGCGATCCCAAATGAATAGAAGCCCCCATCCAGAAATATCCAGTATCATAGCCCAAGTCTTAGCTCAATCTCCAATCAGCGGTTTATATTCCAAAAATCATTTCCGCAGCATAAAAGCATCAATCAAAAAATGGGCCAAAGCCTATTCAGTTGATCAGAGGAGTTGGACAAAAGCTGGCTCAATAAAAATGAGTCTGAGCACCCAGAAAATTTAGCGAGAAAGGCATGCAGATATTTTACTCTAATATCATATAGATGACAACTAAGAAGAGTATGGTCTAACGATTCAACTGAAAGCTGATCAAAAGGGCACAGGCGGTCAGCAACTGGAGTTCCACTAATATGTCCCTCCAAAACCTTAGAGGAAAGAGCGTTGAAACGGGCACACAGAATGAGATATTTCCCTCTGAATGAAATTTGGGACTTAAGATAGCCTGCCATGACCCCCAAAGGTGGGGTCCACTGTAGATAACCAGTCATATGGGGAGAGAATCTTATGTCAGCCAGCTCCATCTGCCTCTCAATATCCCTTGATTGTAAAATGATCTCTGCTTTAGCAGATCTAAGGTCTTTACTGTCCAAATAAGGTTGGGAAAAACCCAGCCTGCATAACAAATACTCAATAGCTGAGAGCTCTTATACGGGTCCTCCAAAAAATATCTGACTAGATCAGAGCCAGGGAGCTTGGTGAGTTTAATCCAATAAAATGGCATTTGATAGAAGATATAAAACTTGGCAGCCATTAATGATGCTAATTTAAATTCTGTATCGCAAACCTTCAAAACGGTCTTGTAAAATAATTGACAGTTTGTTTGCCCAACTTACTGTATTATTGTTTATACAGTGACGTTTTCCATTTTTAAAAACAGAACTTTTAATAGAGGCTCTAGATTTAGTCTGATTTCCTGTCCAAAGCTAAATAATGGTGTGCAAACAAATAGCAAAAGCTAAATGAGTGTTGAACAGGGAACTTGTTCAGTTTAGTAGCTTTGTGATGTTTGTTCTTTATTGATGCTGAAATAATGAAAATAGAACGGAGTGGTTCAACATGACCTAAAGAAACCTTTTATTTTGTGTGAGGAAAAAAGTTGGCAAACTAATTTGATTACAGGAAATGTCTTTTGTAGGAGGTGGCCACAACAGATTCATTGTTTTCAGATGGGTATCTTACCCAAAATAAACTCTCTGATAATAAGTGTACAATAACTGCTAATGTAAAGACTGATGTTTTTTATATTACAAAGCACTGGACAGATGTATGTTTTTAAGAGTTGAAACCTTAGGCAAAATAATCATGATTTATTGGATATTGAGAATGTTTCTCTAAAATCTTGCATCTTTTAACTTGCTACATGTTTTCTGTAATTGTTTGCTAAGTTATAGCTAGTTATATAGCCATACATATAACTTGAGAGACCTGAAGTNATTCTACACGAGCTGCAGTCTCCGAATTATCCTCATGGGTAACCCCACGTAGAGCGCATAACAAACGTCCAAACTCAAGGTAATGAAAGCATGGATGATGGATGGATGAAAGCATGGCTCTCTGAAACGGCCGAAGCTAGTGCACCAGATGTAATTGGCAAAATGCACTGCTCGCCACCGACCCCACCTGGAGATGCATACGGAGCTGTGGGTTAAAGAGCATGCCCAGACTGTGAACCTGGGGAACCAGCGGAGGGTGAACCCTGTCATGGGGGCCGTTACATCCGCTGCCTTACTCACCAACTTCACTTCCGTCTTACTGGGATTCAACTTCAGTCGGCTCGCCCTCATCCAGTCCCCCACAGTCGCCAGACAGGTCTGGGTTGGATGAAAAGGAGAGGTAGAGTTGGGTGTTGTCAGCATATTGATGACACTGCACCTCATACCGTCTCATGACCTCCCTGAGCTGCTGCATATACACGTCGAACAGGAGAGCGGATAAGATGGAACCTTGTGGGACACCACACTTAAGGTCTCAGGGCGACGAAGAGCAATCCCCAAGCACCATATGCTGAGTTCTTCCGACCAGGAAAGAGCAGAACTACTCAAGAACAATCCCACCAACCCTAGCTCAGTCCTGCAGGTGAGTCACTGACATTTCATTGTCAATGGTATCAAAAGCAGCTGGCAGATAGAAGAGAATTAGGAGGATTGAACGACCCTGGTCCAATTCGCGACGGAGGTCGTCGACCAAAGCCACAAGTGCAGTCTCAGCGCCATAGCCCAGACAAAAACCGGACTGTGAAGGATCCAGATAGCTGGTGCGATTGAGATGCTCCCGGAGCGGCTGAGCCACAACCCACTCAAAAACCTTCCCTAAAAAGGGAAGGTTAGAGACCGCCCAGTAACTGGCGAGGGAGTCAATGTCAAGTGATGTTTTTTTGAGCAGAGGTTGCGCCACCACCTCCTTGAGGTAGCCCGGCAGTCTACCCTCCCAAAGGGAGGTATTTACCACCCCCACCAGCAACGGCCTCAACGTCTCCCGGCTGGCCTTAACCAAACAGGATGGGCATGGGTCAAGTTCACAAAAGGTGGCCCGAACTGCCCCAAGAACATCCCCCGTCTCGGTGGGCGACATCCACTGAAACTGATCCCACGAAATCGGACATGGCGGGGTTTCCACAACCTCTGGTTAATCCATTGTATTAAGTGCAGCGTCAGTCGTGTTGAATCTGAGCAATTTTATTTGCAAAGTAATCAACAGACATGTCACAGCAGGTACTAGATGACTCCAGTTCCAGGTGGCAAGACTGTGGCCCGACCAACCCCCTTACCATTCGGAAAAGCTCCACTGGACGTGATTTAGCGAAGGCTATATGGGCAGCAAAAAACATCTTTTTTGCTTCCTTTACAACTATGGCATTGGTGTGTAAACTGACTCTATGCCGCAATCTGTCGGCCTCCGCATACGAGTGATGCCACCATCGCTCCAGCCACCGCCCCTCATGCGTCAACACTCTCGGGCCCTCTGTAAACCATGGCTGCCTGAGGAGCCGTCGCCAAGGGAGCGAACAATGCGAAGCTGTCCGATTGATGGCCTCCGTCAGCAAGGTGTTCCATAAAGCCATGAGGTCATCGAGCGGGTGGTCTTCAAGATCAGAGGGTAACTCCCCAAGAGCATTCTGGAAACTTTCAAGTTCTATTAGTCTCTGGGAGTGAACCATTCAAATGGGTTCTACACCTCTCCAGGGGCAGACATGTTCGCAGGAGGCAATGATCCGTCCATGATAAGGGCTCTGCTTTCACCTTCCCCAATAACAGACTCCCTCACCTCAAGGCTGGTGCAAAAAATCAGGTCCAAGGTATGCCCCCCATCATGTGTTGGGCCCTTGAAAACTTGGGACAGGCCCATGGTGGCTATGAACTCATGCTCCACACCGCCAAGGCTGGCACCAGCATGTACGTTGAGGTGTCTCAAGACTAAAGTCTTCAGGGAGCACACCACATCTGACACCAGCTCCGTCAGAGCGTGCAGGGAGGCTGCCATATAGGTAGGTGCACGGTATACTAGCAGCACCCCCAATCTGTCCCCCACCAAATCAAACAGAAGATGGAGGCCCTTAACACCTGAGATGACCTGCATCAGATACCTCCTGGCAGATCACAAATCCCCAGAAACAATGGCTACACCGCTCTCCCGTCTCTCCAGCCAAAATTGATGCTGCACGGAGAACCCGGCCAGAACAAGGTCAGCCAGGATAGGCTCCGACGACTCATCCAGCTAGTAATACACACACACAAGCTAAAAGATCTCACTGTCTTCTAAACCTAATTATGTATATGTGGGCATTCTCATACTTAGCTAAACAGAAGAGTGGTTAAATGCAGTATTCAAGATTTTAAGATTCTTGATATAGTAAATCCATTCTCGATATAGCGATATAGTAAATCCATGAAAGTATTTTAATTATACTTAAATTATGAAGAAACCAATATATGCAGATCTGTTTGTCTGAAAGAACCCCTACATATCTATACCCCTTCAGTGTGTGTTGCAAATGGCGTGGTGTTGTGTTTTTTTTAAAATGACACTTCAAAATGGTTTTGCATGCTTATCTTGAAATGCGTTCGGTGTAGAGGTAAAAAAAAATTGGTTTTCTAGCTACCCGCCCCAAATCTAGCCCCTAATAGAAACACATGCATTTCATCAGAACCTATTATGTGCAGAAGCAGTAGAAGAATTTGGGGACATGTTAAGTCAAGTTAGCATCTTTCTATGCCACAGATTATCACAAGTAATACAAATTTTGTAAACCAAATCTAAGAGAGTGGTATCTGTACAGCCACATTGTTTTTCAGTGGGTTTATACTGTAGGAACAGCTGGCTGTCACTGACTAAGCCGTTCTCTTGCTGATGAACTACATAAGAGCAGGGCATGAAGTTTCTGGTTGCCAAGTCACCATTGGCGACCAGAAAATGAGGACTGGCGACTAGCCTTTAATGCGGCTGTATTTCATCTATTTTTTCATTGCGGCTAGATTCCCCCCCCCGGTCCCCTTTAATGCACGTGAAGCCGTCTTTCAGCCGAGGCGAGGGGGAGGAGGGAGAGCGTAGCGGAGCCCCACCCCACTGCTGACATGTGTTTCCAAGGCATCCAGCGCAGCTGATTGGAGAGCACAGAGAAGAACGGAGAAGCACGTGGTGGGCGGTGGCGCAGCACGCGGTGTGAAGCAAAGCAACTAAGGCACGCTGGTTGGTTAGGCTGGAGGGGGTGGTTGAGGTTAGAGACTGGAGGGTGGAGAAGGGAGGGGGCTGCTGCTGCTTTCTTCTCCTGGTGCGAGGGTGGGGTGCTCCCTCCATGGGACGCGGGAGGAAGCCGCTGTGGCCCTGCATGTGGTTTTTTGGATGACCTTCTGACAATTGCTGTTAATGGACCACTTCTCCAAGACTTCTGTCCCAATAAGGCACTGATAGTTGGTATTTCAGTGCTGAGAGGCAGAGGTACACAAACATGAAACATCCATGATTATTAATTGTGAGTAGTTTTTAATAGCTTTCTTTGATTCAACTTTATTACTGTCTTCCTATATATGCTTAACAATAACCTGTACAAAAAAAGACTTTTGCAAGTGACTGCAAAATTTGCAGTTACAACTTACAAGTGTCTGTTTCCTTCCATCTTTTGTGGCGAACAAGAAAAATAATTGGCTACTAGACTTGGATCTGAAATTTCATGCCTGAGTGAACTGCATTTTTTTGTTTTGCATGTGTTGTTCCTGCCAGATGAAAGTTTTCAAAAATAATCACATTTGATCCTGACAGATTTATCAAGTAAGATGATGTCACTTTTTACATTGTCATTTTTTGGAGATGACCTTAGCTTAAAGAATGATTTCAGTTGACTTTGTAACTTGGAATGGTAAATGGTATTCTTTTTGAAAGCGTTTTACCCCAGACCATTAAAAAATCCTTTTGATATTTAACAATTTTTTAAAAATGAAAAACAATGAAGGAAGACTTTTGTAACTCTACTGTACTGGTGAACTTTTGATATTTAACAATTTTTTAAAAATGAAAAACAATGAAGGAAGACTTTTGTAACTCTACTGTACTGGTGAACTATCAAGTTAAATTATACCTAAGTATTGAATTGAAATGACATTTTAAAAGATTTTGAAATATTATCTACAATTAATTTATTATGCGTGGCCAGAGCCCATTGCAAACCTACACACACACAAAAGCAATAAATTCACAGAGTAGAAAAATAAAAAATAAAAGTATAAAAGACAAGTACACATTATACAAGAATTCCCCAAAGTATCAAAGCGATCCCAAATGAATAGAAGCCCCCATCCAGAAATATCCAGTATCATAGCCCAAGTCTTAGCTCAATCTCCAATCAGCGGTTTATATTCCAAAAATCATTTCCGCAGCATAAAAGCATCAATCAAAAAATGGGCCAAAGCCTATTCAGTTGATCAGAGGAGTTGGACAAAAGCTGGCTCAATAAAAATGAGTCTGAGCACCCAGAAAATTTAGCGAGAAAGGCATGCAGATATTTTACTCTAATATCATATAGATGACAACTAAGAAGAGTATGGTCTAACGATTCAACTGAAAGCTGATCAAAAGGGCACAGGCGGTCAGCAACTGGAGTTCCACTAATATGCCCCTCCAAAACCTTAGAGGAAAGAGCGTTGAAACGGGCACACAGAATGAGATATTTCCCTCTGAATGAAATTTGGGACTTAAGATAGCCTGCCATGACCCCCAAAGGTGGGGTCCACTGTAGATAACCAGTCATATGGGGAGAGAATCTTATGTCAGCCAGCTCCATCTGCCTCTCAATATCCCTTGATTGTAAAATGATCTCTGCTTTAGCAGATCTAAGGTCTTTACTGTCCAAATAAGGTTGGGAAAAACCCAGCCTGCATAACAAATCCTCAATAGCTGAGAGCTCTTATACGGGTCCTCCAAAAAATATCTGACTAGATCAGAGCCAGGGAGCTTGGTGAGTTTAATCCAATAAAATGGCATTTGATAGAAGATATAAAACTTGGCAGCCATTAATGATGCTAATTTAAATTCTGTATCGCAAACCTTCAAAACGGTCTTGTAAAATAATTGACAGTTTGTTTGCCCAACTTACTGTATTATTGTTTATACAGTGACGTTTTCCATTTTTAAAAACAGAACTTTTAATAGAGGCTCTAGATTTAGTCTGATTTCCTGTCCAAAGCTAAATAATGGTGTGCAAACAAATAGCAAAAGCTAAATGAGTGTTGAACAGGGAACTTGTTCAGTTTAGTAGCTTTGTGATGTTTGTTCTTTATTGATGCTGAAATAATGAAAATAGAACGGAGTGGTTCAACATGACCTAAAGAAACCTTTTATTTTGTGTGAGGAAAAAAGTTGGCAAACTAATTTGATTACAGGAAATGTCTTTTGTAGGAGGTGGCCACAACAGATTCATTGTTTTCAGATGGGTATCTTACCCAAAATAAACTCTCTGATAATAAGTGTACAATAACTGCTAATGTAAAGACTGATGTTTTTTATATTACAAAGCACTGGACAGATGTATGTTTTTAAGAGTTGAAACCTTAGGCAAAATAATCATGATTTATTGGATATTGAGAATGTTTCTCTAAAATCTTGCATCTTTTAACTTGCTACATGTTTTCTGTAATTGTTTGCTAAGTTATAGCTAGTTATATAGCCATACATATAACTTGAGAGACCTGAAGTGTCATAAAAACATAAGTGCCATACTGGCTCAGACCAATGGTCCATCTAGCCCAGCATCCTGTCTCCGACAGTGGCCAATCACGGTGGCTTGGAAGAAGCACCCAACAGGTCACAATGGAGGATCCATATCCTGTTGTTTTCCCCCAGCTCCTGTCATGTTCCCTGATCCTGTCTGGCTAATAGCTGCTAATAGACCTATCTTCCAGAAACTTGTCTAATCCTCTTTTAAACTCAGCTGTAGTACTGGCCCTTACCACAGCCTCTGGCAGTAGATTCCGCAACCCAATTATATGCTGAGTGAAGAAATATTTTCTTTTATTGATTTTAAACTTGCCACCCATGAGTTTCATGGAGTGTCCCCTAGTTCTAGCTGAGCGGGTAAATAACTGCTCCTTGTTTGTTAGTTCCACACCACTCATGATTTTATACACCCCTATCATATCTCCTCTGTCGTCTCTTCTCCACACTGAAGAGCCCCAACTTAACAAGCCTCTCTTCATACGGGAGCCCTTCCATGCCCTTGATAATTTTTGTTGCCCTTCTCTGTACCTTTTCTAGTTCAGCTATGTCTTTTTTGATATGGGCGACCGGAACTGCACACAATATTCAAGGTGCGGTTGCATCATTGATTTGCATAGAGGCATTATGACCTCCTCAGTTTTATTCTCTATCCCCTTCTGAATAATTGGTAACATTGTTTGATTGTTTGACTGCTGCTGCACTCTGCACTGTGGATTTCATTGTATTGTCCACAACCACTCCCAGATCCTTTTCCTGAGTGATAACTCCTACCTTAGCATTCAGCATTGTGTACGCATAGTTTGGATTATTTGTCCCTACGTGCATCACTTTGTATTTGTCCACATTAAATCTCATTTGCCATTTAGACGCCTAGGCACCCAGTGTCGTAAGATCCCGTTGCAGTTCCTCACAGTCTGCTCGTGTTTTAACTACCTGGAATAACTTGGTGTCATCTGCAAATTTGTTCACCTCAGTCTTAACACCCTTTTCCAAATCATTAATGAATACATTAAACAGCACCGGTCCCAATACAGATCTCTGAGGCACACCACTTTTTACATCTCTCCATTGTGAAAACTGACCATTTAGTCCTACCCTTTGCTTTCTATTTTTTAACCAGTTTCTGATCCATAGTAAGACACTACCTCCGATTCCATGACTTTTCAATTTTCTCAAGAGTCTCTCATGACGGACCTTATCAAATGCTTTCTGGAAATCCAGGTACACTCTATCTACTGGGTCTCCCTTTTCCACATGCTTATTTACACCGTCAAAGAATTCCAACAGGTTAGTGAGGCATGACTTACCTTTACTAAATCCGTGTTGACGCTTTCCCATTAAACCATGTTCATCAGCATGCCCTATAATTCTGTCCTTAATGATGGTTTCCACCATTTTGCCCGGCACAGACATTGAGCTTACTGGTCTGTAGTTTCCAGGATCACCTATGGATCCCTTTTTAAAAATCAGGGTGACATTTGCCACCCTCCAGTCCTCGGGTACAGTGGCAGATTTTAGTGTCATGTTACAAATTACTAATAGTAGGTCTGAGATTTCATATTTGAGTTCCTTCAGACCTCTGGGGTGAATGCCATCTGGCCCTGGTGACTTGTTAGTATTCAGTTTCTCAATTTGCCCTAGAACATCCTCCCAACATCACATTGATTTGTAGCAGCTCTTCCAATTCCTCACCCATAAAGCAAAGATCTGGCGTGGGTACCTCTCCAAAATCCTCTGCAGTGAAGACCGACACAAAGAACTCATTCAGCTTCTCTGCAATGTCCTTATCCTCCGTGAGCTCCCCTTTTACTCCCTTGTCATCTAATGACCCAACTGACTCCCTAACAGGATTCTTGCTTCTGATGTATTTGAAAAAGTTCTTGTTGCTTGTTTTTGCCTCTTTAACAAGCCTCCCTTCAAAATCTCTCATGGTCTGCCTTATTAACACTATACATTTACGTTGCCAGTGTTTATGCTCTTTTGTATTATTTTCATTGGGATTAGCCTTCCATTTCTGAAAGGATGCCTTTTTGGCAGGTCTTCCTGCTTCCTTTTTTTAACTGGTGGGATGCATTTAATCTGGGCTGTCAGCTTAAATTTCAAACAATTTCTGTTCTAGAAGTTCAACTGGCACCATTGGGGGGAAAGAATCATAACCGATTATACGTTAAGTAAACTGCTAGAGGAGTTTTTCAGTCCTTGTACTGTGGAGTAGTAATGTCTGCATGTACAGTGCTAAGATCCTAATTGCACTCATTGGGCTCAATCCCATGCCCCACAGATTGTATGCGCACGTGCATGGATTCACATGCACGTGCGGAAACACGTGCATGGATCCCATGCCCTGCGGAAACACTGCGCATGTGCGCTCACGTGATCCGCGAAGCATGGGATCATGGCCGTTCGGTAAAAACACACATAATTGCAGTGTGGTGGCAATCTGCCTGGGTCAGGGCAGGAAGCTGTGGTGAACACGGGCTGGACCACAGAACAAACGTGCCCATGACCGGGGCCCAGAGAGGGTGGGGAGAAATATGAATGTGGGACTGGCCCTGAACTTTGCCCAGTACCCCACCCTCCGCCATGATGGGCAGTCATGGTGGCCAGTGACACAGCCAGCAATAGCGGTTGTGTCCGCTGGCCTGAAGAGACATAATAGCCTGCTGTGGCCTGCTTTTGCCCTGGTGTGTCTTATCCCAGACTATGAACTCAGAGGTTTTCTTGAGGTCAGAACCCAAGCTATCCGCCGACACGGCCTGGGGCAATCCCGGGCAAATATATGGTGGTGTCTGCACAGAAGTACAGGTGTGATCCAGGCTACAGGGGACTGCTGTCATATCTGTTTTTACTCATTGAAACAAAAGATGGAAGACTATTGAGGAGTGATCCATAGCGGTTTAGCGTTAGCACTAGCATTTAGCACGGACATGAAACCGATTGTAGTGAATGACTTATCTGATGTAGAACACCTAGGGTAGTACACTTTAAATAAAGCTTATAAAGTGTCATTTTCTTAGGTATCGGTATAAAACTAGTGAANCAGCATGTACGTTGAGGTGTCTCAAGACTAAAGTCTTCAGGGAGCACACCACATCTGACACCAGCTCCGTCAGAGCGTGCAGGGAGGCTGCCATATAGGTAGGTGCACGGTATACTAGCAGCACCCCCAATCTGTCCCCCACCAAATCAAACAGAAGATGGAGGCCCTTAACACCTGAGATGACCTGCATCAGATACCTCCTGGCAGATCACAAATCCCCAAAAACAATGGCTACACCGCTCTCCCGTCTCTCCAGCCAAAATTGATGCTGCACGGAGAACCCGGCCAGAACAAGGTCAGCCAGGATAGGCTCCGACGACTCATCCAGCTAGTAATACACACACACAAGCTAAAAGATCTCACTGTCTTCTAAACCTAATTATGTATATGTGGGCATTCTCATACTTAGCTAAACAGAAGAGTGGTTAAATGCAGTATTCAAGATTTTAAGATTCTTGATATAGTAAATCCATTCTCGATATAGCGATATAGCAAATCCATGAAAGTATTTTAATTATACTTAAATTATGAAGAAACCAATATATGCAGATCTGTTTGTCTGAAAGAACCCCTACATATCTATACCCCTTCAGTGTGTGTTGCAAATGGCGTGGTGTTGAATTTTTTTTAAAATGACACTTCAAAATGGTTTTGCATGCTTATCTTGAAATGCGTTCGGTGTAGAGGTAAAAAAAAATTGGTTTTCTAGCTACCCGCCCCAAATCTAGCCCCTAATAGAAACACATGCATTTCATCAGAACCTATTATGTGCAGAAGCAGTAGAAGAATTTGGGGACATGTTAAGTCAAGTTAGCATCTTTCTATGCCACAGATTATCACAAGTAATACAAATTTTGTAAACCAAATCTAAGAGAGTGGTATCTGTACAGCCACATTGTTTTTCAGTGGGTTTATACTGTAGGAACAGCTGGCTGTCACTGACTAAGCCGTTCTCTTGCTGATGAACTACATAAGAGCAGGGCATGAAGTTTCTGGTTGCCAAGTCACCATTGGCGACCAGAAAATGAGGACTGGCGACTAGCCTTTAATGCGGCTGTATTTCATCTATTTTTTCATTGCGGCTAGATTCCCCCCCCCCCGGTCCCCTTTAATGCACGTGAAGCCGTCTTTCAGCCGAGGCGAGGGGGAGGAGGGAGAGCGTAGCGGAGCCCCACCCCACTGCTGACATGTGTTTCCAAGGCATCCAGCGCAGCTGATTGGAGAAGAACGGAGAAGCACGTGGTGGGCGGTGGCGCAGCACGCGGTGTGAAGCAAAGCAACTAAGGCACGCTGGTTGGTTAGGCTGGAGGGGGTGGTTGAGGTTAGAGACTGGAGGGTGGAGAAGGGAGGGGGCTGCTGCTGCTTCCTTCTCCTGGTGCGAGGGTGGGGTGCTCCCTCCATGGGACGCGGGAGGAAGCCGCTGTGGCCCTGCATGTGGTTTTTTGGATGACCTTCTGACAATTGCTGTTAATGGACCACTTCTCCAAGACTTCTGTCCCAATAAGGCACTGATAGTTGGTATTTCAGTGCTGAGAGGCAGAGGTACACAAACATGAAACATCCATGATTATTAATTGTGAGTAGTTTTTAATAGCTTTCTTTGATTCAACTTTATTACTGTCTTCCTATATATGCTTAACAATAACCTGTACAAAAAAAGACTTTTGCAAGTGACTGCAAAATTTGCAGTTACAACTTACAAGTGTCTGTTTCCTTCCATCTTTTGTGGCGACCAAGAAAAATAATTGGCTACTAGACTTGGATCTGAAATTTCATGCCTGAGTGAACTGCATTTTTTTGTTTTGCATGTGTTGTTCCTGCCAGATGAAAGTTTTCAAAAATAATCACATTTGATCCTGACAGATTTATCAAGTAAGATGATGTCACTTTTTACATTGTCATTTTTTGGAGATGACCTTAGCTTAAAGAATGATTTCAGTTGACTTTGTAACTTGGAATGGTAAATGGTATTCTTTTTGAAAGCGTTTTACCCCAGACCATTAAAAAATCCTTTTGATATTTAACAATTTTTTAAAAATGAAAAACAATGAAGGAAGACTTTTGTAACTCTACTGTACTGGTGAACTTTTGATATTTAACAATTTTTTAAAAATGAAAAACAATGAAGGAAGACTTTTGTAACTCTACTGTACTGGTGAACTATCAAGTTAAATTATACCTAAGTATTGAATTGAAATGACATTTTAAAAGATTTTGAAATATTATCTACAATTAATTTATTATGCGTGGCCAGAGCCCATTGCAAACCTACACACACACAAAAGCAATAAATTCACAGAGTAGAAAAATAAAAAATAAAAGTATAAAAGACAAGTACACATTATACAAGAATTCCCCAAAGTATCAAAGCGATCCCAAATGAATAGAAGCCCCCATCCAGAAATATCCAGTATCATAGCCCAAGTCTTAGCTCAATCTCCAATCAGCGGTTTATATTCCAAAAATCATTTCCGCAGCATAAAAGCATCAATCAAAAAATGGGCCAAAGCCTATTCAGTTGATCAGAGGAGTTGGACAAAAGCTGGCTCAATAAAAATGAGTCTGAGCACCCAGAAAATTTAGCGAGAAAGGCATGCAGATATTTTACTCTAATATCATATAGATGACAACTAAGAAGAGTATGGTCTAACGATTCAACTGAAAGCTGATCAAAAGGGCACAGGCGGTCAGCAACTGGAGTTCCACTAATATGTCCCTCCAAAACCTTAGAGGAAAGAGCGTTGAAACGGGCACACAGAATGAGATATTTCCCTCTGAATGAAATTTGGGACTTAAGATAGCCTGCCATGACCCCCAAAGGTGGGGTCCACTGTAGATAACCAGTCATATGGGGAGAGAATCTTATGTCAGCCAGCTCCATCTGCCTCTCAATATCCCTTGATTGTAAAATGATCTCTGCTTTAGCAGATCTAAGGTCTTTACTGTCCAAATAAGGTTGGGAAAAACCCAGCCTGCATAACAAATCCTCAATAGCTGAGAGCTCTTATACGGGTCCTCCAAAAAATATCTGACTAGATCAGAGCCAGGGAGCTTGGTGAGTTTAATCCAATAAAATGGCATTTGATAGAAGATATAAAACTTGGCAGCCATTAATGATGCTAATTTAAATTCTGTATCGCAAACCTTCAAAACGGTCTTGTAAAATAATTGACAGTTTGTTTGCCCAACTTACTGTATTATTGTTTATACAGTGACGTTTTCCATTTTTAAAAACAGAACTTTTAATAGAGGCTCTAGATTTAGTCTGATTTCCTGTCCAAAGCTAAATAATGGTGTGCAAACAAATAGCAAAAGCTAAATGAGTGTTGAACAGGGAACTTGTTCAGTTTAGTAGCTTTGTGATGTTTGTTCTTTATTGATGCTGAAATAATGAAAATAGAACGGAGTGGTTCAACATGACCTAAAGAAACCTTTTATTTTGTGTGAGGAAAAAAGTTGGCAAACTAATTTGATTACAGGAAATGTCTTTTGTAGGAGGTGGCCACAACAGATTCATTGTTTTCAGATGGGTATCTTACCCAAAATAAACTCTCTGATAATAAGTGTACAATAACTGCTAATGTAAAGACTGATGTTTTTTATATTACAAAGCACTGGACAGATGTATGTTTTTAAGAGTTGAAACCTTAGGCAAAATAATCATGATTTATTGGATATTGAGAATGTTTCTCTAAAATCTTGCATCTTTTAACTTGCTACATGTTTTCTGTAATTGTTTGCTAAGTTATAGCTAGTTATATAGCCATACATATAACTTGAGAGACCTGAAGTGTCATAAAAACATAAGTGCCATACTGGCTCAGACCAATGGTCCATCTAGCCCAGCATCCTGTCTCCGACAGTGGCCAATCACGGTGGCTTGGAAGAAGCACCCAACAGGTCACAATGGAGGATCCATATCCTGTTGTTTTCCCCCAGCTCCTGTCATGTTCCCTGATCCTGTCTGGCTAATAGCTGCTAATAGACCTATCTTCCAGAAACTTGTCTAATCCTCTTTTAAACTCAGCTGTAGTACTGGCCCTTACCACAGCCTCTGGCAGTAGATTCCGCAACCCAATTATATGCTGAGTGAAGAAATATTTTCTTTTATTGATTTTAAACTTGCCACCCATGAGTTTCATGGAGTGTCCCCTAGTTCTAGCTGAGCGGGTAAATAACTGCTCCTTGTTTGTTAGTTCCACACCACTCATGATTTTATACACCCCTATCATATCTCCTCTGTCGTCTCTTCTCCACACTGAAGAGCCCCAACTTAACAAGCCTCTCTTCATACGGGAGCCCTTCCATGCCCTTGATAATTTTTGTTGCCCTTCTCTGTACCTTTTCTAGTTCAGCTATGTCTTTTTTGATATGGGCGACCGGAACTGCACACAATATTCAAGGTGCGGTTGCATCATTGATTTGCATAGAGGCATTATGACCTCCTCAGTTTTATTCTCTATCCCCTTCTGAATAATTGGTAACATTGTTTGATTGTTTGACTGCTGCTGCACTCTGCACTGTGGATTTCATTGTATTGTCCACAACCACTCCCAGATCCTTTTCCTGAGTGATAACTCCTACCTTAGCATTCAGCATTGTGTACGCATAGTTTGGATTATTTGTCCCTACGTGCATCACTTTGTATTTGTCCACATTAAATCTCATTTGCCATTTAGACGCCTAGGCACCCAGTGTCGTAAGATCCCGTTGCAGTTCCTCACAGTCTGCTCGTGTTTTAACTACCTGGAATAACTTGGTGTCATCTGCAAATTTGTTCACCTCAGTCTTAACACCCTTTTCCAAATCATTAATGAATACATTAAACAGCACCGGTCCCAATACAGATCTCTGAGGCACACCACTTTTTACATCTCTCCATTGTGAAAACTGACCATTTAGTCCTACCCTTTGCTTTCTATTTTTTAACCAGTTTCTGATCCATAGTAAGACACTACCTCCGATTCCATGACTTTTCAATTTTCTCAAGAGTCTCTCATGACGGACCTTATCAAATGCTTTCTGGAAATCCAGGTACACTCTATCTACTGGGTCTCCCTTTTCCACATGCTTATTTACACCGTCAAAGAATTCAACAGGTTAGTGAGGCATGACTTACCTTTACTAAATCCGTGTTGACGCTTTCCCATTAAACCATGTTCATCAGCATGCCCTATAATTCTGTCCTTAATGATGGTTTCCACCATTTTGCCCGGCACAGACATTGAGCTTACTGGTCTGTAGTTTCCAGGATCACCTATGGATCCCTTTTTAAAAATCAGGGTGACATTTGCCACCCTCCAGTCCTCGGGTACAGTGGCAGATTTTAGTGTCATGTTACAAATTACTAATAGTAGGTCTGAGATTTCATATTTGAGTTCCTTCAGACCTCTGGGGTGAATGCCATCTGGCCCTGGTGACTTGTTAGTATTCAGTTTCTCAATTTGCCCTAGAACATCCTCCCAACATCACATTGATTTGTAGCAGCTCTTCCAATTCCTCACCCATAAAGCAAAGATCTGGCGTGGGTACCTCTCCAAAATCCTCTGCAGTGAAGACCGACACAAAGAACTCATTCAGCTTCTCTGCAATGTCCTTATCCTCCGTGAGCTCCCCTTTTACTCCCTTGTCATCTAATGACCCAACTGACTCCCTAACAGGATTCTTGCTTCTGATGTATTTGAAAAAGTTCTTGTTGCTTGTTTTTGCCTCTTTAACAAGCCTCCCTTCAAAATCTCTCATGGTCTGCCTTATTAACACTATACATTTACGTTGCCAGTGTTTATGCTCTTTTGTATTATTTTCATTGGGATTAGCCTTCCATTTCTGAAAGGATGCCTTTTTGGCAGGTCTTCCTGCTTCCTTTTTTTAACTGGTGGGATGCATTTAATCTGGGCTGTCAGCTTAAATTTCAAACAATTTCTGTTCTAGAAGTTCAACTGGCACCATTGGGGGGAAAAAATCATAACCGATTATACGTTAAGTAAACTGCTAGAGGAGTTTTTCAGTCCTTGTACTGTGGAGTAGTAATGTCTGCATGTACAGTGCTAAGATCCTAATTGCACTCATTGGGCTCAATCCCATGCCCCACAGATTGTATGCGCACGTGCATGGATTCACATGCACGTGCGGAAACACGTGCATGGATCCCATGCCCTGCGGAAACACTGCGCATGTGCGCTCACGTGATCCGCGAAGCATGGGATCATGGCCGTTCGGTAAAAACACACATAATTGCAGTGTGGTGGCAATCTGCCTGGGTCAGGGCAGGAAGCTGTGGTGAACACGGGCTGGACCACAGAACAAACGTGCCCATGACCGGGGCCCAGAGAGGGTGGGGAGAAATATGAATGTGGGACTGGCCCTGAACTTTGCCCAGTACCCCACCCTCCGCCATGATGGGCAGTCATGGTGGCCAGTGACACAGCCAGCAATAGCGGTTGTGTCCGCTGGCCTGAAGAGACATAATAGCCTGCTGTGGCCTGCTTTTGCCCTGGTGTGTCTTATCCCAGACTATGAACTCAGAGGTTTTCTTGAGGTCAGAACCCAAGCTATCTGCCGACACGGCCTGGGGCAATCCCGGGCAAATATATGGTGGTGTCTGCACAGAAGTACAGGTGTGATCCAGGCTACAGGGGACTGCTGTCATATCTGTTTTTACTCATTGAAACAAAAGATGGAAGACTATTGAGGAGTGATCCATAGCGGTTTAGCGTTAGCACTAGCATTTAGCACGGACATGAAACCGATTGTAGTGAATGACTTATCTGATGTAGAACACCTAGGGTAGTACACTTTAAATAAAGCTTATAAAGTGTCATTTTCTTAGGTATCGGTATAAAACTAGTGAATCACCAACTGGTACCCATTTCAGTTATCAACACTTGTAGGTTATATTTCAAAGTACATCTACCATTTGTTTGGATCCTCTTGAAATGTTTTAGCTCCTGTGGGTTAGTTGGCTAGACACAGGCGACTGGTGACTGCTGAACTTGGGGGGCACAATTTGCATAGTCCCACCCACCCTAACTTGCATAAATTATATGAATGTAAAACCAAGTATCCCAAACATGGCAGGGTAAAGCTGGCATTCTCCTCCCCCCAAATATAAAAATGCAGAGCGCGCAGGGGAGCACAACCCCAAATTACATGGCAAGGTGAAGCTGACATCCCTCCCCAAAATATGCTGAGTGCACAGGGGAACATGACCCCAAACCGCAGGGCAAAGCTCACACCGTCTCTCCAGCCAAACAAACATAAAGAGCACAAGAGCAAACCAACTCCTGGCCCCAGCAGCACCTCCAGGCCAAGGCAGACCTGTGCTACAGCCAGTGCCCCTAATCCAGCACAACCCCTGGGGCCCAGGCTGCCCCCCCCCCCCCTTCAGTTCAACCCCACTTGCCTGGTCTCTGTTCCTGCTCTGGGCTTTCGCTGCCACCACCTGCAATTCACTGCTGGCACTGCTGCTGTGCTACATCAAAGCCTGCCGGCCAGCATAGCATTAGCCCCAGCAAAAGCTCTCCCGGCTGTCACCCTGCACTGCCTGCACCCAGCGTGCCTACTCCTGCTCGGCCACCAAGCAGCTACTCCTGGAAAGGATTCACAGCTCCAGCGGGTCCAGTGAGAGCAGGGCTAGGTGCAGGCTACCAAATGGCGCTGAGAGTGCCAGCAGCAGCACCACACCCAACGATTGCAGCCAGGCTCAGTTGGGCAGAGGCAGCAGCTCGGCCCCCAGCAAATTGGCCTCTGCTAGCTCCACCCGTGGCCTGAAGGCTCTACTCTGTCTGGTGCTGCCAGGTGCTCAGGTGCAGAGTGATAAGCGGTGGCGGTTGCCCCCTGGAAACCTGGCAGCGCCCTTGCCTGCCACCTCCTGCACCTTGTCCAGAGACGAGCCAGCCAAACCGCCGGGGTCCAGCACCTCCACCTCCTATGCACTCCGCTCCTGGCTCTGCTCCCTGCCGCCAGTGGTTCTGGGTGGCAGCAGCTTCTCCACAAAGAGCAGGTGTCAGCTCCTATTGCCCTCACCCAGCGGTGGCAGCTGGAAGTAGAGGTGCAGCAGGAAGCAGCTGTCCTTGGTGGCTCAAAGCCTCTGAACATGCTGCCACTCTGCTTCCCTCAGCCCCTCCCCTTCTGGCACATTGTGAGAGGGGAAGGAAAAGAACTGGTCTGTAGGGAAATGGGTCCCACCGTGCAGGTACCTGGCGCCTGAGAGGGGGGGAGGAACAGGAAAAGGCTGCTGGTGTGGAGCCCAAAAACTGGGGGGGGGGGCATATGTCCCCCGTACCTCCCCCCCTCCCCACGTCACCACTGGGTTAGACTGCTGATTAATTTCAGAAGCTTTAACCTTGGGATCTCTTTATTGGTGGTTGGTTTTAATTTGTAGTTCTTATAAATATGGCTTGTTCAACTTGCCTGACTACCCACCCAATTTAACTTGCGTTTCTTAGCATCTCTTGTTTTGTTGGAGAGCTAACTAAACATTGGTCTTGTTGATATGATCAGCTGATTTACATTTTATTGTATAATAAAATAGGTTTTCTATTGAACAACTTGCTTAAAAGGCACACAAATTAAAAAGAAGAGGTTTCTTGTCCATTCACAGCAAGAATTGCACTGAGTCCTGTAATAAAAATCAATCAAGCTATTTACTTTATTGCTTAGCCTATTTGGCCATTGCAGTTACATACAGACACATCTGACTAACCTTACACAAAATAAAATATAAAACACAGGAATAAAAATAAATATACCAATAAGCCTGAAGAAATATTTGGGGCACAAAAGTTTCCACAAGACCCCGCAGTCTTAATATAGTACTTGTATTTCCATTTACTTGCTATATAATTGCTTCAGTTTCATTTCCATTTTCAACTTTATGGTATAAACGTATCCCAAAAAAGTGGGCCACCATCCTCGTAACTACCGTGGAACGGTCACCCATCAGGAGGCTTACATAGAGTTCTGGGGGTCTTCCCAGAAAAGGGGCAATTAGAGGGGAAATCTATTTCTTACGTACCCCTCCAGAAAAGGAGCATTCCAGTAAAATATGTCTCAGCGTATTGACTTGTTTTAAGTTACACTGACAAAGGCGCTCCACCAAAGGAGTACCTTTGTATCTTCCCTCGACTAAGGCAGAGGAAAAAGAATTGTCTGGCCAATAGAAATAATCTCCTGTTCATGTGGGTTAGACCACTATCCAAATAGGGCATAGGGTAGCAAGTTCTATTGGCATACAGTGGATATAGACCCAAAGCCCTACTTCCACTAATTGCCAATCTTGTTTCCTGCAAGGTAATATCTGTAAGCCTTTCAGCTAGCAACTTTTTTGTCCCTTTGTATCCCAATTGGGCCACGACCTGTGGGTCAAATCCCAGTTGGTTAATTTTATTCTCAACCGATTTAGCCCATAGATTCGAAGTATGTTCTCCATCACCAGCTGGGACAGAGGTGCAGCAATTTTGAAAAAGAGACGCAGCCAGTAACTTATCGCCCCCCGCCAAACCTTCTCCTGTAAGGGTAACAGCCCACATTCCAAGCCCAGAGTCAAATTACTCGCCCCTGCAGGGGCAGATAATAGAGCCCTAACATTAATAAAAATAGAATTCATTCAGAACTACTACCAAAAAATACCCAAGATCCTAATTCCTCCATCATTACACCTTGAAAGCTTTACAAATGACTTCAGAGAATTTATTCCTATCCTGGTTAATTTTCCACAAGGGGCTTGTGCTAGATACTGAAGGATTGTATTCATAGTAATTATATAGCCTTTGCTTTTTGTTTCAAATGGTCTTATACATTCTTAAGTGTTGACAATATGGTTATTACAAATGATTTGGGCTTTGAGCTTGTGTGTGTGTGTGTGTGTCCCATAATGGTAAGTGAAAACTTTCGGATATATTTTTCCGGAGACTTTTCCGGTTCTAAAAATGCATTGTTTCATACAATTAATTAGTAATGTAATGAATGGATACCAATACCAGTCAAATTAGGCAGTCTCTCTCTCTCCCTCACACTCTCACACTATCCTTTAGTGGCTCAAGCAGTTCTGAATCAAACTTGCTTCTATCTGAACTGGAACTAACAAATAGTATAAGCACTTCTACAAATAGTGAAACTGAAGGTGCCCAGTGAAAGTTTAAACTGTTGAAGTAGATCAGTGGACAATAATGGCATATCATTCACATCTCTTTGGGTGTGGGGTATAGGTAATGACCCAAAATTAGTATAACAACAGTTTTCAGTGCCTTAAATTTTTTTCTTAAAATGCAAACCATGTAAGGGAAGTGTATGCTATTAAGTTGTCATGTCTTAAAATATTTAAAGGTAGTTCCAATAAAAATAATTTCCAAGTAAACCTTTGAATTTGTATGAATATAACATTTATTTTAAACCTCAAGTGTGCTTTATTGACTTTTCTTCCTAACTAAATATTTCAGTTCTACTACTTTTGGGTATTGGAAAACCTTTGAGATATTTATCCATCACATAAAATTAACAAGGTATCATTTTTGAGTTTTGAGTCAAATAAATTTAAGTCAGATAAAAATGCTAAATCAGATCTCAGTTGGGAACTGAGTTAAAGGGAAGGGTTGTGTCACAGGGAGTGTGGCCAACTTCCCCTTAGCTCCATTTGTTAATTTTTCATTTTAAAAAACAAAAGTTGCTTACTCTTTTTGTGGAGATTACTTGAAAAAGGTTAATAGTACCTAAGCCCTTATAATGGTGCCTTCTCAAATCTTCAGGCAAGATACTAGAAAGACTGCACCTTAGTGGCCATTGAATTGGGTCTAAAGCAGGGGTTCCCAAACTGACCTCAAATACGTTTGTGCAATCTCGAGGTGGGGTGGGTGGTTGTTATAGTGCGAGCAATGTACCTGGCACTGTACAATCCGCAGTCAGAGATGTCCCTACCCCTGAGGGGCTTATAATATGAGAGACAAGGGAGGGGATATGAGGGAGAGGTAAACATCAGGAAAGAGAAGAGTACATTAATGAGATTGAGAAGTTGCAGGCTCATGTGCTTCGCTTAGTTATAGGGAATTAGGGTCTGAGTGAGGGGAAAGGATGCAGTATCACTCATGACAAGCTAGGGAAGGCCTGACGGAAGAAGAGGTGGGTTTTCAGGATGGATTTGAAAGTTGGAAGTGAGGGAGCGGAGTGAATGTATCCAGGGAGGGAGTTCCAGGCATGAGGGTCAGCAACAAGGGGTTTGCGAGCAGACGAGGTTGGGGGCAGAGGAGCAAAGCTCCCAGGCAGGAGCATGACGGAATACAAAATTAGAGAGAGATGGGGGAGCAAGGCCATGAAGAACCTTGAAGGTGAATACCAGGAGCTTGTGCTGAATGCATTCCCGTAGAGGGAGTCAGTGCAGGGCGGAGAGGAGGGGAGGGGGGCTGTACATGGTTAAAGTGATGGGCAAGGTGGATGATTTTGGCTGCGGAGTGTTGAATAGAGATGGGGGGTGGGGGGCAGATCAGAGCAAGGGAGGCCAGTAAGGAGGAAACTGAAGTAGTCCAGGCTAGAGATGACTAGAACATGGACTAGGGTTTTTGTAGAGGCAACAGAAAGACAAGGCTGGATTTTAGCAAAAATGTACAGAGCAAAATGATAGGGCCTCAGATCCAGGCCCAAAGGAGAGGGAGGAGTTGAAGATGAATCCCAGCCTATGGGCCTGAGGAACTGCCTGGATGGTTATGATCCTGATTAATTGACATTGGCGTGTTTCTGTTTTTGCCAGTGGTGGCAGGATTTTTTATTAAGTCTTAAAATGGGGGGACACAGACCAGAGTTCGGGAACTATTGGGCTAGAATGCAGAGTTGTCCACATATTTCCTCTTCCAGTGCTAACCATTTGGCTTTCTCACTGGGTGACTTAGAAAAAGAAGTTGTATTAGAGACTGCAAGAATTAGAATAGCTAACCTAAATTATAGGTAGATATGCAAATAAATCTGCACCTAGAATATACCAATTTGGAGCCACCGTCTCTGATATGGAAATTGGCATTAATAGCTACAGATAATTAGTGTTCATGTTTTACTAATAGCGGTGTTTGGCCTCAGTAGGATACTGTTTTCATTAGTAGTTAGAGCGATCTATATTTTACATATTTGTCTTGCAATGTAATAGGCTTCTCTGTTTTTGAGGGTTGTGCAAATTTTTCTGAGAAAAATAAGAGACGCTGGCTATGCTCTACCCAAATGTTTGCTTCTATTCAACATTCTTGACATGGTACAAATTACTTATGGAAGAATTCAAGGTTAGCATATTGTATATGCAGAGACATTTTATAGGTAAACGTTAGCTGTTTGAAAAAGTATGGTTAAAAATTAGAAGCCATGTTTATAGTTAGGTGCTTGTCATTCAAAATGGTCCCCTTTGTTAAGAGTTCAATTAGGCTGAAAGTTAAGGTTTGGCTGAGCATCAGCAGCGTGTTCTTATGGGCAATTAAGCACACAGTTGAGCATTTTTACTCTTTGATTCGTAGCCAAAGTGGTTAAGGTGCTTTTTTTTCCAGTGAGCTTTTTGTTATTTTCCTCATCTATGTATGTACTGTGTCTTTCATTAGTAAGTAGGAAGGGTCACCTTTTCTTTGAATCTTTTGCCAATCAGTATGTGCTTTAAACGTTTATATTAACTTGTATCTCTCTTTGGATATGCAAAAATAATAAAGTATTCACTTTTCAGTAAAACTGTTGGTTCTTCGAGTGGGGCTTCGTCAACTCACACGTATGGGTTCTGCACCTGTGCAGTTCAGCCTGGAAGCATCTCCAAGTAGTTATTTCCTTGCATGCCTTGGCCCCTCCCTCAATGGCTCATGGTTTTGGTGGGCTTCTGGCAGCACTATAAAAGGAGGGGACCGGCATGAGTAACCTCAGTTCCTTCCACCCACCACAGCTTTCAGCAATTGAAGGGCATTTCCCCTCGCTTATTTGACTAGCAGTTAAGAAAACAAACAAAAAAATCCCCTCTTCTCTAATTCAAATGAACAAACATCAGAAGAAGAAGGGGGAGTCAAAGTATTGACCTGGGCAAATTCCGCTAATTGCAAAGTATTGACCTGGGCAAATTCTGCAAATTCCGCTATCCTCACGATGAGTGCCTGCTATGCCTTGGAGAAGCACGCAAGTCAACTGTCTGTTGGGCATGCACCAGCCTCTTTGGCAGAACTCTGAAGGACTGCAGGATGCAGTTGCAATTTCTATTAACAAAAAAAGAGCTAGAAGTGCCTGAAGAGTCTCTTAAAGCCCACCCTCTGCCATCACAGAAACTGGGCTTGGCACTAATCTGTGGCAACGCTTTGCCACCAACACTCTTGGTACTGTCGACATCCTCAGCACCATAACCCACAGCACCACTCTCACCGGCACAATTTGCTAGTGGTACCGAACCAGCACTGACCTTCCACAAAATATCACCTGTACAAAACACAAAGACCAAGTTAGTCATTTTTTCTCCCTCTTGTAAGAGAGACAAAAGAACTAAACCTATCCTCAAGAGATTGAACATCCTTATGAAAAAGAAATGAGACAAATCTGTGGAACCTGACCCTGCTACCAAATGGCCTAAATAGAAGTCAGATCTCATCACCTCTTCATCCTCGCCATCTGTCATGGATCGTCTCTTGTCACCAGGATCTCTGCATACTGCAGTATCTATTCCAGCTACTCTCTCTGGGACTCCAAAGGGCTCTTTGGAAGAATCCACTGGGTTCTCTCCTCAGTCTTCCTTCCTCACTTGACTCGTCCATCGGCACCTCCCCCTACCTGACCTGGTAAACTCACCCAGCAGTCACCAATCCACTCTCATCTACACTGATCAGTATACAGTTCCCCAGCCTACATATTGGGTTACAACCAATGGCCACACTTCCTGTACTGGCCCTTGCCTCGTTACCATTATTATTATCTTGTTACCTTGTTATCCATCGCTCCAACCTCCTTATGACTACCCCTCTTATGCCAAACTGGGTTTAAGACCTAGTGGAGCTGCACCCTCCGCCTCACTAGGCAGGCCACCTGTCCGAACTGTCCTGCCTGCACGGATAATGTCTATGGGGCATTCTTCCACAGCCATTAAGGCACAGATTCATCTGGCCCCGATAACTCAAACTAAAGACTAGTCAGCAGAATAAACTGCCAGCACCATCTACTGGCACAACAGCTGCAACTCTCCCGATTACAACTGAAGCTACACATGTCCCGCTGGAATAGCCACCTCAGCCTCAAGTTCCCTTGCCCTTCACCACACTGGTTCCTTACCTGGCTCCGAACCACCTCGACACACTCAGCACCACCGATACTTAGGGGATCCTGACAACCTTCGGCAGTCACAATTGTAAATCTCATACCTTCAGACTCCGAACATGATCTTCCTACTGCTGCACAGCCTGATCTGAAGCCATTTGCACCGAATACATCAAACAAGGTCTCCTTGTTTTCTATTCCTAATTCCTCCAGTAACTCTTAGCCATACTCAGAGGACTCTCTGTATTCTCCTTCAGACACCATCTCTGATCCTGCCCAAATAACCAGTTCTGAGAATCACAAAAAATGAACCCTCTCATTACTAAATTGGCAAAGGCACTCAAAGGGTGATTTCAGATGAGATGGGGTGACATTCGCCCCGTCCCTGATTCACCCTTCTGATTCCCTGCCGGAATCCGCCCGTCACGTCCAACAGACGTGCCGGCTGATCCTGGCGGGGAATCGGGGAGGGGCCGCGTGGCGCAATGTGCGGCCGCACGGCCCTGCTCCCCCACGCTTCCTCACTGCCCACCCTCTGGGAAGACGGGCGGGCACCGCAGCCAATGCGGCCGCAGCGCCCGCCCGAATTGACCACGGCCTGAAATCCCGCTGGGGATTCCGGGCTGTGGTTGCCGTCCAGATGACAGGCCCCTTCATCGTGGTGGGGAATCACATTCACCACGCGATCGGCGCCAGCCCTGCTGGTCCCGTCGATTGCATGGTGAATGTGATTCCCCACCGTGATTGACCGTGGCTAACATCTGTGGGGGAACTTCCGGTTCCCCAACAGACGTTACGAGGCCATTCCCAACCACAGGGTATTGACTGGTTGAGCGTGGTCTCGTAACGTCTGAAAATACCCATTCTCAAAGCCTTCTCTGTTGAAGAGGATGAAGAGGACCCAATCTGTAAAATCCATAACAAGCACATTACTGGCAAAGTTACTTTCCCCTTATCCCAAACATTGAGACACTCTAGAACTCACTGAAAAGTGCCTTCCCAGAGTTCACCCATTGACACGCAGGTCAGTTCTTTTTATCAGTTTCCTCCGGAGGATCACGGCATGTTACTAAAAGCTTTCCGCATCAATTCTATAGTGATACCAAGCCTCATCTGAATGTAAGCAGTACATTCAGATGAGAGAGACGTTGCCCCTTAATAAAGATGGAAGAAAAAAATGACATCCTGGGAAGAAAGGCTTTTCCCTCAAACAATATGATTTTAGCTCTCATCCAATTATGTGGAAACGACGTTATCTTCATGGGGTAATTATACCTCTGTGGGCTAGACATACACCCCAATCAATTTGCATTTCATATAACATCAGAAGTCAGCATGTGCCACAAGACACACTCCATCCCATGCAACAAAAACACACAGAAACTTGAGATAAGAGTATGTCTTGTTGTAGTTTTGTTAACATTTACTTGGGGTAACTTCACGGTTTTGACCGCCTCGCCCTCCGCGCCCCAGAGCTGCTCTTTTGGTCTGCCGGGGATGCCTTCTTGGAGGTCCCCCGTGTCAAGCAGGGGCCACAATGGAGAGGGCATTCTCGGTGGCTGGGCCGCATATTTGGAATTCCCTCCCGGAGGAAGATCGCCTAGCCCCAAGCCTTTTAACATTCCGGCGGGCTTGTAAAACCTGGCTGTTCGCCCAGGCCTTAGGGGGGTGGGGTGGTCAGGGTTTTTAGCTCTTCCCTACCCTTATTTTTATCTTGGTTTATTTTTCCTAACCCTTTTTAAAAATTGTTTTATCAAATCAAAATCATTTATTGCGAGATCTACGATCATAGCAAACAAACATACAAATCATACATAAAATACATCATATCTGGTAAGTGAGCAAATTTCCAACCACACTGTTGTACAGAATTGACAGTTACTTATATTGGATAATTGCTATTTAAAAATCTAATTCTAAGCTGAACAGCACTTAACAAAAACAGCGTTATTTTATTGAATTGTTTTTATTGAGTTGTACGTCGCTCTGAGATGCCGTAAGCATATGGGGCAACTTATAAATGTTTAAAACAAATAAATAAGTAAATAAATAAATAAATAAACATGGTCTTGGAACATCTTTGCTGAAAGTCCATCTCATTGCAATTTCTGCCCACCATCCTCCCCTTGGTGGACAACCAGTGTTCTCTCACCCAATCCTAAAGATGTTCCGATAGGGTATCTTTAACACCTGCCCTGTTGTTGGGGATCCATGCCCCTCTTGAGACTTAAACATAGTAATGTGTAGGCTCATCCTACCTCCATTTGAATGGTTGGCTTACCTGTTCATTACATTTGCTATCTCTCGAAGTATGTATGCTGGTAGCATTAACCTCAGCTAGAAGAGATTTATTTATTTATTTATGTATTTATTTAATACATTTATACCCCGCCCCTCCTGCCATGCAGCCCGGGGCGGCTTCAAAAAACATTAAAACACAATAAAACCATTAAAACGCTCATAAATATAATAAAATATTAAAACAGGGCTAAGTTATAAATATAAAACCAAAGTAGGTGGGGGAGCTAAAACACCTCACCCTACCCACCCTCCCTCCCAAAGGCCTGGGCGAACAGCCAGGTCTTACAACTTTGCCGGAAAGTTAATAGGCTAGGGGCCAAGAGATGGGGAACTTGCAGCCTTGTCCATGCTACCCTCCTTTCTAATCTTCAACAACGAACAATTTCCCTGTTCTGTATGTCCCAAGAAATTATTCTACCTGTATTGTTTCCTAAACTTCATACCACCGAAGGAGAATTGGTGCTTCATACCCTAGAGGTTAAAAGGGCACTTTCTATCTTGACAACAAAACCCTTTTGAAAGCCTACTTCCATTTTCATTAGCTCAGGGCGTCCTTCTCCTTGCTCCAAACTAACCTCACAAACTATATCTTTGTGGCTAGTAGAGTACATCTCACTCTAACACACTATCTCACAAGGAGCCTCCTACCGGTCTTAAAGGCCACTCCACTAGCCCACTCCACTAGGGCTATGACTGTGTGGTCTTGCAAATTTCCTTTGGACCAAATTTTAAGGCTGCCACGTGGAGTTTGACACACACATTTGCCAAACATGAGCTTAACCTTTCTGCTTGATCAGATGCAAGCTTTGGAAGAGCAGTCCTGCAGTTCCTCTTTTAAGTAGGCAGCTACTTCTTTCCTACTTGGGACTACTGCTTTTTCATTCTCCCAAAGGTGAGTGTCGATGAAACCCCACTTGAAGAAACAACTTGGGTTACTTGCCTGTAACCTTGGTCCTCTGGGATGGGCTCCATCACTCGCACCACCCACCTTCTCCTCTGCAACAGAGCCTAACTTAAAGAGGACACTTTCTTGGCTTGGAAGGGGCAGAGGTAAATCGTGCCTGTTTCTTCCTTTTATAGTGCTGCCAGAAACCCACAAAAAACAGTAGCCATTGAGGGAGGGGCCATATGGCATGCAGGGAAATAACTGCTTGGATAGGATACGCTTCCAGGCCAACCTGTGCAGGCACAAAACTCATAGATGTGAGTGACAGAGCCCGTCTCGAAGAACCAAAGATACAGGTGAGTAACCTCAGTTTCCACCTTGGATGAGGAACTATATCCCCTTTAGGGTGCAGCCACATGACCTGGAGTGGACCTAATCCCTTGCGTTACCTGTGGTGTGTAAGCACAGCCACCACACTTTGGGCCTATGGGGAGAGCTGGCCACACAGTCTGCTCCCCTACAGCCATCACTAGTTCCTCCATGCCCCAGGGCGGACTAAGGGGACAGTTACACAGGGTTGATTGCCTGGACTTCTGTGCTGCAAGATCAGGCCTGCTGATGCTAGGCAGCTGTTGGGTGGTGGGTTCAGGAAGTGTGCGTCCCTCCCACCCACCCAACAGCTAATGGGGAAGAAAAGCTTGAGAAGAGAATACATGTTCTTACCAGCTCACCTTCCTCCATGATCAGCTGTTAGATGGGGAGGGGGGGTGGAGAGGGTGTGTGCTTTCCCAGGCTCTCCACCCCCAATACACTTGTTTAACAGCTGATCACGGGGAAGAGAGGCCTGGGAAGAGGCGGTGCGCTCTTCCCAGGGGCCCCTCCATCTCAGTCAGCTGTAGGCAAGTGTACTGGAGGTGGAGCAGGAGGAGCCGGGGTAGAAAAATGGTGAAATAAATAAATAGGCAGAGGGAGAAGCAAGCTCCTTTAGGCCTGATCTACAGATCCTGCCTCATGGCAGGGCTGCATGGCCTGGCCACATGGGAGGCAGGCCCTTCAACCCACTTTTGAGCAACCTTACTAGACACTGGGTCCCCAGTTTTTTTCAGAAGACACATCACATAATAGCTGGCTTCCCACCCCGCCGCAGGGTGGGGTGAATGTTTGGCCGCCATCAGGCATACATGGCATGGTAATGTTGCCCAGAGTGGGATAAGGCTGCCCAGAGTGGGATACTGTCTTGTGTGGCAGTGACCTTAAAGAATTCAAAGATCAAGTTCTCTAATTATGCTAACCATCCAGACATAGGCCCAGAGTACCTGAAAAGTAAATGACCCCAGAGTTGGAACAGCATTAGGCATTTAGTTTATTTTGCAGACTCTATTCAATTTGTTCATTTTGTCCCTGTATCTTATTTTGGTCCTCACAAGGAGGTACAGGAATAGACTAGTTTTAAACCATAATTTTTTCTTTGTCTGTGTCTCTCTCTCTCTCAAAACAATTTATACCCTGCTCCTCCTGCCAAAACAGCTTGGAGCAGCTAACAATTAAAAAATATATATAAATACAATATGTGATAAAATACATATAAAACAGCAAAAATTACTGCAGAAGAAAAAAAAGTGCTTGCTTCACATTTAAGCACCCTATCCCTTGCTTTTATTATTTCCTCAGCTTGCAATTCTTACTGCTTTATCACTCCCTTTACCCTTCTGTTATGAAATCGATATGCAAATTGAATATGTGATGATCCTGCTTCTTGAGACATTCATATAGTAGAGGGAGCCCTCCAGACCTTTTCTCCCTGACCCATTGCCATTGGACTTTATTCCCTGGGTGGGAGGGAGTTAATGGGTCTCCGTGTCTGATAATAGAGGAACCTCGCCAGCATCACCTTTTTGCCGCCAGTCCATCTGCATAGAGACGGGGAACAGCTGTGAGCAGGGAGGAGCTACGTCGACTGGGGAATTTAAGATCAGTGAGCCGCCCGGAGGTGCGCACCAGGGCAGCACACCTAAGGGCAGCGTGCGCAAGGGCGTGCCCTTGTGCACGCGGCCTTAGGCGCTGGCCAGGCGAGGGCAGTCGACGTGCTGTCGGTTTCTGGAGGGTGGTTGCTTTTAGATTCAGGGGTGGAATTGAAGACCCCCCCCCCTTTTTTCTTTGTTATAAACTTATTTTTGTATTAACTTAGTTATCCCTTCCATTCTAGTGATTTACTTTACCAGAATCCAGTGACGAGGAAGAGTAAGAAACGGGGTTGTAACTAGGACACGGGCAAGGCAGCAACAGCTAACGGAATGCCTTGCTCTGGTTACATCCCACTCGGGATCCAGGAGGGAGGGGCTACCACAGGATCCTCTGTGCCTTTCAATGGTTGATTCTGTAATAGGACAGACTCCTTTGACCGTTGGTACGGGTATGGCATTGCCCCCCTTAACGCAGGGATCGGGGAATTTGGAGGTAGGGGTCTCTGGAGACGGTTCTAGGTTGCTGTCTTTACCCAGGTTGGTTTTTCCAGCTCCCTCATTGTTACAATGTGCACAGGTATTTAAACAGCAGGGGGAGAGATGGTTGCCAGATCTCGGGGGCATCTCGGGGTTGTATCTGGTCCCCGGGTTGCTCCTACGGAGAATGGATTTTGTGCTATGTAAGTTTCAATAGGAAAGACTGAGCCCCAGACTTCAGCTGCCCTGATAGTAGATGGGGAAAACATCGGGTCGAGTTTTTGGCCAGTTATACGGGAGGACTCGGCCCTGGAGATGTTGTGTGCTCTCCTTGAGCCTTTGCTCCCTCCTTTAGCGCAAGACAGGAAGCTACGGGGAGAAATGAACCAACTCTGTCAGGGAGATCTAGGAAGAGGGGGACTCTCGGAGGCATACTCTGGTGTGCTGACTATTACTGGAGCCAGCGCCTTAGGATCCCAGGAGGACCATGTCCCCTTCTGCCCCCAGGGGTTGGGGGAGATGGAGCCTCCCTCCTGTGGGATCGTAGGGAGGGAGGGAGCCCCCACTACTCGTATGGGTGCTGTTGTGAACTCTGGATCTAGTACTGTTGAGACTCAGGAGATCCAGGGTCAGGATTGTGGCTGCCATTTGCATGCAGAAATATTGAGGACACTCATGGAACGACTGGAGGAGATTACCTATAAACTTCAGGCTCTCCAGCAGCAGTTGAGCAGGACTTGCGATTGTGTCTACGCCCCAAGAAGCAATAAGATTGTGGTGGAACCCCAGAAAGTGGAGCGGACAACACAGACAGCTCTTTCGTATGGATCAGCTTGTTCTGGGGCTTTACCCTTATTAGACAAGGAGGCCTGGGCAACCACTCCTGCTACTGACGGCCTGACCTTCACAGTTCACCCATTGCCATCAGGAGCTCTCCCCCCTTTGGGACTCAAAGTTTTGCATTTCACACCATGTTTCTGTTATTCTGGGCTGTAGTTCCTTGCCGTCGTATATAGTTCATTCCTTTTCTTTGCCAGTTAGGGGTAGAGTCTCATGGTTAGTTGCCTATTTTCGCTCACCTGCTATAGCAGAGTGGCTTTTGTCCAATGCCTATGAGTTTAGGCGTTGGGGGGTTCATGTAGCTAAAGTTTATATGAAGAAGGGAATGGTCCCATTAATGCCCAAGTGTTGCCTACTACCTTGCTTCCTCAGGTGGCTGATTCCAATTTGTCCCTCCCATCTAGGAGGAAGTCAGGAGCAATACGGGATATTCTTAATGCCCGTGGGCTTACAGAACCAGCCCAAATTGAAGTCCCTTTTGTTTCTTCTATTTTAGCTCCGGTTTGTGATCTCATTATTTCTATGGTTCCAACTTTATACACGCCGGACCATTTTATTCCTAGGGCTTTTCCCCCGGTTAGTTCTGGGATGCCTTTCCCGACGGCGACAGTTGTGCAGAGTTTGCCAAGTATCCAAGCTGTTAGTTTACCCTTGGGACAAGATTTTAAAGCTTGTACATCTCCTAATGTTCCCTTATCTGCTAGTCAGGTCTCCCAGTTTAGATGCCCAATTATTTTAAGCCCTGGCTTGGATAAACACGGTGCAGCCAAAAACAAGTTGGGCTTTCCTCCTAGAAGGGCCTCGATTTTTGAAGAGCTCTTGGCAGCTGATCACGTATGTAGGACTTCTGTTAGCGGGTCCATGGGAAATTGTAGTAATTAATAGGGTTAGGGGGGGAGCTATCAAGGGGGAAATGTTCCTGTGAATATGTATTGTATTTATGTTGTTTGTAAGCAATGGACCAAGGCTAAGCTAATAAATGATTATCTATCTCTATCACTATACTAGAGAATATACTACAGAACCTCTCCCCTTCAATGGGCCAGGAAAGGGAGAGGGTGTATTGAGACAGGTCGGTGGAGCCGGGCAGGCCTGCCTGAATATTCTGCAAGAGGACAAGCTGCTCTGTCAGACCTGCTGCTGCTTCACTCAATACTCCCTCATGTCATTGGAGACCTGTCTGGCTGTTGAAAACTCCATGGATCAGTTGAAAGGAGAACAATTTTGATATAGTCCATGCTTCACCAGTTCTCCACCTCTGTAGAACAAGGACTGTGTTATGCATGTTTGGCAACATTTTAAACTTAAGACAATAATTCTATTGGTTGAAAACTGATTATTGCAGTGTTTATTTTTTCCTTAATTTTTTTTTCTGTCTTTCATCGACTCACTCAAAATGAATATTTTTCATGACCAACGAAGTGATAGGGTATTTGTATTTCTAAAAGAACAAATTTGCCTGCTACCCAATAGTCAAAGAAAAAAACAAAAGTTACTTTTGTTGTTTAATAGATTTGGGGTAAAAATTACAAACCTATTTTGTTCTCCTGCAGTAATTTTTGTATAACTGTTTGTTTTTTTGTGATGAAGGAGAGACTCATCCAAACCATATGATGGAAACTCTCATTCATGAACTATCATGAATGAGAGTATTCTGTTTGCAACTGAAGTTGCTACCTTCTTCGAGGAAGAAAGTAACAAATATTGGAAACGGAAGTAGTAGTAAGCTCTGTTAAACCAAAATTAAAAATAATCTCCCTAACAGAGAAGTGTAATTTGAATCACTTAAAATGTTCACTTTAAACTTAAGTTTTTAAGTTTAATGCTCTCTCTCCTGTTGGTAGGTGGGTGTCATAGCCTCATACCAGAATATTTTAAGTGATTCCAAATAATTTTAATGTATTTATATATAATAAAATAAAATGTGTTATATTTTAATGGTAACATTATTTTAAATGTCTAAATACGGTTTGGGATTAATCACCCATTATTAATTATTCCATTTGTTTGCCCCAGTATTTCACATTTTGTGACTGAGACCTGTAGGCTGTTTGCACATTTCTGAACACAGTCATTCAGGAGAGACTGACCTCAAAATGCTTGCATGCCTGTTCCTTCTGTTTTTTGGCTACTTTTATTTTATTTATTTATTTAATTGCATTTCTTAGCTGCTCCCTCGTGCCCATGGCATCTCGGCGTGGCTTACAATACAAAAATACGAATACAATACAAAAATGATTTAAAAATAACAATCAAACACACAATTTAAAACATCTAAAATCTCCTAAAAACCACCTCCCCCAAAACTTTTTCCCCCTCCCCTCCTTTGAAGGCCTGGGAGAACAGCCAAGTCTTGCAGGCTCGGCGGAAGGCCAACAGACTTGGAGCCAGACGAGCTTCCTCCAGGAGGGAGTTCCATAATCGTGGCCCAGCCACCGAGATCGCCCTCTACATTGTGGCCCCCCGCTTTACGTGGGGGACCTCCAAGAAGGAGCCTCTGGCGGACCAAAGGGGTCACTCTGGGGCGCGGAGATTGAGACGGTCCCTGAGACTTGAGGGGCCAAGACTATGTAGGGCTTTAGAGGTTAAGACCAAAACCTTGAATCTGGCTCGGTACGCTATAGGCAGCCAGTGCAGCGTGTGGAGCATGGGAGTAATATGCTCCCGTTGGCTCGTCCCCGTAAGGAAACGAGCCGCTGCATTCTGCACTAACTGAACCACTTTTAAGTTAATTACTGTTTAAAAGAAAGCTCCTCAGTAAAGGATATTTAAAAGTGGAGCTTTGTATGAGAATACTTGCCATCAATGGGTGTCTTGATAGTCTATTTTTCCATAGTCTCGGGTGCTGTATATTCCACATTACAAGCAGAAATGAGTTATTAATAATTCTTTAATTGTAGTAAAACTATGATAAAAGATATCCAGCTGTGTGCAAATTTTTTCAGAGGGTTAAAAATATTTTGTGTAATTTCAGATTATGAAAGAAATAACCTTGTTACGATAACAGGAATGATAAAGCAAACTCTTTAATCAGGCTGCCTGCCTGCCAACTTTCCTCTTCTCCTGTCCATTCAATAACATGATACAGGGCTCAAAATCCAGCCCTGTATCACGTAATCGAATTTAACGGGAGAACGGGAAAATAATGCTAAAAACTCCGTGCAAACAAGCAGGGATTTCATGTGACCATGCTAATGTTGAGTAGAACTCATGTTACTACCTGTCCCTCCCTGAACGTCAGCAAGCACCCTCAAGCTTAGTTCTCATTTATTTTCTGCTTTGAAAGTACCCAAGTTAAGTGTTACAACTTGAAGGATAAAACAGTACAAATTCATATTTTCATAGTGTTCCTGTTCCATATTTTCATAGTGTTCCAGTAGTGCGAGCTGTTTTCTACAATTTAGTTTAAATTATCAAAAAGAAATGGTTAGGTTTTTGTTCTGTTCTTCCTAAAAATCAACTTTAGTTTAGAATCATATTGATTTGTAAAGGGCAAGTTTAAGTGTAAAGTCATCTATTATACAGTTTAACATTAAACCAAATTATTAAATATTTCCTCAATACATGTATTTTTGCAGCTTTTAAAAAACAAATAAACCAAAAAAAGGGGGTGAGGGGCAGAAACCAGAAACCTGAATTCCCATAAGCTAACTTTCTGTTTATGGTATAAATTAAATGGTTTGACCTAAGTCCGATTTATTGCTTTCCTTGGCCACAAGGCAGGATGGTTTGGGTTTTTCTGTTCTCATTTTCAGTAGTTTTAGTATTCTGAGTTTCAAGTCCTGGAAGGACAGATGCTGTCTATAGCTGGGTACAGAAAGCTTTTTGTGGTAGGTATTGATTATAATTCAGATGTCTAATAATATTTGTCTTTGCATTTGTACATGAAATTAACTTTACTGAAGTGTGTACTTATAAAATAGATGACGTACCATTTTTTAGGCACATTTTGAAAGCAAATACACAAGCTTATGACCAAATTAGAAATTTAATTAACCTACATTTACGTAGCTATATTGTTCATTCACCTCAAATTAATAGATAATTTAGCATATATGCACATTAGTAGTTTTCTATTTTTACTCAGGAAGAGGGACAAAGTTCAAAGTGGCTATCACAAGAAAGAGCACCATTTTCTCCTTTCAGAAATATTATAAAACAAAATAAGGTCATGTGAAAAGCAAGTATTTTTCAAGTGTTCACACTGCTGCAAAAACATTAAGTATAAGAAGTCTGCAAGTAAAGCGTTTGGAAAACTTTTAAAATTCTGTTTGCATTGTTTCCTTGGTTGCCCTCACTCAACGCAAAAAATATCTAAGCCATATCCAATTTTCAACTAAATACAAAAAACAAATTATAAAATTATAATTTAGCAAAGAGGAGTTAAGGCTCCCACAAATTCACCATGCTCCAAAAATCATGGAAGTTACTTGTGTGCCATATAAGCAGTAAAGACGTTGTATGTACAGTCTCACATATTGTGCTCACGTACAACTTGGGCTCCATGCACCAATGCTTTCCCTTGGTCTTTCAGCCCCAATCCACTTCCTGTTCAGGTTGGGGGCAACACTGGCCCAGTGTGGTGTAGTGGATAAGGTGCTGGACTTGGACCAGGGAAGCCAGGGTTGAAATCCTGCCCTAGCCATGAACTCACTGGGTGGCCTTGGGCAAGTCACAATCTCTCAGCCTCAGTTCTCCATCTGTAAAATGGGAATATGTGTGTGTCTGTCTGTCCCTGTGTTCCCCTCACCCATGTCCATATTAGATCGTAAGCCTGGGCAGGGAACTGTCTCTCAAAATCTGTGACTGTAAAGTGCTACAAGTACATATGCCTAGTAGCGCTATAGAAATGGTAAGCAGCAGTAGTAGTAGTTACAGCGTCCTTTCATTTAAGTTGGAGACAGTGGGAAGAATGTGGACAACAAAAACTACTGGTAGTTTGCATCCAGAATGTAATGATTGGGGTCAGACTTCAAATACTGGGATTAGAAACATTAGGGAGACAGCATTACCCTTGCTGTATCCTACCTTGATGATGATCTTGAGGCTGTGCTGTGGTTGGGTAATATTTGAGCAGTACTCTACAAAGATTTGTTGAGTACATACAGCACTGTCACTAACCTGCTTAAGTGTCTTGGAGCAAAAGGGGAAATGCATGTGTCCAAAATGCAGATTTTAAAGTTTTGCTACACGGTTACAGTAGAAACGAGTGTTCTTAGGGAAAAAAAAACAAAAAAAACAAACCACAAACCCTTGTTAGTTTGAGATGTGTCCTTACTAGAGCATCAGGCCAGGAGGCTTCAGGGAGCAACGGAGAAGTGGTGAAGGAAAGCCTGAAATAGGCTGTAAAGTTATTTTTTTTTCTCAAGAGTGACCACTTGCTTACTTTTAGTCTTGCTGAAAAAGCAGTTCTTTTCAGGTAAGAGTTTGCTAAATTGTACAGTGCTATACTAAAAATGTGTGGCAAGAAAGGACATTTCAAAATAAACACCTGTACTGAGTCGAAGGGATGGTTTTTGTGAGTACTGAGCAAGGGGGAGTATGGAATGAAGCAAGAGTTAGTGTAGATTATTATTATTATTATTATTA
>QEPC01008091.1:217444-247464 GCA_003113815.1 Sphenodon punctatus
TATTGGAGTGTTATGAGGAAAGGAAAAGAGGAGTTAGGTTGTGATGGGGTATCATGGGTAGGGGTAGGTGAGGAATTAGGAGAGTGGGAAGAACTGGACAATCTAGTATTAATAAGTGATGTGGGTTTAGTGGGGCCACCTCCCCCTGGTGAGAGGGGGGTGGAGGTGGTAAGGTTTGTTATAGAAGCAGCAGAAGATGAGATAGAGGTAGGAGGGATGTACCCGGTGTTTGTGGGAGAGGTTATTGAGTGGGATATAGGCTAAGTGGGTATGTGGCTATGTAGTGGTAGGAGTGTTAAGTAGGGTTTTTTGTGTAGATTTTGTGAAATTCTTTGATTATGGTTCTGTTAATATGGGAAGCTTGTAGCTCCTGGTTTATTTGGGGGCAAGGGGTGGGGGATGGGTATTGTTGTGGAATGTTGTAATGTTAGCTGGCCCTCCCGGTGAGAGAGGGGGGAGCCAGCTGAGTATCCTGGTGGGAGCAGGATACATGGAGGTTGGGGCCACCGCCTGAATGTAGGGGTGGCCAGATAGGTTAGGATGGGATTTTGTTACTCTGGGTTATTATTGAATTTATGTATTGTATGGAGATTGTGTGCTGGACCCCTGTGTGGGCTTGGTTTTTCCAGCAGATGTATAATTTTTGTTGTGCGCCGCCTCGAGTCCTTGGAGATGAGGCGGGATATAAATAAATATGACATATGACATACCCGCTGGCCTCTCCCTGAGCGGTATGAGCGGAACCATTCAAGAACAGCCCCGTCCAGACCCCCCAGGTTACGCAGCCATCTCAACAGCAGTCCATGGTCCACTGTGTCAAAAGTGGCCGAGAGATCTAGCAGGATAAGAAATGTCAAACATCCTGCGTCCGTCTCCCGGCGGAGATCATCGACCAAGGCCACCAATGCTGTCTCGGTGCCATAGCCGGGGAGGAACCCAGATTGAAAAGCGTCCAGGAAGCCAATGCTATCTAGATGTGTCTGGAGCTGGATCGCTACTGCCCGCTCAATAACCTTCCCTAAAAAGGGAAGGTTAGAGACAGGCCAGTAGCTGGCGAGTACGTCCACGGTCAATAATAATAATAATAATAATAATGATGGTTTCTTCAGCAGGGGGTGTATAAAAATGGGCTCAAAGAGTCATAGGTGGGCTTTTTAGGGAGGTTTTTGAACGAGCTGTGGCATGGCAGCTCCAGGAACATCTGGACCGTACCGCTTGCCTTGATCCCTCCCAGTCTGGGTTTTGGCCTGGGTATGGTGCGGAGACGGCCTTGGTGGTCTTGGTTGACGATCTCCGTTTGGCATTGGACTAGGGTTGTCAGACCTTACTGGTCCTGCTAGACTTTTCGGCTGCATTCGACACAGTCTATCATGAGGTGTTGGTGACTTGCCTGTGAGACCGTGCCGGAATTGGCGGAACGGTCTTGGACTGGTTTTGTTCGTTCCTGGCCGGGAGAACTCACCGGGTGGTCTTGGGGGAGTGTACGTCTCCCCCCTGGACCTCACCTGTCCCCCCCTCTTGTTTAACATCTATATGCAGCTGTTAGGGGAGATCGTGAGGGGGGTTTTTCAGGGCATGCCGTGTCATCAGTGTGCTCTACCTCCTTTTCCATCAACCCAGGGCATGCAGTCTCCTTATTGTCCCAGTGCGTCAGCTGTGGGGGCTGGATGAGGTCGAGCCATCTGCAATTGAATCCTGACAAGACGGAGGTGATGTTGGTGGGCGAGGGCTTGGGGAACCTGGGGGTGGTTGAATCTTCTCTTGTTGTGGGGGTTCGCCCTCCCATGGCCTCTGAAGTGCGGAGTCTGGGTGTGCTCCTCGATTCGCGGTTCAGTCTGGAATCTCAGGTTGTGGCTGTGGCGCGGAGTGCATTTCGGCAGTTACATGTTGTCCGGCGCCTTCGGCCGTATCTCTCAGACTCCGACCTCACCACTGTCGTCCATGCCTTCATCACCTCGAGGCTGGATTACTGCAACGCGCTCTACGTGGAACTGCCCAAGAAGCTGGTCCAGAGGCTGCAGCTGGTGCAGAATGCCGCAGCCCGTCTCCTTATGGGGGCTGGTCGCAGGGAGCACATGACACCAGTGCTCTGGGCTCTGCGCTGGCTGCCTATAAAGCACCATGCCAGGTTCAAGGTGCTGGTTTTGACCTTCAAAGCCCTTCACGGCCTGGGCCCTGCTTATCTGCGGGACCGCCTCACTCTCCATGTGCCCATGCGACCCTTGAGATCATCTGTGGGAGCCTTTTTGGAGGTTCCCCAGGTGAGGTGGGTGGCCACCGATGTTAGATCTTTTTCGGTGGCCGCCCCTGTGCTGTGGAATTCGCTCCTGGAGGAGACTTGGTTGGCTCCCACTCTCCTGCTATTTTGGCATGTTCGTAAGACCTGACTGTTCCGTCAGGCTTTTGGTGAGGGGTTTCCCCGCATATTGTATTTTTAAATTGTTTTAAAACATTTTTATTGTCTTATTGATTATTGTTGTTTGCTGCCCCGGGAGGGCAGGAGGGGCGGAATATAAATTTTACATAAATAAAATAAATAGGTGTTAATGTTCTCTGTAAGTGGATGACATTAGACACGTAAAGAGATGGAGAGGCATATTCAGATGATGCATTCTTTCTTGCAATAAGCTGAGAATTCTGAAAACAGCTGATGGAGAGGGATGAATGGAATGAAAATTTTATTTATATATATAGTGTGTGTGTGTGTGTGTGTGTGTGTTTTTCTTTCATGTTTTAGTGAACAGATTTGGTTTGGTATTACTTAAACGAAGATTTAATGTTTGTCACAGAAATGAAATAGCTTTATTGAAATGATGTTAATATAATCTGTTTGCATTTTTCCTAAACAAATTCATCATTCAATTTTGAAACTGCTTTAAAAATCTGTTTATTCCCAAATTTTAGTTTGACGAACAAAAGTAGTCATGGCAATTATTTTCAGAGTATATCATTATTTTTGGACATGAATGTTAGGAAAATGTGTGCACTTAAAAGCTAACTCAACCTTTAAGTATTACAAGTTTATCAGTCCTGGTAGTATTGAGCAGGAAAAGCAATGAAGATTTTGTGTTCTCACTTCCTTAATCTTCCTTCCAGTTCCATTTATCTGCACAGTCACCTATTTATTGAGTAAAATCACCAGTGTTAGTGAATTGCTTTTCATATACAGTATTGCTATAATTCAGGTAGCATTCAAGGGTGAATGTACATGTTACTATAGAAACCTTTAAAAATTGTGACATTTATTTAAAAAAGAATATGATTAGTGATCCTTCGATAAAGGCATGTGGAATAAATTAACTGATAAGAATTTTAAGCTTGCACAGGGGATACATATAGTTTTCCGTGGCTCATTCTTAATTGGTAATAGTACAGTGATTTTCTCAAACGTGCTAAAACAACCAAAGGTGTAACAAAACCAAAGAGTCAATCACCGTAATTTTATTGTACCTAAATCCATCAAGATCCGTTTTCGATTAGGGAAGTTTTGTTTTATTCTGTACTTTAGCCACAAATGAAATTGCAGGAGGTTTTTTTGTTAAATAAATGCTAATCCCAGTTTTCTTGATTTGACCCTTTATCTTCCCAAATTATGCTCACATTGGCAGACTCTCATGTTGCTTCCTGGTGCTTTGAAAACATTCTGTTTTGTCAGCAGTGTAATTACACTGATAAACTGGAGAGGATTAAAAAGAAAAGAAATTATCAGTTTTTGGTGAAGTAACGCTGTTTAGCCTATTTGAGTCTCATGATGGACCTGTCAACCAAGATGATGATGATGATACTACTAATAGTTTCTATAGTGTTACTAGGTGTATGCAGCACTTAACAGTCTCAGATTATGGGACTGCCATAATGATATTTCAGTCTTCCATGCAGATTATCCTTTCGGTTAAACCAAATCTATAATATGTGCAAAACCTATTTAGCCTCTAAAGTTATTAACACTTAGGGCACTTTTTCTAGTGATCGTTTCTCTCTCTCATATATATATAATCTGTTATAAGCTTGCATGCTTTGTGCTTTACAAGTTCAAAATTGTGCTCCAGAGATATTTTTTTCTGTGTACCTTGCCATCAGAATCAGGAGACTGTTCTCTTTTTTCACTTGTAAGCTCTTTACTTCCAACCCAAGGCCTCATGCTTCCATTTAAAAAAGCGTCAGAAGAGCTGTGACATTTTGCTTGGTTTATTATCTCCTTGTTTTTGAAGCACCAGGGAAAGAATAGAAGACCATAAAAATGATCTACATTGATATAAAATGCACATCAATGCTGCTAAAATATTGCTCAGAGTTAGCCTTAATCATCGGCATTACACTTGGTTTCACCAAAAGCAGTGCAGCGCCAGGGATGAGGGGTGGAATTCCTTGAAAAGACGTTCCATGCTGTTGTGTGTGCTTCTACAGCTATCTTTACTACACATATATTAACCACTTAGTGCTTCTGGAGATACAGCTTTTGACCAAGATATTATATGGATTTTTATGATTGCACTCATTCCTCATCCATTCGATAGGACTGGAAATAATTAAGCACAGAGTATCAAAATCAACTCTTTCCAACATCTAAAATTATTTACTTTGTCAAATAATGTGTTAAATTTCAGGAAATGTTTCAATAAAACATTTGATGTTTTCCCATTCTTTGCACATATCTAGTAGTAAATATGGTTGTCATATTTCACAAAGGCCAGCCCTCATATTTATGATTATATTTATATTTTATTTAAATTAAATATATTTAATATAAATAAAATCATAAATATCTGAGTGTTGGGCTTTGTGAAATATGATTGAACCATATTTACCACTGGATATGTGCAAAGAATGGGAAAACATCAAATGCTTCATTGAAACATTTCCTGAAATTTAACACATTATTTGACAAAGTATTTCTGAACATTCTCTTTAGCTTGTTTAAATCTGTATTTTCAGTTGCTAAGATATTTTTTTTTTTCATTGACAACAGTTACTGTTGTAATTTGTGCTTCTATTATAAAATGTGTTCATTGGAAACATAATACCATTTCTCTAAACTAGGAATTCTCAAATGTTTTGACGGTACATGTGTTGTATGCCGGTTTCTCTGTGCGTGGAGATGGGGGTGTGCCCGAGGGAACGGGCGCACTCCCACCTCCACCTGCCGCTGGCGCACACTCACCCACCATGGCCCATTTGAAAGGGCCTAGGACTAAGCCTCTGAGAGACTCAGATATAGCTCACAGGGAGAGAGGTGGACGGGTCTCAGACCCAGAGCTTATATACACATTTCAGTATAGATGACGGGCATCTTCAAACATAAACATTATCATGTGGAAAATAGTACATGATACATACATCTGGCACATTGCCACCCCTACAGTGACAGACTCTGGATGGGGGAGGAGGGAGCTAGAAGGTTGTGATACAAAGAAACACGTGTTTGAGAGTTGCGTGTAAGCAGCAATTTGAGCATTGTTTTATCCATGTATTGGGCTCCCAGTAAACCTGGAATGTGAACATGATTGCATTGCTATCTCAACTCACGTGTTCCCCGTGAACATGTCAGGAGTGTTACATTTAAAGATATCGAGTGGTGTGTTTGAAGCGACTTCCAGTTACCCATTCAATAGAGTGCTGTGTTTCCTGGAGGGGGCTAGGGTCTGTTCTGGCCAGCTCCTTCCAGCCCATCTCTTCCTCATGAAGCACAATCATTATTTCCCTCAAAGGGAACAACATAAAGGTGCCAGCTGAAAGAGAGTTCTGAATGCTCTTTTTTCATTTGTTTACTATGAAATCACTCTTGAAATTATCTCCCACTGCAATCTTTTTTGTATGTCCCTCATGGCAATGTCTGCAAAGGACATTAGCACCTACTGTGTAAGACAAAGCGTAGAAGAAAATGATTCCACAGCTGCTTAGAAATCCCATCCATAGGAGGCTGCACCTGCGTTCTGAGGAAAGGTAAGGAGGGGAACATCCATTGCCTCTGTAATTGGGTGCATGTCTACACATAGGGTACGTGAACATGAGATGCAACCAGTGTCATGGCAATATCCCAACACAGTTTGGCCCTTTTTATACGGACACCGCCGCGGATCTGGTGGGTGGGAGAGCACACCCACCGGTGCCAGGCAGGAAGACATTCACCCGGACACCACTGTGGGGGGTTGTGGGAAGTCCAGGGAGGGCCCAGCACCCACCCACCGGGTATCCACACACCCACCCAGGGTCCCACTGAGCACACGGACAGCCCGTACACCGAGCGGAGGGAAAACCACGACCAGCTGAATGATGTTATATCATGGCTGAGCAAGAGCAAACGAAGCTGCGGCACACATCACTGCCCCTACAATGCCACGAGACCTTGCCCTCCAGTCAGGGATGCAGCCAAACCAGTCCCAGAGACCGCTTCGGTTACCGGTACCGCTGGTACCGGCACTGCAGACGGAACCACAGCAACAGAATATCTCCCCTGCACAACAAAGAGAAACAAGATTAGACCCGCCGGCCGAGTCCTCTTTCTTTAATGTGCTGCTGGGCATTTCACCGCTATCCATGGCTGCTCCCACCGCGGCAACAGCTCCCGCTGCCCCTCCTGACATTGAGGCCTTCTCTGAGTGCTCGGCTTCCGTTTCCTCCTCCTCGTCTTTACAAGAGGAAGATGAAACCATTTCTCCGCCTCCCCCTGACACCATCTCTGACCCTAACTCCACCCTCTCCACGGAGGACAGTAAGGCCTTTCAGGCCATGTTGAGGCGCCTGGTCGCTGCTCTTCCCAAGTTACCCACAAGCGTCGTAAAGCTGGCCCTGCAGCAAGAAGGCATGCAAATAGCGCAATTCCAACTCACTGCTAACATGCACATTGCCGACTCAAACACTAGAGGTATCACCTTGGCCATAACTCTGATGGCATGCCTGGCTTCGATCTACCGCCCTAGCCTTTGAGAACAAGAACCGCATTAAGGACCTCCCCTTTGGTGGAGAGGGACTCTTTACAGCCTCTACAGATGACACTTTGATGAAGGTCAAGGAAATGTGCCAGACCGCTAGGTCCACAATGGTTATCCGTTCTGTTAGAAAGAGGCCGTTCTCTCAATCCTCTGCCCCTTACCAGGCCAGACAGCGCCTTCATTACTTCTACCAATCCAACAGACGGTGTTCCCCCCAATACCAGCAACCTCCAACTCCTGCTGCCCAACCTCATAGGAGATTTACCAAACAGAGGGCTAAAGGCAGATCCTCCTCCACCTTGTCGGCTGGACCTCCGACCAAGCAGCGGTTTTAGGATATCTGAGATCAAAGGAGTTTGAGCATACCCCTACCTTCCTCAACCATCTCCGGCCCTTTTACGATCAATGGGCTGCCCTTACCTCTGATCGCTGGGTCAGGGAGATAATAATTTGTGGCTACTCCATCCAGTTCCACACTGTCCCCCCAGACTTTCCACACACACACACACCCGGTCTTCCCCACAACACTCAAATACTACTAGAGTGACAGGAGCTTCTTGCTAAGGGGGCCATTGAAGAGGTTCCCCTTATTGAATGAAATACAGGCTTCTATTCTAGCTACTTCCTAGTCCCCAAGAAGGACAAGGGATTCAGGCCAATTTTGGACCTGCGCCATCTTAACAAGTACATTAGAAAGTTTAAATTCCGTATGACCTCTCTCCCTATTACCTTTCTCGGCCTTCAACAATGAGACTGGTGGGCCTCCCTTGATCTTAGGGATGCCTATTTCCACATTTCCATGAATGCCGCTCACAGAAGATACTTACGCTTTCTTGTAGGGAATACTTGGTCCTCCCGTTCGGCCTCTCTACAGCCCCAAGCGTGTTCACCAAATGTGTTGCAGTAGTCGTGGCTCATCTAAGGACAATAAAAGTAAGAGTGTTCCCATACCTGAATGACTGGCTCCTCGCTGCATCCTGCAGACACACCCTGCTAACCCACCTCCACGAGACTCTCTCTCTTCTACAGACTCTAGGCTTCATTATCAACTACAAGAAGTCACAGCTGGTACTTACTCAAAGGCTCAAATTCATCGGGGCTGTGCTGGACACCCTACAGTCGAGAGCCTTCCTTCCTATAGACAGGTTTCACGACATCATATCCACCGTATCAGCCTGAACCACCAGGCCTGTCCGCTACTTTCTCCACCTTCAAGGACTTATGGCTGCAACTAGAGCCGTGACACCGCATGTCCACCTACATCTCTGACCGTTACAGCAGTGGCTCGCATGGGTCTACACTCCGACCTGTCACCCCCTCTCCATGAAAATAACCATCCCTCAAGCGGTTCTCACAGATCTTCTTTGGTGGACCGACCCATCTCCTCCTGATTGGCATGCCCTTCGATCCACCTCAGGTAGAGATGTCCATCACTACCGATGCTTCACTCGCAGGATGGGGAGCTCACATGAACCACACAAGGGTTCATGGCCTCTGGTCCCAAGAGGAGAGTCTCCTGTGCATAAATTTGCTCAAGCTCAGGGCCATCCATTGGGCATTCAAAGCTCTAGTCAACCACATCACAGGTCGGAATGTCTTAATCCTCACAGACAACACCGCAGCAATGTCGTACATCAACAAACAAGGCGGCGCGAGATCCACTTGCCTCTCCCTCGAGGCTCAGACCATTTGGGCATGGTGCATCAAGCGCAATGTTCACCTACAGGCCATACATCTTGCAGGCCAAGACAACACCCTCGCAGATGCTTCAACCAACACGAGTGGACTCTCAATGATGCTGTGTTGAATGGCATCTTCTGTACATGGGGCACTCCTGCAATAGACCTCTTTGCAACACAAGAAAATGCAAAGCTTAAAATTTTTTTCAGCAGAGTGGTTTGAGCTCAAGGGTCAATCTCCTGATGCCTTTGCCATCTCCTGGAGTGGGCCCTTTCTATATGCATTCCCTCCTGTTCCCCTGCTGTACAAAGTTCTCCACAAGGCTCAGGTAGATCGCACCCATGTGATCCTCCTAGCCCCATCCTGGCCCCGTCAACTGTGGTTTCAGACACTGCAGAATCTAGCAGTGGACTCCATACTCCTCCCACTGCTACCCGACCTCTTCTCTCGCCAACAGGGCACAGTCCTCCACCATGACCTACGGGTGCTCCATCTCTCTGCTTGGTTAATCCAATCTTAATGCAGGACGCCCCCCCCCCCCCAAGTTGCAGAAGTCCTACTCAACTCCCGCTGACCCTCTACGCGCGCCTATGCCACAGAGTGGTCTCGTTTTTCAGCTTGGTGCACCTCTCTTCCTTGCTCCCTAACTTCCCTCTCCATGCTCCATGTATTCAGATACTTGTTATATCTGCATGGCTCTGGACTCTCCATCGCCTCTCCCAAAGTACACCTAGCGGCGCTTTCCTCTCTCCTACAACCAGAGGGAGCCGACACTCTTTTCTCTCATCCACTCATGAGGACCTTCTGGAGAGACTTGCTTAACTTCTTCCTGCCAACTTCGCAGCCAGCCCCGCAGTGGGACCTTAATCTTATCCTGACTAAGCTCATGGAACCTTCCTTTGAGCCTATGGCCACCTGCTCCCTGGAGAATCTCTCGCTCAAGATGGCCTTCTTGCTAGCTATCAACTCTGCTAGAAGGGTTTCTGAACTCTCCGCACTTCGAGCGACTCCTCCCTACACTCGTTTCCACAGTGATAAGGTGGACCTCAGGACAGACCCTTCGTTCGTCCCTAAGGTTGTCTCCCTTTCATTTAAATCAGACCATCTCCTTACCTGTATTTTTTCCGAAGCAACATTCTTCACGAGCGGAGCAGACGCTTCATACTCTCGACGTAAAGCGAGCTCTCTCCTTCTACATCAATTGTACTCGATGCATCAGATGCTTTGTTCATCTCATATGGTGGCCAACGCATCGGGGTTCATCTTATGTCGCAAAGACTGTCCAAGTGGATCCTCCTTTGCGTCCAGAGGTGCGATGAACGGGCGGGGAAGTCTTCCCCCCCCCCCCCCACCTTTGAGCGCACTCCACTAGGGCCGTTGCCGCCTCATTAGCCAGTCTTCGTGGGGTGCCTATTCTGGACATTTGCAAGGCTGCTACTTGGTCCTCAGTGCACACTTTCACCAAGCACTGTTCCTTGGACCTGGTGACTAGATTGGACTCGAACGTGGGTAGGGCAGTTCTACAGTCTCTCTTTGATTGACCTCCTCGGCACCCCCCTCCTTGAGGTAGGTCACTTTACTGCTACTCACTCTCCCAATAATGAGAATCGAAGAAGAAATAGAGGTTACTTACCAGTAGCTCTGTTCTTCGAGAGAGCTCTGCATATTCTCACGACCCGCCCAGCTTTCTCCTCGGTCTCGGAGGTACATTAATTAGATCTTCCGGGGATGGGATTGGAAGGAACTGAGGTGGCTCCGCCCCCCTTTATGTACTCCAGCTCTCTTGCGATCTTGGGCCTGCGCTTGTCTCGGGAGGGGGAGGAAGGACAGAGCCCTCACCATGTTCTAGATCTTTCCAGGACATCTTCTGCCTGGAAACTGCTGACAAGGTTTTCCGGTGCCTGCGGAGCAGGAAGTGAATCTCAATAGTGAGAATACGCGGAGCTCTCTCGAAGAACAGAGCTACTGGTAAGTAACCTTTATTTATCTTAGGCCCTTTTTACACAGGCAGCAGTGAAAGGGGGGATGGGTGTGCTGACGCGGTGGGTGGAGGTGAGTGGGTGTCCTTTCCCATGGACACACACCCATCTCCACCCACGGATCCTCATCCTTTGTTCCAGGTAGCACCATGGGTGGGTGATGGCTGGAGATGGGTGTGCGTCAGGAGCATGCACACATCTCCACCCACTGCCTGTGGCGTTCGCATGGATGAAGAGACATCGAACACCCATCCCCCCACTCACCGCCGCACCGCTTCCACGGACGCCCCCACACATCTAACATCCTCCTGCACACCTGGGAGAGGAGAGAGGGGCGTCCATGTGAAAACGATCTTTCTGAAAGGCATTCAATTAAGTAAGCAAAGAAAAACCACACTCGGAACATCTGACAGTCTCTGATAACGGCATGGATGAACAGGAAGCATTCATATGCCATATTTATCATGTCCATACCAAAATAATTACACTTGTAGAGTTACGTTGGTGGATGTTCGTTTGAAAAACAGATCCATGGAGAAAAATTGCCTCCAACAAGAGATGCGCTAATACATGCAATCAAGAGGGCAAACTATCAAGGACTGGTGTAGTCCGTGTGATCTACCAAAACCAACGCACTTGTCTCCAGTAGGACCCAAGTAAATAAAAACTTATGACGGACACATAAGTCCAGTAATGTGTGACATACCATGAGCTCCTGCATCAGTCCTGTAGTTTATTTATTTATTTTACAGATTTATATCCCGCCCCCTCCTGCAATGCAGCTCGGGGCGGCTAACAACAACAATAAAATATTAAAATTCACTTAAAATATAAATATAAAATACATCATCTAAAACACATCATATAAAACAGGGCTAGAAAACCAAATGAATAAATGGGCGGGGGATTAAAATCACACACCCCCACCCTCTCTCCCGAAGGCCTGGGCAAACAGCCAGGTCTTACAGTTCCGCCGAAATGTCAAAAGGCTTGGTTGATCCAAATGGTCATGTGTTAAGAAAAAATGCTTTCCACCCTGCAAATGCTTGGCCTACAACCTACCTTGTACTGAGATGTGCGCATGCACTGGAGACAAACTCCTTTGCAGTAATGTGTTTCCCAGCAGAGGTTACGAAGAGGATACTGATTACAAATGCTGCAATTGAGTCCTGATGTGGAACATTATTACTAAATTATTGCTTTTACAAAACACAGCTTCATGTTGCAGTATGAAGGTTTTTGGTACTTTGTTTTTTTTCTGAAATAAATTGTCATTATTCTATAACTTGCTGTGAGCACCCACATGATTACCCTTGTTCCTCCCATATGCTTGTGCACAAAAAACAATACCTCCAGAAGTATTTGTCCAGTTTCATGAATGTTGTAATGACTTTTTGAAAAAGTACGAAATCATGGTACAATGAATATCGTATACGTTATGCATAGTGGCCATAATTAACCAGTCAATTTCATAATATCTTCCAAAAAATGGTGCTTGCAATCAACGTTTTTAGGCTAAAAAAAAGAAATGTTTTTCACCACAAATCATACGGGCATGTTACTTAGTTTTTGTAAATACCTTCCCAACAATAGCTTACACAATGAAATTGGTCTAGTAGATACCGAAATAATGAGGTTTGTCCTTTACGTGATGGTGGCCATCTTGATGATGTCATCACAACTATGAGCCACACATGACAGAGTGACACCATGGATATTCTTCCACGACAGAGGTTTATGAATAGAATGAAACCATCCGTATATACTTATCACAAACTTTGCCATGAAATTACATGCGCTCCTAGACTAAAAGGTTGCACTACAGGAAGCATAAGCTTCAAGCATCAATTCACACCTGTTGACTATTGTGAATAGACTAGCAGAAACCACTAAGCATGCCACCTAATGACATGTATGTCATTAATCCATTCCATCGTTCAGAATGTTTTGAAATAAATGTACAAACTCTGGCTCTTTATCAGAGAACTTATATAAACTGTGTAGCCCTTCTATAAAAAAAAAAGTATACAGATAGGAACTTCTGTCAACAGCATTCCCTCAAGTGCATCTAAGTTTTTTATCTTCCTGTCATAATTGCAAAAGGGACTATTTTATATTATTTTACTTTGGTGAACCCTGAATGCAGTACCCCCTGGATGCAATAGTGAATAAGGAACTGAACTATATTTTTCCAAGCCTTCACGTGAGGGCCCTGTGTGGCTCAGAAGCGTGCATACCTTCAACAACAAAAATCGGTCCAATAATAGATATCCGAGCTATTTTGTCTCCACCTCTTATTTATTATTAGCAGAATTGATTTAATACCTAATAAAGTGGCATCAGTTTACATATATGAAAACAGTGAAGACCTTTATGTAAACTCTGGGTATAGCTACATGAGACATTACCTTGAGTTGGACAGCATTGTCCCACATCAGGCAGCAGTACTACACAATGCAGTGCATTGTACGCCCAGTGGCCACCATGTGTTCACCCCACCTCATACCGAGGCAGCCAGCTGGCTACTTTGCCCTGCATCCTCAGGAAAAAGTCTGAGGCTGCCTAACTCCGAGGTAGTGAGTTGCTGCTTATGTGCTCGGTCCCCGTTTGACCTACCAGGTGGTGGTGTCCCCCACAGGACTTTGAGTGGCGGGCGCTGGTGCCACTCTCGCATGAGCATATCATGATTTCGGTGGTATATAAGGTCGGTTGGGTGCCCTCGCGTGGGGTGGGCCAGCATGTTGGCCTGCCCTGGGGTGTGGTGGGATGGCCAAAAGCGGCCTGCCCACCCAGTTTCACGGGGAAGTGGTGGACCATCTGCCTTATTCTCCAGGCTGACTCCACAGTGTGGTGCCTGAAATTGCCCACCTCGGGACATGCAGGTATCGGTCCCAGCTGGGCTTGTCTGGCTATATTTTATTTTTTCATTTATTTATTTAAAATTTTATATCTCACCCCTCCTGCCCGCAGGGCAGCCTGGGGCGGCGAACAATATTCAATAATTTTTTAAAAAAATAATAATTTGAAACAATTTCAAATACAATACAATGTGGGGAAACACCTCCCATCCCTCGCCAAAAGCCTGAAGGAACAGCCAAGTCTTACACGCCGAAACTGCAGGAGAGTGGGAGCCAACTGAAGATATATCCTCTGTGAAGATAATGGTGTTACGTTGGTATCACTGAATACATAGTTTAGTTGGTGCAGAACAAGGGTGGTCTTTTAAGTGTTGTTGGATGTATTTCAGAGGTTAGGTATAGAAAACATATATATATATATATAATATGTTTTCTATACCTAACCTCTGATAAGTGACCAATAGGTGTGGTGGATGTGAAAACAAACCTGACCTATTTCAAGGCTACGAATACCAAGAGACTCCTAGCACAGTGCTCAGGGAAATGGCATAATGAGGATATTTAGGTTGAAAGGGAATCAAGGTTCCTTGACAAATACATATTTACATATTAAACAGTCTCCCAAGGAGGTCATGCATTTGTTCAAGTTAGGATGTGTTTATACTTCTAGGTTTTCATGACTTTGAGATGAAATTATCGCTAGTGCTACATTTTATTTTATTTTCATTTTTAAAAGTTTAGAAATGTTATTACCAGAGAAAAGCAGTGATGATGAGAACCGTCTCCATTTTCAAATGGAGATGTATTTTGAACTATTGAACACAGGTGTTTACTATCTCTCACTGTGGTTATATGATTTCATGGTATTGTCTAAATATTCCTTAGCCATCCTTGGTAGAAATTGCCTTGATAATATTTGCCAGATTTAATAAGTTTATCAGATCCAATATTTCCCATAATCTTATAAATTGGCTTATCTACCCCACCCCTGCCCTCCATGCTAAGTTTGAGCTATAGTACGTTGGAATGTATTATGGTTTAAAAATGAACAGAAACAAATTATTGTATTGGGGAATAAATTGAGACTTGCAATTGGGTCTACCCAAAAGCTGACATGAAGTGCAGTTTATGCTGTCTTTCTTCGAGGAGAGGTTTGAGCAACAAGCCACCAAAAATGCTTGCATGGACTGTGTTCTGTCCCAACTTATTGTAAACATTTTTTTTTTCTGGAGCAACTTCTATTGGTGCAATAGCTGCAAAAAAGGCAAATACTACCTTTGGTGTACATTTTTTATTTTTTTCTGGAGCAACTTCTATTGGTTCAATATCTGCAAAACAAAAAAGCATGTATTGTTCCCTGTTATTCTTGGCATCACTATGGTCTGCTACTTGTAGCAGATTTTTTGAATACTCTGTTTTTTGTTTGATTAATTGTTCTGTGCAAATGGTTTGGGTATGGTGAATCCTAAGGTGGTACAGGATGCTTAACTTATATGATCCTTGTGGTCTTTTCCAGCTCAATTACTCTGACTCCATGGGGAAAGTAATCAGCACCAGACCCTTCACCAGGACCAATATTCCAAATAAGATTTGCTACATACTTAAAAAAAAAATTATATAGTATTTAATTGCTGCATAAACTTTGAAGTTCTCAAGTAAAGAAAATGTATATAAATTATATAAAAGTTAGAAAAAAATTAAAAAGCAGCAGCCAGTCTCTAAAAGAAAGTTGTAGCTTCAAAGTCAGATTGTGACTAATTATCCACAAACAGCCTGGACTGCGTATCCCCACTCAACCCCTAGAAAGAAGTCAGAAACTATTTAAATCTTGGCCTGTTGTAACTCATCTTCTTTCCAATGTGTTATTAGATCTCCAGTATTCCTTCCCTCACTCAACAAGCTGGCTTGCACACAATTTCATGATGGCCACAGTCCAGTCAATCCATCTATTCTCAGGGGAAAAGACTAAAAACTTAAAAGGTAGAAAATTGAAAAGGGGAAGTACCCAGTGCACATCTAGATCCTATCCTAGAACACCACTAGATATTCATTGCTTTATTTTTCACTAAAGTCAGAAGATTTTAGAAGATCCTGAATAGAAATGTGCATTTTTATAGATACAGGTTTATCTAGAGTTATGATAAATGTTTAAAAATAAATTTTTTGAAAGGAATACTAATCTGCATTCTTAATGGGTTTTCTAGGGTTTTGAGGGTGAGGCTAATATCTTTCCTTTTGAGGGATGTTTTCCTATACCTGCCTGCTGTGCGATTGCTAATAAATGCATCTAAAATATTTGGTGCCAGCCACTGTTGACAATATGATAGATTATATGGACATACGCTTGTTTGGTATAACATTTCCATGCTTTCTAGTGGACTTGATGAATTTAGCACTTTCGTATCAGCATATAAATGCTAAATTTTACATAGGATTTCATTTAGCACATTGAGTATTTTATATTTTACCATCTATTTGTTGTTGTTTTTTTTGGGGGGGAGAGAGCCATCCAACCCATAATCATCTTCCTACTATAGACCAAAGGTCACATTATTTACATATTTTGCTCCTTATCACTATTACAATGTAAGCAGGTACCATAAGCTATATACAAAAATACACTTTGTATAAATCACAATGCATCAAATTTATTCATGATCACAATCTGGCTTTGAAGACATCACTACCTCCCGAGTTATGAAACAGATGTTACTTCTTGCATTGTTCCCTTTACACAATTACTGGGGATGTCAGAATACTGTTTTCAAAAAAGTGTCAAACAGGGTGATGATGTGTCATGATTTACATTATAATCAGATATATTTTTAAAGGTGTAGCACATATCAGTATATTTCTGTAGTGGGCAGAGTTCTGGGGCTAGAATAAGGTTTCTGTTAGAGTTTTTAATATGTTGCCTTTCAAAAGAAAAAAATTGTACTACAGCAATATAATGAGATTCTTTTTATTCAGGATCTCTGCAGTGTTAGGGAACTACTTGGAAACATTTATTTAGAGAACTGTGAACACAGAGGTTAGAGTATGTAAAATACAAGATGATTTGGATCTGTGTTGCAAATGAAGTGACGAACTGGACAGAGGTAATTTAATATTGGCAGATACCATATATCATGGTTGAGAACAATACACACAATATAAATAAAATGGATGACACTGAGCCAGAGCAGGAGGGCTTTAAAAGGAATCTTGGAGCAATAGTCTACGTATTTTTAGCAAGCAGCCCACTGGAAAAGCAATTACACAAACAAACAATGTGAAAACAGCACATAGCTTAGGCCAGTAATATAGCAAAATTTGATTAGACTTTAAATATTCTCTGGTATATATTCTGTTCAGTTTTTTGTTGCTGTTTGTAATAACTTATGGTCACCATATTTATTTATAAGCTGCATTTGCAAGAACAGAAAAGAAGTCCATTAATAGTTTTGTATGGGTTGTAACAGTATGACTAATCACTCCTGCACTGTTTATCAGGGAGAAGTACTAAAAAAATAAAACATAATTGTGTGTGTGTGTGTGTGTAGGGGGGGGGGTTGGAGGGGGAAAGGGAAAAAGTAGAAGAATGAACTGAAATAGGTTAGCAGAAAATGATAGTTGATACCTTAGAAGCCTTTTCAGGTTGTAGAAATCTAACTCACTGATTTGGTGTTGGTTCGTTTGGGTTATGTTTTTAGACAGAAATGGGTGTGAACACATGAGAGGGGAGGCCTCCAGAGTCCGTGGTTGCTCTGTGCCCCCTCCCCAGAGCTGCCACCTGCAGGTTCCACGCGGGACCACAACTAACAGTCAAGCATTCCTCCCAGCTGTAGTGTGCCTGCACACCCGCCTCCCCCACCGTAGACTTCTGGTTGCTCCTCAGACACCCTAGGCTGCTGACTGTGACTCTATGGTGCTGAACACAGTTGGGAATAGCTGCACACCCACTAGATGGAGGCAGTGCCCCATGCTCCCCATCCTAACACATTGGAGGCGGCCACAGGGCAGCTAATTTACTTGCCTTTCCCCAGATTTGCCCACACTGTGTCATTTTCCTTTCCTGGGATGATGCCATGAGTAGTGGCCCTGGGGTGAACATGTGGCAGCCACCTGATAGACAAGTGGGTGAGTCCATGGTTAATGGGGATGATTTGTAATGTTGTGAAGAGTGGTATCAGTAGTTACTGAACATGGCATTATGGGATTCCATGCTTATTGTGTGTGTGCTGGGGTGGGGGGAGGGGGAGGCAGGGGAGAGTTTACACCAGTTCTGCAAACTCAATCTGGGAGCTAAAAATCAAGACATGTTTTTTTATATGGTGGATCACACAAAATATTCTGTGGGCAAGCCTCTGTCTTACATATATATACCTGAGTCACTTGGAACTTGATAATGGTTACTGTTGTGTGCCCTCAACTCCTAGTAAAGTCATTGAAGGGAGAGGGACTTAACACCTTGCAGAATTGGGCTATACATTTTAATAAAATATTGTTGGGGGAGCATTCAGCACAGTGACTTGCTCTCTGAAATGGTTGGATTATGTTGTCAGTGTTTCCAAGGAAACGTGCTAACATAACTGCTCTTAAGGAATTCTCATTGCTAGCAGATGCCGGAGCCAAAGGAGTCTCAAAATTAAATACCTTACAATGGAAGTTGAGGAGCCCCTTAATCTTGTTCCCAGTCACTGCTATTTGAACTCGGAATATGTATTAAATTTGCATACTGCTGTAACAATCCCAAAGAACCCTTGGGCCATTTACAGCAACTCTAAATACTTTTTAAATCTTAAACATATAGGGCAAAACTTTCAGTGTTCCCTACATTCCATTTTCAAAAGAGATTTAGATTCTGAAGTGCTAGGAGACTATTTAAAATTTTCCCTTTCATGTATTACCTTTTTATCCTAACTTTAAAACCTTTTAAAAATAAATACAAGAAAAATAAGAAATAAATTGCAGGACAGTTCCTAGTCACTGAAAATTAAGGTATGGCAAAAGACATCTCTGTAAATTTCAATCATCTACTTCCCAGGTCGCCTTTATAACTAGCTAGACCTATATAGAAATAGTGATCCGGGAACCAACTTAGGACAAGGCAGTTATCGCTACTGTAAGCTGTACAGTTTTGTATCACGCCCCTGTATTGTAGACACTGGAGATAGGCTTTAACAATAACAGGAATCTTTATTTCTAAGCCTCATACAAAGTCTCTGTCATCTTATTTCTCTGTTTGCCTTCTCCATATCCCGCTGTCTGCGTCCCTTGGGCTCTGCAGCAAAGCTACAAGAATCTCAAGAGGGCAAACTTAAGTCTACATAACCAGCAACTAGGTGAATACAATTTTTTTTTGACCAAAAGTAGATCTGTTTTTGTTGTGTGTATGGTTTTTATAAATTGGGAATACACTACTTAAAATACCAGGAGAAATGACACCTCCATACATTATACTCCAACCTACACTAAAGATACTTTTTTTTAAAAGAGAATTAATGCTTATTTGAAGTCAGCAATACAAGAACAGCTTCTCTTGTCTGAAATTAATATACTATAAAACAAAACGCTACAAGACCAAAAATTTCTTTTCTTTTTTTTTATTAAGTAAACTTTATTCATTGGGATATGCATAGATAATACACTGTAAGGATCGCCTCGGGGGGCGGGTGAACTCGGAGACGCCGAGGGGCACAGCGAGCCTCACTCACACTCCCAGACGGACCACCGCAAGCCCCTGCCGTGCGCTCCCTGCAGGGGGCCGGAACCAAGCAAACCCCAGTAACGCTACCGCAGCTGGAGCCACCCGGGACGCGGCCCTAGGGCAGGCTCCACCTCTGCGACCCCATGTGGTAATGAGGGACGAACCCGGAAGCACATTAACAACATGGCCAGAGGCCACTCCCCTGCTCCGCGGTGCTCAAAGCGGCTGCAGCACTGCCTGGAACAGACCTATAAATAGAGGGCTCCCTCGCATTGTCATTGCTGGTGATCGGTGCTTTCATGCCCGTGAGACTGGCCCCTGTTTGTCTGTGCTTGGACCTTGGTTTTCCTTGAACCTACTGGTGTTTGACGTGAGAGTGTGCAGAGCGTGCTGGGAGTGTTTGTGTGAGTGAGTGCTGTGTGACTAAGGTAAGCTTCTGCCCCTGTGGGTGTCCTCGCGGTTCACTTCCCCCTGGTATTCCCTGTGCGCAAGACCTGTCTGCCTTCTTGTTCCTGGGTTCTGGGCACTCCGTCCCTCCTTCACAGTTGTGCACTCCACCACCACCCCTGCTCCTTGTGTGTGTGCGATTGGTGACCACCTTCAGGTGTGCACACCTCCCAGTGTCCTATGATGATCTAGACTGGGGACTGATACTCCCAACAGCCCTATTAGATCTTGAGGGTTTGTTTCCCGGTACTACCTTGCGGTTTGCGAAAGGGTATTTGTGTGGAGATTGTAACCCCTTTCCCTGCCCTAGCAAACCCCAATCCCCATACACTTGGTCCATTCAAACAGTCATAATCCAATATGGAGGCTCATATTTTTATTTTTTTAAAATTTATTTTATTTCATTGTGTTTCTACCCCGCACCCTCCTGCTTACAGACCAGCTCGGCGCGGCTTACAAACAATAATAATAATAAATAAATAACAGAAACACAAAATACAAAATTTAAAATTCATTAAAAATATACAAAAAGGGCAAAACCCTCTCCTCCGTCTCCCTCTCATGAGGAGGACATCTCCCCTCCCACCTTGCGAGCAAGACGTATACACTTGAGAATGGACAGATACAAAAATCTTAGTAAAGTTATTTTGGAGAATGATAACTATGCGATATCCAACCATTGACTTTGTATGTCCATACATTTCTTGAAGTTGATTCACGATTAGCAAGTCCTTGGGACACAACAGCTTTGTATCGAGTCAGAAGACAAAACCAAACACAACAACATAAAACAACAAAGACTGGTTTCTAATAAAGTCGTCATTTCTATTTCTTTGTGTTGCCGAGTGTGGGAGACTGACTTTTCCCCAAAAGATTCTATCAGACAGACAGATCTTAGGGTCACCATTTGCCACTTCTGTGAGTTCTTGAGGATTTCCCAACAGTTCATCCAGACTGCATAAAAATCCTTGAGTTTACCCTTTATTTCAGCCATAATCCTTTCCATGGTAAGGGTGTAACAAAAACTAGCTATCCATGGAAATATATTCAAAGTGCTCTTTGTTTTCTAATTGCAAAGAATTGTGTGGAGTGCAGCTAATCTTACCTGATGGCATGTGTTTCTTTCCACAATTATTAGAAAGCAATGCCAGAGATGGTTGGAACGGGAGAGTCACTCCAGCAACCCTATTCATCTTCCAAATCTCTTCCCAAAAGGGTTTAATTTTTTTGCAATATCCCCCCAGTCCGAGCATCCCCTTAAGCATTTGTCTGGATAGGACTTATTCATCTGGTTCACTCTGACAGGGTTAGATATATTCTCATAGTGTCTTTATTTGGGGTTCTTGGACAAGTAGGGACATGGAAGTCTTCTACATGGTAGACCATATTTGCTGTTGATCAGTTATCATTTCTAGACCATTCGCCCAGGCGGAAACATATCCTGTGTCAGGGAAGTGAAACAGTGATCTCAGTTCTCTGTAAATCCTGGAAAGGATGTGCATTCCCGAGGAGTCTCAAAATAGTACCCTTTTTATCCCATGCGGGGTTCTAGAATATTGATCTCTATTTTTTTTGGTTAAATATACTACGGAGTTGATAGTTAACCTTGCCCTTGATCTCATTTTGTAGGGTTGCCAACGTGAGAAAGGTGTTATTAATAAAGAGATGAGAGGCCATGGGCAACCCCCCCTCTGCCCAGGCTGTGACTTATTTTCTTATGTTACACTCTTTTGTGTGCACTCCAAAGATTGGAGTATATGGTGTTTTGCCCATCAATATTTCAACTTTGTGGGTACACGACATCAAAATCTTACTGGCCAGGGATGCAAAAGGGTGTCCTGTGTCTCTGGTTGTTTGATAACTGGTTTGCTTAGACAATAGCTCTCTAAAGTTAGGTATTTGCAGAATATGCTGTTCCATGCCAACCCAGCTGGGATACTATAGGTTGTGATACCAGTGTTTGATAACTCTTAAAGCCAATGCCCAATGGTATAACTTGATGTCAGGGAAGCTAATTCCCCCTTTTTCTACTTGGGTGAACAATATACTTACCCTAACCCGTGGTTTCTTCGCTCTCCAAATCACACTGGAAAAAATCTTATTAATAGTCTGGAAATACTCCAGAGGTAATTCTATAGGCAGGGTGAAATGTATGTAATTTAGGGAGAATAACCATCTTTATCAGATTTATTCTGCCCAGTCATGACACTTGTAATTCCTGCCATTGATCTGCCTTAATCCTCAGATTTTCAATCAGAGGCAGAACATTTTCTTTGTAAAGGTAATTTAAGTTTTTAGTGAGATCCAAGTACCTGAAACCATGTTTTTTAACTTGGAATGGGCAGACCATTATCTTTCCTTCTGGGGTAAGCAGATTTTCACCTAGGAGCAACATCTGGGATTTGTTGACATTTATTGCCCGACGGTGACCCCACCAAAATCGCTCCAGTTCCTCCATTAAAGCGGGAATAGAAGTGGTCGGATTGGTTAGAAAAAATACCATATCAGCAGCATAGGAAGTCATTTTATGTTCTGTGGGCTCCATTTTTACCCCTGTTACCGTTAGGTTCTCCTTTATTTTCCTTGCGAGTGGCTCCATGGACATGTCAAAGAGGAGGTGGGACAGAGAGGCGCCCTGGTGCGTGCCCCTTGTCAGTGAAACCTGTCGGGTTAAATTTCCATTGATGATCAGTCTAGCCACTGGGTTTAGTATAACAGCTTAATCCATGCAAGAAATTCACCACTTATGCCCATCATTTTCATTGTAGCAAATAAAAATTCATGTTCAACCCCATCAAAGGTGCGTTCTGTGTCTAGTGACAGAATCGCAGAAGGCCCTTGTACCTTTTTAGCATTGAAGATTATATTGATCACCCTCCTGACACTCAGTACCCAATTGTTTGGGTATAAACCCTGTTTAATCCTGTCCAATTAGTGTGTGGATAACTTCATAATGTCTGTTTGTTAGTATCTTGGTGGATATTTTTGTATCTACATTAAGCAAGGAGATTGAGCAGCCGTTATACAGCGCTGTACTTTTTTCAGGTTTGGGGAAGCTACAATGATGCAAAGCTACATTTGCATTATAAAATGACCTAGGGAGTTCCTTTCTAACCAGGAAGGCATTGAACATCTTTGTAAGTAAAAGGGCTACTTGAAGACTATATTTTTTATAAAATTCAGCAGGATAGCCATCCAGCCCAGAGGCTTTGTTTAGGGGTAACCTTTTAATGGTGTCTTCTACATCTTCCTGTGAGATCTACTGGTTCAGGAAATTAAATTGTTTGAGGAGCTTAGTTGTAACCAAGTATTCATCTATGCTATCTCTAGATGCGAAGTCTGACTGGTATAGGTTGGTATAGTATTTATGAAAACCTTTTTCTAATTCCTCCCCTCTAAGTATGGTCCTTTCAGGCTGGTCTCTGATAAAGGGGATAGAGGTCTTCCTTTTCTTTTTGACTTTCCAGGCCAAGGCCTTATCAGCCTTATTTGCCATTTCAAAATAAAAAGACAAAACAATTTCTGATCAATCATCTTATAAAACCTGCCTGCTCATCAGCATTATTTTTTTCCTCCATGCTCAAATAAAGCACAGATTTGGTAAATGCTTAGTATAATTTTTGGCTGTTAAATAAATAAGGCTTAAGGGACATTATGCTAAAGGTTTCTCTCTCACACACACTCACTCACACAAATATAGGACTAATTTTACCTATGGTTTTGCTGCCAAAGAAGTTACTCATAAATGCTAAATAGACAAACAGAAATCATCAGATTTTAACAGAAATTAAAAGGTAAAATCTTCCTGAGGGCCTAGTTCTTTTTCTTGTTGATCAGTGATTTGGTTTCCAGAATAGAAACAGGCTCTTTGGTGTGATATCTGATATCAGGCAAAAGAGAGGAAAAATAGAATGATTGTTTTAGAGAGTTAGAATTTTAACTAAAAAATTTTGTCCATGCTTCTTTTCATATATGTGCATCTATATTCGTTCTATAGCTTTTAAAGCCAGAGGCTAAACAGAGCCCAAGGAGCTGAACAATTCCTGGTTTTAGTGGCTGATTCAACCTTAAGCCATAAAAGACACAGCCTTTTCTTTAGCCTCCACCATACCGAAGAATATTGGTGACAAAAGCTAAAGCTGTCTCATGAAGTCTGGAACAGGATTGTCTGGCTTTTCTAACTTATTGGTTCAAAAATCTCTTTCCTTCTTTTACACTTACTATCAAAACATCAATTATTAGTCTTCAGATCAATATAAATAGGTTTTCATACCTTTAGCAGGAGTAGATGGAGAATTTAAAACCTGTAATGTCTAATAAATTAAAGACTGATCATCTGTAGAAATAATATATTTTTATAGATAAGTGTCTATCTTTGTTTGTTATTATTTCATTTAATTTTTCTGTCGTATTTTCAGAAAATTGAAATTTTTATTACCAAAGTCCGATTCCTCTTTGGCTGCCTGGTAATCTGAAAATCTTTGGGTTTATGCCAGAACATGGTGGGGATAGCATGTTTCAACGTCTACTACACGTTACGGAATGATTGAAGTAAAATTTCTGCCTTTATCACAGAGCATATGCTTATATAAACTGTAAGAACAAGATTTTATTTTTTTTATTTTTTGATTTATTTCATGGATTTATACCCTGCCCCTCCTGCAAAAGCAGCCCGGGGCAGCTTACAACAATAAAAACAAATAAAAAGAATTTAAAACATCCAATATAACAATATTAAAACAGGGCTAAAATAACAATTAAGATAATAAATAGTAGATCAGGTGGGGGAGCTAAAAAAACCCTCATCCTACCCTGCCACCCTCCCAAAGGCCTGGGCGAACAGCCAGGTTTTGCAACTTTGCCGAAATGTCAACAGGCATGGGGCCAGGCGAGCTTCCTCCGGAAGGGAGTTTCAAAGGCGTGGCGCGGCCACCGAGAATGCCCTCTCCATTGTGGGCCCCCGCTTAACACGGGGGACCTCCAAGAAGGCACCCCCGGCAGACGGAAGGAGCTGCCCTGGGGCGCGGAGGGCGAGGCGATCCCTGAGGTATGAGGGGCCCAGACCGTGTAGGGCTTTATAGATCAACACCAACACCTTGAACCTGGCTCGGCACACTATTGGCAGCCAGTGCAGAGCTCGGAGCACAGGTGTAATATGCTCCCGACGGCCTGTCCCCGTAAGGAGACGAGCCGCCGCATTATGCCTGTGGAGTAATTACCTTCCAAAGATGTTGGAAGCTGACAGATTGCCTGGTTTACAGGCCTATGTCGTGGCTATCAGGGCAGCAAAAAAAGATGTTTTTACTACCCTGATTGCATCCACGAAGTCTCGTCCAGCAGAGCTTTTCTGGGTGGTGAGGGAGCTGGTCAGTCCAGCCTCCCTCTGCCTGGAACTGGAATCTTCCAGTGCCCGCTGTGACATGTTTGAATACTTCATGGATAAAACAACTTGGATTCGCCATGACTTCGACTCCACACTTACGACAATAGGAGAACCAGAGGTTATGGAGGCCTCGCCTTGCCTGATTTTTGTAGGAACTGTTTCAGTAGGTGATACCAGCCACTGCAAAGGATGTTCTGGGGCTGTTAGAGCCATGTCTTGTGAACTTGGCCCATGTCCGTCCTGGCTAATTAAGGCCAGCCGGGAGATGTTGGGGCCGTTGCTGGCAGGTGTGATCAATGCCTCCCTTTGGGAGGGCAGGATGCCGGACTGTCTCAAGGAGGCAGTGGTGTGGCCCCTGCTAAAAAAAAAATCACTTGTCATTGATTCCCCTGCCAGCTATCAGCCTGTCTCTGTTGAGCGGAGTGTGGCTCAGCAGTTGCAGGAGCATCTGGACCACACCGGTTTTCTGGATCCCTCGCATTTTGGCTTTTGTCCAGGTTACGGCACCGAGACTGCATTAGTGGCTTTGGTTGACTACCTTCGCCGAGAGCTGGATCAAGGTCATTCGACCCTGTTAATCCTATTAGATCTGTCGGCTGCTTTTGATACCGTTGACCATGAGATGTTGGTGACCCGTTTGTGAGACTATGCCGGGGTAGGCGGAACTGATCTTGAATGGTTCCGCTCTTTCCTGGCCAGGACAACCCTGTGGGTGGTGCTCAGGGATTGTTCTTCATCTCCCCGTGGCGTCTCGTGTGGAGTCCCGCAAGGTTCTATTCTGTCCCTTCTCCTGTTCAATGTGTATATGCAGCCGCTGGGTGAAGTTGTGAGACGATTTGGGGTACGGTGTTATCAGTATGCCGATAACACCCAGCTCTACCTTTCCTTTTCATCCGACCCAGACCCGCCAGTCTTGGTGCTTACTCGATGTCTAGCAGCTGTGGGGGAGTGGATGAGGATGAGCCGACTGAGACTAAATCCTGACAAAACGGAGGTGATGCTGGTGGAGAGAGCAGTCGGTGTGACATCCCCTATCATTGATGGAGTTTGTCCCGTGCTGGTTGTGGAGAAACCCTCCTGGCTAGATGGCCCCTTAGGTTCCCCCCACAACCCAAGGCAAGGGACTCTGCCAGATCGTATAAGGATATGTGCTCCCCTAAGCCCATGAGACTGACCACACATTACATATCTTACCAAAGAAGGAGCCCTAGGCCAGGTAACCTAACTGATTGCCCACCTTGAACAGGGTCACCTGTGGCTGGGAGCCAGTAGCTGAGATGCTAGTGTTGTCCTTTAAAAGGAGGCTTGTAATTTTCCATGAAGAGAGACCTCGTGGCCAGCCGGTAGCTATGTTGGACTAACTTGTAACCCCCAGCTTTCTCCATCCAGCTGGGAAAGAACAAACACTGCAGAGCTAAGACATCCACGCTTACTATGCAGAGAAGACGCTCTGAGTAATTCCATCTATGCAGAGAAGCAGGGTTAGAGACCGTTTAGGCTTAGACGCGCTCTAAACGGGTCACCATACCCACTTATAGTTGCCTGTTGTTGCTCACGAGTTTAATGCCTTTTCCCTACCTTTTTGTATTCTTGTAATTTGGTTAACTTAGTTAGTAAAAACTATAAACTTTGTTTTCTCTAATCAAGAGTTCCAGGTGTGTGTGTGTGTTGCGACCCAAAACGCTTCCCAAGTTCGCCTTACGCTGGTAAAGCAATCTCTAATAAGGAATAGGGGTTGGGCTTCCAGAGCAGCCCCTAACCCCAGAAGCTCGTAGCTCTGGTGGTGGCAGCAAAACCCGGGTGTTACGGTGATGGGCACACAGTGAGGGCGGGGGCTAGAAGTAGAGCACACACCCCCTACTGGACCCATTACGCCACACTGGTCTTCCAAGTTTGGAGTCTGGGGGTGCTCCTTGAATCTCGGCTCCGCCTATATTCTCAGGTGGCAGCTGAGGCGAAGAGCGATTTTCGCTAATTACATCTAGTGCAGCGGCTTTGGCTGTACGTCTGACACCGACCTGGGCACCATCATCCATGCCTTCATCACCCTCAAGACTGGACTATTGTAAAGCACTCTACGTGCGGCTACCCTTGGTGGCGGTCCGTAGACTGCAGCTAGTGCAGAATACAGTAGCCCGCCTCCTTACGGGGACAGGTCGCCGTGAGCACATTACACCAGTGCTCTGCACTGGTTGCCTGTAGTCTTCCAGGCCCAATTCAAGGTGTTGGTACTTACTTATAAAGCCCTATCCGGTCTAGGCCCTACCTATCTGTGGGATCGCCTCACTCTGTGTCCTGGATCGACCCCTGCAGTCTGTTGGGAGCACCTTTCTTGAGGTCCCCCAGGTGATTCAGGGGGTAACGGCTGTGAAACTCCCAGCGGAGGCCCGGTGACCCCGGACCTTGCCTCATTTCGATGTCAGCTCAAGACCTGGCTGTTCCGCTGGGTTTTTGGTGAGGGAGATGGATAGGGTGGGTGGGGTGTGGGGAAGGGTTTTATGCTAACCCCTTTTTTGACTCATTTGTTTTATGGTTTTACTTGTGATTTACTATTTTAATGATATTTTAAATTATATTTTGTAAGCCACCTCGAGCTGTGCCGCAGGAGAGGCGATGTAGAAATTTTAAAAAAATTAATCTTATACAGATGTTGAAGGCCTAATCTACATCTGTGACAGGTAATCATTGCCAAGCTGATTAGCGGAGAAGAGAGACACCTTGGATTGGTCTTCTGGGGGCACCACCAAGGAGCCCAGCCTCTGTGCCACTATTGCCCTGAAAAAAAATAATATTCATCAGCTTTAAAAGTATATCTGCTAGGGGTGAACGAGTGTGTGGATTTTGATAGCCCTGGTGACTAGGTAAAGTATTGTTGTTAAGAAATGGCAGCTCCTTATCAAATACAACAGGTTGTAGCAGCTTTAGGCAGCTGACAAAACTAGGACAACTGTTAATAGCTTGGAACTTCATCCTGCTCCCTTCACACTTCAGGGGATTTTTTTATTTTATTTATTTAATTTTTTGGCCATGGTCTTGAAGTAATGGCATTGGGTCTTCAATAAAACATTTCAAAGCACAAAAACAGGCAACACAAAAACATAATATTTGTGTTGTGAAAGAAGCCTTCGTGATGTACTGTAGGATCCAAATTACAGAGAGCCATATTTTGAAAATGGGCAGATAAAAGAAATTGATAAAATGTTGAATTTAATCAAAATAAGAATAGCAACAGCATTTTTAAAATTGCAGTTAAAAATGAAATATTTGATCACTAGGAATATGGCTTGTTTGTGGTCACATCACAATCTATGGGAAGTTTACCATTGGCTGAGATGGTGCTCGAGAGAGATCCCTGTAAAAGCAAATCGGTTCCCTCTTGACGTTTTAGTATCTAGAGGAGTACTGTGAAGTTTAGAAAATAATAGAGACTGAACAGCTCATGTATGTTCTGCACTTACCGTTTTAAAAATCTACTATGTGAGATTTTATTTGGTACTTTAAAAGGGTGAGAGAGAAACTTTTAACAAGTTCTTTTCTGAAATTCATTAGTATATACACTGTGGGGAGGTGAGGAGAAAAAAAGGGCGGGGGGTGTTACTTAATGCCTCTAGAAATAAAGAATATTTTATGAAATAAGCCTGTTGACATTTTATTTTCCCCCATCATTGGAATCACTTAAAGGACCGGTTTGGGGTGGGAGTGGGTGGGTGGGTTGAACTGTCACGGATAGTGTGTGTGTTCTGGTCACTCTGTGAAGGGGGGTACGGGCATGTGGGAAGAGGGTGGGAGGGGGAACCATAGCCCTCTGTGAGTGGGGGGTGTACAGGTATGGGGAGAGTGGGTGGGAGGAGGTGCTATGGCCTCCCTGTGAGGGAGGGGGTACAGGCATGCATGTGCCATGGCTCTCCTGTGAGAGGAGGGGTACGGGCACAGGGAAATTGTTAGGAGAGTACCATAGCCCACCTGTAAAAGGGTGGTATGAGGAGGAATGAGTGGGAAGTGTGCCATCCCCCCTCCATGAGAAGGGGGGGTATGGGCACAAGGAAATAGGGTGGGAAGATGTGATGTGACCTCCCTGTGCGAGAGGGAGGCACAGGCATGGCGGAAGAAGTACTGGTAAGGCCCCTGATTGGACACACATGCTGCTCAATGAGAGGTTGGTGGCTAATAAAACATCAGCCATCTGTGATCTTACTCAGGATGAGGCCACCAACCTCATTTGCATTACAGAGACCTGGCTGGACAAGGCGTCTCGGCCAATTTTATCCCAGATGGTACCATCTGGGTACTTGGTGCAACATCAGCCTAGGCTTGGGGGGCAGGGAGTGAAGTGGTTGTGATCTGTAAAGACAGTGTGTCCTTCTAGAGGTATCTGGTGCCTGACTTGTCCAATATTGTGTGTGTCGTCTTCGTGTTGGATTTGGCCATGGATAGATTGGGGATTTTGCTGGTGAACTAATCACGGCACTGTATGGTTACTCTAGACAAACTGATCTCAGAGGTACTGTTGGGATCCCCCAGACGTGTGTTGGTTTATTTCAACATACACACTGAGGTTCTTTCAGGGGCAGAACAGGTGTTCATGGTCACCATGACAACCATGGGCCTATCCCAGGTAGTACCTTGCCCAACATGTGAGGCAGCAAGCACATTGGATTTGATGTTTTGCACTGGCCTGAAAGCAGGGGTTCTGACACGCCATTGTAATGGTCAGATCATTACCTTCTGAGGACCCAAATCCCTTCCCTCCTATGCCCTCATCAGGATGGTGGACCCATAAGGTTGGTCCGCCTTCAGAAATTAATGGATCCAGCTGGTTTCCAGAGCTCTGGGGAATTTACCTGCTGACCTTCATATCTACTCTGTCGATGACCTGGTTGCTTTATAGAATAATATCTTCACTATGGCCATTGACATGGTTGTACCCAGGCATTAGCTCCCGCCACTGCGACAGCACAGGTCCCGGGGGTATACAGAGGACCTAAGGCAGTTCGAGTGCAGGTTGCGCTCGACTCTCGCTGAAGCCAGCCAATTGTTGTTGTTGTTGTTGTT
>QEPC01008091.1:251933-263499 GCA_003113815.1 Sphenodon punctatus
TGATACTCAGCTGTACCTCTCCTTTTCAACTGACCCAGACCCTGCTGTCTCGTTGCTATCCCAATGTTTGGAGGCCGTGGTGGAATGGATGCGGCTGAGTAGACTGAAGCTCAACCCCGATAAGATGGAGGTGATGTTGGTGGGGAGAGCGAAGGAGGTAGTGGCCCCCCTGGTTGGGGGGGTTCGCCCTCCTATAGCTCAGCAGGTTCGGAGTCTGGGGGTGACTGGATGCAGATCCCCCGTGTTAAGCGGGGGGCCACAATGGAGAGGGCATTCTTGGTGGCCGGGCCGCGCCTTTGGAACTACCTTCCAGAAGAAGCTCGCCTGGCCCCTAGCCTATTGACATTCCGGCGGAGTTGCAAAACCTGGCTGTTCGCCCAGGCCTTTGGGGAGGGTGGGAGGGTAGGGTGAGGGGTTTTAACTCCCCCACCTATTTTTGCTGTTAATCTATGTTTTTTAGCCCTGTTTTAATATTTTATTATTATTGTTATATTTTAAATTGTTGGAAGCCGCCCCAGGCTGCGTGGCAGGAGGGGCGCAGTATAAATTTATTAAATAAATAAATAAATAAGAATTTGTGGGGCTGCCCTTGATGACTGTTCAGAAGCTGCAGCTGGTACAGAATATGGCGGTCCGGCTCCTTTTGGGAACGGGCTGCCAGGAGCATGTTACACTAGTGCTGCAGAGTCTGTGCTGGTTACCTGTAACTTTCCGGGCACAATTCAAAGTGCTGGTTTTGAACTTTATATCCCTCTAAATGGCCTTGGACCAACATATCTGAAAGATCACTTGTCTTATCATGCTCCATTATGGCCCCTGCGGTTGGCTGGGAGCGCCCCCTGCGGGTTCCATCTGTTACTCTTCAAGGGTGTGCAGTGGCGGTATTCTCAGTTGCTGCACCAGTGTTATGGAACTCCCTTCAGAGGTTTACTTGAGCCAGAGTCTGAGCATCTTACAGGAGTGGTGCAAAACATTTTTGTTTGCTAAGGCATCTGTGAGGCAGAGATAGGGATTGGGGTTGGTTGGGGGGTTGTGTGTGATTCGTAGTGGGGGGAGAGTAGGGTTTCTGGGACAGAAACCTGGAGGTTTTAGTGGTTTTTTAAATTAATTTATGTATTTATTTTAAGCTGCCCTGAGCTGTCATGGGAAGGGCAGCATCTAAGTTAAAATAAATAAAATTAATAAATTCTTCTGATTTTTGCTGCTATTACTTTTTTAAATCGCCTTTGTATACATGGTAAAATTTTATATAAAACACAAATACTTAAATGTCATCTTAAGCATTTTATATTAATAATAAATTGTTTTATAAAAGCTAAGAACTTTTCCTCAAACATTCACAGCAACTTTCCATGACTGCCTTCTGTTAGATGGAAACCATGCTGTCACCAAAGCACTGTATTTTCTTCGTTTTACTTACGAGTTTACTACTTTGCACTCTGATTTCTCGGTCAAACGCTTTTCAGATGAATGCCTTAAATACAGAGTCATTAGCCACTTTAAGACATCCCCCCCCTCCCCCGTGCATACTCTGGCTGCGGGGGGGATGTACAGCCAGGATATCCGCAGGGATCAGCTGGTCTGAAAGCCGCCCCCGCCCCCACAAACGCGGCTTTACCAGCAGAGAGAGACAGGGATGCAGAGCAGGAAATCGAGCTCTGCATCCCTGAGTGTGTCTGTCGGCAAAGCCACGTGCTGGGGAAGGAAGGGGGGCGTTTTCAGGCCAGCCAATCCAAGCGCATATCCTTGCTGTGCATTGGTTGGCCTGAAAACACCCCCTTTCCAGAATATGTACTGCATCCAGAATATGCACAGAGGGAGTCCATGTCATTTTTGTTACTTAAAACTGTCATTTTTGTTTTCATAAATATAAAATTATCGTTTTCGTTTTCATAAATATCAAATTGTCATTTTCATTTTTGCTTTTGTTTTCGTTTTCCATTGGTTTCAATTCCATTGGTTTTGTTTGTTACTATATTTGGCTGATACTTGGAGGGATTATACCTCCAGTGGAAGACATTATGTGTACCAAATTCCAAAAATACTAGATAAAGGAATCTAATTTTTGAAGCAGTTGAATTATTTTATTTTGCACAAATCTTTATATATATTCTTAGGTGCAACACCTTTGCCTCACATTTAATGTAGATGAAGCTTGGCATGTTTATACCCCTTTCCATATTTACTATCTCTGCCAACTGTCAGAAGGATTGAATAAAGGGTCCTGGTGGTATAAACAATTAATTTATACATGTATGTCTGACTGTAACGTCTTTGTAATCCAACTAGTGTACATGAAATTTGGCAGGGTTGTATATCACACTTTCAAGATCATCTTTTCCGAATATCAGAAAGATTTGATAAAGGGTCCCAATTTTATCTGCCTGCACAGCATATGTAGAGAAGGAGCCTATGCCAGGGATTCTCTTATGTGTCACTGTGGTATAAGATCTGTTTGTGATACTAATTTGCCAGCAGAAATGTCAACCAAATATCCTCATTCTGTACTATGACCATCCCAACATCTCTCCCCCACTTGTTACTGGGAAGTCAGAAGCATCTTTTTAGGAAAGAGCCAATAGAGATTCTCTTACGTCCTCTGTCACACTGCTGCAGGATGTGATTGTGATGATGATGGCCAGCCTGGATGTGTAAACTGTCTCCTGATTGCTGGGATACTATCCTCAAAGTCCCAGTTATGTCCCTTCTATGCCCGCCTGAGGGCTGCCCCATATGCCCGCCTCAAAGCCACTACTGATTGGTCCTGTAAAGCTAGAATCATGCAGTAATTGGCCAGTGAATGTGTCTGTCAGTCTTTTGGGTTGCTCCACATCCTCCCTCCTACAACCTCTCCACCCCCACCCCCCCGCCATGCCAGGTGCCTGCCTCTGACTGGCACTGCATGTGCTGCTTTTTATCTGAATAATGATCTTCAAGGGGACAACTTCAGTTGCTTATAAAATTGGGTTCCTTTATTAAATTGTCCTGTAGTTTGGCAGAGATGACAGGGAAGGTATGTGATATATTCCTGCCAAATATATTGTAAACAGGATGGAATACAAAAATGTTACAGCTGAAAATGTATCTTTAAGTTAATGTCTTACACCATCAGGACACTTTATCAAATATTTCTGAAAATTGGCTGGTCTGTTAAGCTTGTGGAGGGACATAATATTCACAATGTTCATGCAAATTGGATGGAAGTTAAAAATGTTGTAGCCGTGGATATGTATGGAGCTTTTCTTAAAATCACAACGTTCAATTGCTTCTACAATCGGTTTCCTTTATTGAATTGTTTCAAAGATTGGTACACATAGTGCCCTCCATTGGGGGTACATTCTCCCCAAGTTTCATCAGAATGGAGTAAGAAACATACACGTTATAGCTGCAAATACAATTTTCAGTGTTTGTCACGGGGATCGGGGTCCCCCATTCTCAGGCTGTCCCCCGAATGCCCACTAGGTCAGCCACAACCCAGTTGCCTGTGCCTACGTGGGTTCCCAAGTGATCAGAAATTTTCACTACAATCAGGAAGCTTTCTGAGGTCTGCACCCCCAGAAACGCCTCCCCTTGATCTCCCAGCACAGCCGTGACTCCAAGAACCTTCTCTGGCCACCCATAGCTTGGAAGACTTCATAGTGTGGTTGTCTTATATGAAAAAGGTCCGTCTAGGCTCTCACCTAGATAGAGTGCCCCCTTAATGAACCCTCTTGGCCAAATACACACACAAGCTCACTAGGCTTGGTTATAAAACATATAATCCGTATATACAAGTACAAGGCTGTTGATCAGATAGTGCAAGTCAATAAATCAAATATAAAACCAATGCATTCTAAAATACACTGAAGTTCCCTAACTGTCCTCTTACCCTGAGGCTCAGTCCAGAGTGGGTCAGTGCTTCTTGACCTGGGTGTTGAGGCTGGGCTCCTTCCTTTAGTACATTGAAAAGTGTCTAGTTCATAGTGATTGTGCAGCCTCTCTAGTGAGTTGCTTTCCCTTTGCTGGTCAAAATGGAAGAGCGTTTCTCAAGAGCCTATGTTTTCACCTTGTTTGCTGGGGGCGTGGGTCACTTCCTACTGCTTCTCTATTGTTGTTTCAATGTCCTTGTAGGAGGGTTGCCACCCACCCCCCCAATCAGTCACCTGGGCAACTGATGGCTTGTTTTGCCTGACAGTGGGTTTTCTGTCCCTCTACCTTGCCAAGCCAGTTCAGCAAGGTGATAAGGCTCACATTCTTGTAATCTTTACCTTTAGCTGTCCTTCTTAGTAGCTAAATTTACCCCCAGTACCCCAAATTCTGTCCCATTACCCCAAATGTCTGTTGCCCCCTTTTTCCCATTCCAGTATTTTCATTTCTATTTTTATTATTTGTCATTTTCATTATTGCAATAACCCACCCCCCCCACCCCATTACACTATAAGGGTTGTGTAGCAGGACAATTGGGGCTCTTTGCTGCTTCCTTCCTGTCTTCCCTGATACACGCGAATACTGCTTCTCAAGGTATTCCAGATTCTGTACAATCTCTTTGCCCCCCCTTATCCCCTCCTTCTGCGTCTCCTGCTAGCACTTTTTACCCCTGCCTCTCATCACTTATCTGCTGGGTTAACCCTCTGTGCTTTTCCCAGACCCCTTCTCTATGTGTTCTGTGGCATACTCTCTCCTGTTCCTCCAGCCAATGTTCCTGTTCCTCTCAAATATTCATATATTCTGAGGTGAGATCCGCACCCACCCATTCCTACACCACCCCTCTCACTTATGTGTGCACACATGGCATTTAAGTGGTAGAAATAAATGTGATGAAATGGAACCACATCTCAGCACTGTTATGAATGAATTAATCAGGTTACCATATCAGCAAGGTAACTCCTGGGCAAAGCTTTTGGATTGGCAGCCAACCTGGGATTTGCAAGGGTATTCCATGATCAGTGGTAAGCAAGAGTTAGTGGGAATGGACACTGGCCCTCTGAGAGGGAATCTTTGTTCTCCAAAGTGTCCACACATTTCCTTCTAAGGAAAAATATCTGTTTTCTTAGTTTTCTCCATTTTGAAATACTACAAAATAAACGGAGTTATAGAGCTCTTAAAATCAATAACAGGGTTCTGAAACCTGGGTAGATATTTGCAACCACTCCGACATACAACCGAGAGTTCTCGTTCTCATCTCTAAGGTGCTGTTGCCTGCTGCTACCACTTACATGGCTATGTGAGTAGAGGTTAGAGAAACAACATTGTCAGTTTTATCTTTTGGTGGGATTTTTTGTTGTTTGTTTTTAAAATGTAATAAACAACCTTGCCTGTCTGCAGATCTGATGTTTGTTTCCATGGAAGCAAAAGCAAGTGCTACACTAGAAACCATTGGCTAAAATTGTCTTGGCTGCTGTTGGTGGACTGGTTATGCTTCCATTTCCATTAAAACAGATCTCTGAAAGCAGGGTAGATGATTTTAAAATAAGACACTTGCCTAATTTTTGTTTCCCTGTCAAGAATTCATAACAGCAGAGTAACCTGCAGCTTTTGAAAATAAGAATTCATTTGTAGGTTTTAGCTGCTGCCAGCCTGTTGAAAACTGTTTTCAAACCCCAGATATATATTTCAGGAGGCTTTTTTGGGTGAGTGTGTCTTAACTTGCTTTTTCTTGAGGGTGGGGAGCATTTTTGTTTTGAAAGAACAAAGGCCATAAATATTTTTAGCATCTATAAATCAATACAGCAGTATTGAAGTCTATGGAGATAGAGTTCTAACAGCTGGGCCCCCATTTTTTACGTGTGTCCACCTTTCAAAAGGTTTTTTTTTTTTAAAGTATGCTTCAAAGAAAATCAGAAGTAGGCGCTGATGCTTTTCAGGTAGCTGTGAAAGCATGCAGCCTTGTGATTCCATGTGTAACCTCATGTGTCTATTAATCCTTATATATCAGTTGGTCTTCATGCTAGTATACTGGAATTAATAATATTGGAAATGTATGCTTTGAAATACACTTGAATGCCACAATCCTGGATTGCTCAGGCATGCTAAAAACATCTGCAATTGTGGGCACTTGTGATCATGAAATAATGATCCCCGTTCCTCCTCCTGTTGGTGTTCTCATGTGGACCTGCCCTCCTGTGAAGAAGAGAAGGAGGAAAGTTAGTCCCAGTAGAAGAAAGGAAAAACGACAGAACAAACCAAAAGTATTCGGTCTGAAAGGAAAAGGAAGGGGAAACCTTTCAAATGACCTCTAGCTAAAGGAGGATTAAACCCCTTTACTGAGAATTTGCAGCTCATCATAGAGGTCAGAAGATAGTGGGAACTGGAAGGTTAGATGGAAGAAGGGGGGGGGGGGTAAGCAAGAGGGTTAAAAGTTGGGAGAAGCAGAGGAGGACCCAGCGGGGGATGGGAGAGGCGTCAAGGTGTCCATCGGAATGAAAAATAACAAGAACAAAGGGAATGGCAGCGGAGAACTTGCAGAAAATCCCCAGGATTTGGGCAGAGAACAGCAACAGGATTAGACCTGAAGGAGGATTGCTAATTACAGCAATACACGCAAAGGTAAAGAGCGGGAAGTGGGGAAATTAGGCACAGAAGAAGGTGGACACAGGAGGGAAAGGGCCAAGAGCTGGGAATCAGCTTCAAGGTAAAACAGAGATTCCAGGAGGAGGATTGCCAGACTCTGACTATGCAACTTTACAGTTGCAGATAACAAGCCCAGAGCATTCAGAGCTGGCGACTCTTATAGTTTTGGAGAGGGGAGGAGATCAGGTGAACCAATCTGGTACAGCTGCAGGAAGATGACTTAGGCAGGAGGAAAGGGGCATTGGTCCAGTATGTGCCCACAGGCGAGCTTCTCCCCTTCTCCAGTCTGAAGCTTCTGTGGGCTTGGTCCAGCATGCTGCTTGTGTCCTGAATTAATACATTGACTGTGGCCAAATCCTGCCGATGCGCTCTCCTCAACATTGCCCGCATCCACCCCTTTCTATCTATCTCCTCGGCCAAAATCCTTGTTCATGCCATGGTTATCTCTCGCCTCGACTACTGCAACCTCCTCCTTGCTGGCCTCCCTCGCTCCCACCTGTCCCCCCTTGTGGCGATCCAAAACTCTGCCGCCAAGGTCATTCACTCTGCCCGTTGCTTCGACCATGTGCAGCCTCTCCTCTTCTCCCTTCACTGGCTCCCCCTTTCCGAACGTATCCTGTTCAAACTCCTGGTTTTCACGTTCAAATTGCTCCACGACCAAACTCCCCCTTATCTCTCAGACCTAATCTCCCTACGCACTCTTGCACGCGCTCTACGCTCCTCCGTTGTACCCACCCTTACTCTCCCTCGTTTCTCCTGCTCACCTAACCGCCTTCGTCCCTTCTCCCTCGCTGCCCCCCATGCCTGGAACTCCCTCCCTGCCAACATCTGCCTTGCCTCTTCCCTCCGTTCCCTCCGGGATCACTCAGACACGGCAAACAGACGTGCTGGGGATCCCAGCGGGGAATCAGGGAGGGGGCAGGGCCGCGCGGCACAACATGCGGCCGCACAGCCCCGCCCCCTCCATGCTGCCTCGCCGCCCGCCCTCTGGGGAGACGGGCGGGCGGCGAAGCCAATTCCACCGCAGCGTCTGGCCGAGTTCACCACAGTACGGAATCCCTCCGGGGATTCCGGGCCGTGATAGCCAACCAGACGTTACTTTTTATTGATGCCCGCCTGGAATCACTTTCACCACGCTTCCGGGGATTCTGGCGCCGGGAGCCCGGGAAGCGTGGTTGAAATTGACCCCATGTGGGTATTCAGTGTGGCGAACATCTGGCGGCCACCGAACAGACGTGCAGGGCACAGTGACCACAGGTGGGTATTCACTGTGGTTCACTGTGATCTCGTCACGTCTGAAAATACCCTCAGTTGAAGACCGATTCACACTCCATCCAGACACAACTGATTCGATTCACTGGGACAGAAAGAGTGTGTTTGCAGTGTTGGTCCCACAAATAGGTCGTAGAGGCAAAGTAGTGTAGAGATATCTTTTATTGGACCAACTTGGGTTGGTGGAGGTTTGCAAGCTTTCGGACCTCACAGGTTCCTTCGTCAGGCAAGTCAGAAATCCAAGCTATGCACTGAACAAGGCAAGGCACGGGAGTTATATGCAGAGGCTGGGGAACATTACATCATGGGAGGGAAAGGACAGTGAGGGGTGGGGGAAGAAGTATGCATTTGTAAGAGAGTAGGTGTGGTATTATGGGGCAGGTCATTGAGAAGGGTGCTTGGAAAGGGGACTGGAAGGGAAAAGGAGCCTGTGATTGTGAGATGATAGTGTAGAGGATGTAGGGTGGGGAAAATCCAATTAAAAAGGGTGGGTGAGTCATTGAGAGGGTGCCTGGAATGGGGAGTGGAGGGGTTAAAGGTACATGTGATAGCATAAATGATGGGCTGCAAATGGACAGGTTAAGCTTGTAAATTTCTGTAGTTGCTTTTAAAGCCAATGTCCTGGTTAAGTCCATTGTTTCTTGTATCCAGCAGGCTGATGAATTTTTGTTCCCAGGCACGCCTTTTGGAGGTGTTGTGGAGGCTGCCTTTCAGGACTAGAATGGAGAGATAGATAACCCATATATATATATAAAAAAAACAACCATGCCTCGCTTTGCTCAGTATACAGCTTGGATTTCTGACTTGCCTGACGAAGGATCCCGTGAGGTCCGAAAGTTTGCAAACCTCCGCCAACCCAAGTTGCTCCAATAAAAGATATCTCTACACTACTTGGTCTCTACGACCTATTTTTGGGACCAACATGGCAAACGCACTCTCTCTGTGACTATGGATGATATCGAACTTCGCCACTTAAAATGGAAACTTCACAACCTGAAGAAACTGGAAGCCAAACTGAATCTACTTCTTGAGCAAATGCAAAAAAGACATCATCATCCCGAATGGACTGAATATATACAATCCTCTAACCACCACATACAACTCGACATACTCAGAACAACTCTGCAGAAAGACTACTGAGAAATCACCTAATACACTTAACATACTCTAGAAGAAACCTACTAAAACAAGAAATCCTCATACACCAACATTCTGTAAGAGAAATACAACAAATCCCACCTGGATATCCTACAAGAAAGCCAAGAGACCTACAACACAAAACTGACCACAGCCATCCATCTCAAAAACAAAAATCTGATCAAACTAAAACAACTGCACAGGACACAAGACACCACCGCCAAACCCCACAATGTGATAAATCTGTCCAAAGCTGAACTATCAGTACTCTCCAAAAGACTCAATTTCTGCCCAACAAAGAAACCGGACAACATACTAATATGTGGCGAACTGGAAGAATTCTTCCGCCGCTTCTGCCTTAGAGAATACTTCCACAAAAAGGATGGGACACCAAACAATCCATCCCAACCCCAGAACAAGAGAAAACACACCTCTGACTTCACACCCCGAGCTGGATGTAACACTACACTGGACCACTATATCGGCTGCTTCAGGAAAAGAATAGACTGTGAAAACCTGAACAAACACCACCCTCAACACAACCTGTCCCGGGCGGAAAGAAATGCCATCCAATCCCTCAGATCCAACCACAACATAGTAATCAAGCCAGCTGACAAAGGGGGCTCCATAGTTACACTCAACCGAGATGACTACATATCCGAAGCAAACAAGCAGTTCTCAAACCACGACTACTACCAAGAACTTTCAACAGATCCCACATCACAATTCACTGCAGAACTGAAAGACACCATCAAAACTCTCACCTGCAATCTACAGGAGGAACTGTCTAACCTCATTCCCCCTAACCCAAACCCAGGAACATTCTACATACTTCCCAAAATACATAAGGAAGGGAACCCAGGAAGACCCATCATATCGGGGCCCGGCACACTCACTGAAGGGATATCAAAGTACATAGAAAATATCCTAAAACCACTGGCCATGCAAAGACCCAGCTTCATCCAGGACACCACAGACCACCTCTGCAAACTGTGCAGCATAAACAACCTCCCAGAGAATACTATCCTGGCTACCATGGATGTTATCTCACTCTACACCAACATCCCCCACAAAGATGAAGTTGCAGCATGCCTCAAATACCTCCCAGGACTACAAGAAACACACAGACACCGATCCCAAGCACTTTGGAAAACTCATAAAATTCATCCTCACACACAACTTCACATTTCAAAACAAACATTAAGTACAAACTATGGGAAAAGCGATGGGCACCAGCATGGTTCCCCAATATGCCAACATGTTCATGGGCCACCTAGAAGAGAACTACCTAGAGAAATGCACAACCAAATCATTCCTGTACCTAAGATACATAGATGACATCATCATCATATGGACTTAAAGGGCTAGACTCCCTATTGGCATTCCAGCAAAACCTCAATAATCAACACTCCTCAATCAAACTAACACTGGAACACTCCCAAGACAAGATCAACTTCCTGGACACCACCATCCGCATAAAAGATGGATCCCTACAGACAACAATATACAGGAAACCCACATATCACCATACATACCTCCACCGATCCAGCAACCACCCCAAACACGCCAAGAACTCCATCATCCATAGCCAAGCCCTCAGATATCACAGGATCTGCTTGGAAGAGAGAACCCGGAATGCTCACCTAGCCACACTAAAGACCGCTTTCACCAAGCAAGGACACTCAAGCAGAGAAGTGGACTGCATAATAGAACTGACCATCCAAATACCCCGTAACAACCTACTTAAATACAAGGAACCCTCCAACGCATTCCTCTAGTCTTCACCTACCACCCCAAACTAGAACCCATATGTGACATCATAAAACATCTTCAACCCATACTTGATGAGGACCCCACCCTAAAAGAGACTTTTCCTGACCCCCTTCTTCTGGCCTTCAAACAACCCCCAGCCTAGCCCAAATTATAATCCGCAGCAAACTACCCAACACCGAGCACAGCACGGGACAAAATATGCAAGACTTGAGCACACATCTCTGCTGCTAACAACATCCCGACACCTTGTGGTAAACCACTCCAAATACAAGGAAGTTACAACTGCAAGTCCAACGACCTGGTCTACCTCACCCAGTGCACCAAATGCACCCATGGGAACTACATAGGGGAAACCCACCAACCCCTACACAAACGCATGAATTCCCACAGGAAGATGATTATGGACAAAAACACAGACTCTACTGTTGGCATCCACTTGTCCCAGGATGACCACTCCATCTCTGATCCCCATCCTAGTCCTGAAAGGCAGCCTCCACAGCACCTTCAAAAGGCATGCCTGGGAACAAATATTCATCAGCCTGCTGGATACAAGAAACAATGGACTTAACCAGGACATTGGCTACACAAGCCTCTATAGAAATTTACAAACTTAACCTGTCCATTTACAGCCCATCATTTATGTTATCACAGGTACCTTTAACCCCTCCACTCCCCATTCCAGGCACCCTCTGTGACTCACCCACCCCTTTTAGTTGAATTTGCCCCACCCTACATCCTCTACACTATCATCTGACAATCACAGGCAACTTACTCCCTTCCATTCCCCTTTCCAGGCACCCTCTCAATGACCTGCCTCATAATACCACACCTACTC
>QEPC01008091.1:292521-302907 GCA_003113815.1 Sphenodon punctatus
GGTGCTGTCCAGATGTTCTTGGAGCTGCCGTGCCACAGCCCATTCAATAACCTTCCCTAAAAAGGGAAGGTTAGAGACCGGCTGATAACTGGCAGGAACATCAGTGTCAAGAGATGGTTTCTTGAGCAGGGACCTAACCACAGCCTCATTTCAGGCACCCTGCCCTCCCAAAGGGAGGCACTAACCACCCCAGCCAGCAACGGCCGTAACGTCTCCTGGCTGGCTTTCACCAGCCATGACGGGCAAGGATCTTGTTCACAAGTGGTGGCATGAACAGATCCCAACAAGGACTCCACATCGGCAGACGACACCATCTGAAACGGATCCCACAAAACAGGACAGGATGGGGCATCCAAGATGATCCTCTGCAATAACTGTGGAACCGAAATCATGGCAGATACTGCTGACGAGGTTTTCCGGTACTTGCGAAGCAGGAAGTTAATCCCAAGAGTGAGAATATACGAAGCTCTCTTGAAGAACAGAGTTACTGGTAAGTAACCTCTATTATCTGTTTCAGCACTAATCACAATATCTCTCTTTGTAAAAGTTGGTCTCTTGTAATTGAATACTAAGAATGATTATTGCTACATTAATTTCTATCGGTTTTAGTACTATTTATAGCTTCGATAAAGACTCTTAGTAGTATATTTATATTGCTCGAGGGGTGTTTGTTTTTAACACTAGAAAATATACAGTATCAAAGCCAGATCCATGCTTAAGTTGAATTTATGATAAGTCAAGCTTGTTTAGTTGACCCAACTAAATTCATTGCTTTGGAACATAAATCTCATGAAACATCATCTTTTTTCTTAATTAGATTGAGTAGAATTAAGGATTTTTAAATGTTCCCAAGTGCATATTTGAACATGAAATCATATTGGAATCTGTCTAATAAATATTTACTTGTTTCTGAAGGTATTAATTTTAGGATTTCTGCCTTAATTTTAAAGAAAATATCACTTAAAATCTGTACCGTTTGACTTAATTCAGGAAAATTGGACATTTCAGACTGCAGGATAACTTGCATGATTATTGGGGAAACAAAAGTTGAATACTGGCCTGTCAGTCCTTAATCACACAAGGCCCAATCCAAGGTATGTGTGCACACCAAGCATGCATTGCGTGTCCACCAAGTGTAGGATATGTGCATAATGTGTGTGTGATATGCACAGCAGATGCATGCCATGCACTTGGTGTACATAGTGTGCACACAATGCACATCCTGTAGTTGATGGGTTGTTTGTCGCATTTGTCCAGATCTGGATCTGATTAGCAGTACTTCTAAATTTCTTCTCTCGACAAAGGTAATCAAAATAGCAACAAGGCCTCATATTGGTGCATATTTTAATGGGATTGTCTACAAAGAAATTAGGGATGTAGTATGGATAATTTTATTCACTTTTGTTATATTAGACAGTTCTTATGCTGTGCGTAGCTATTTCTGTGTAAAATTACTTTGTACAGAAGTGCCATACATGTGAAATAACCTGCGTGTTCCTTTGCTCGGGTATCAGTTAATGAGGCAATGTGAAATAGAGGCTTTCCCGAATGTGGTCATGTACATATAGAGCAGTGTAGATAGACCAAGATGTTTTGAAAATTGGTTTCCTAAGAAAATGTTTATTTTAACAATTTAATACCCCACCCAACTCCACCTCAGGTGGCTCGGGCAGCTTACAGTAAAATCATATAAATATAGAACAACTTTCCCACCCAACTTAAAAATATAAAAAACACAAAAACCACCCATAACTCCCTTCCCCCACTCCCCACCACATAACCACTCTCACCCGTCCCCTCTACCAAACGCCTGGTGGAACAGCCAGGTGTTACACAAGTATCGAAAGGTCAACAGGTCTGGAGCCAGGCAAGTCACGGCTACCGATCACGCACTCTCTATAGTGGCCCATCGATTGACTCGAGGGACCTTCAGGAAGCCGCCCTCAGCAAACTGCAGGGGTTAATCCAGGACCCAGGGAGTGAGGTGATCCCACAGATAGGTCGTGCCAAGGTCGTGTAGGGCTTTAAATCCGACACCTTGAATCGAGCCCAGAAGAAAATAGGCAGCCAGTGCAGAAGGCGGAGCACCCTCCTCATAAGGAGCGGGGCTGCTGCATTCTGCAACACTGTAACCTCTGGATTGTCACCAAGGGTAGCCCCCAGATACAGTGTGTTGCAGTAGTCTAGCATCAAGGTAACAACAGAATGAATGATGGTGGCCAGGTCAGAGTCTGAGAGGTAAGGCCAAAGCTGCCGAACCAGATGTAACGGTTGGAAGGCCCCCCTCGCCACCGCCTCCACCTGGACATATAAGTGGAGCCGGGAATCAAGGAGCACCCCCAGACTCTGCATCTGGGAGACCAGCAGAGGACAAACCTCATCAATGATGGGAGATGTCACACCTGCCACTCTCCCCACCAGCATTACCTCCATCTTGTCAGGATTCAGCTTGTCAGCTTTGCCTCATCCAGTCCCCCACAGCTGCCAACCACTGGAAAAGCACAGAGACTGCCGGGCCTGGAAGAAAATGAGAGGTACAGCTGAGTGTCATCAGCATATTGATGGCAACTCACTCTGCACTGTCTCACAACCTCACCCAATGGCTGCATGTACACCTTGAACAGGAGTGGGGACAGAATTGAACCTTGCGGGACACCACACGAGAAGTCACGAGGAGAAGATGACTCATCTTCTAACACTACCTGTTGTGTCCTGCTGGCTAGGTAGGAATGGAACCATTGTAGAACCATTCCATCTAATCCTACCCGGTCCCGCAAGCGAGTCACCAACAACTCCTGATCAACCATGTCAAAAGCTGCCAAGAGATCTAATAGGACCAGTAGAGTCGAACGTCCCTGATTCATCCCCCAGCACATGTTGCTGTGAAGACATTTAATAATCACGTTGGATGAGCCTGATTCAAATTCATTGTGGTTTTGTTTCTAACAGATGGGGTAAAAACGTCAAAGGGAAAGGATATGACGTTTATGCCCCATATCAGTGAAATTCTTTTGCAACAAGATATACAAACCATGAATAAGCAACAAGAATTTTAAAACATGAAATTGGAATGAAAGTGCTCTATTTCTCTCTCTCTGGCCCTTTCTACACGGGGCATGGGGGAGGGTCAGTGTGCGCTGCGGTCCGTATGTGGTGGGTAGGGGGAGGATGTAGATGGGTGCATGCCCATCTACACCCACTTACACCCATCTACATGCATTGAGCAACTGCCATTTTCACCGGTTGCTCTGTGTGTGAGGAATTGATGGAGATGGGTGTGTACAGGAGCACACACATCCGCCCACCCGCTGCGAGATTTATGCGAGACTCACCCACGCATGAACACCAGAGGGAGAACACCCTTCTCTCTCTCTCTCTCTCTCTCTCTCTCTCTCTCTCTCTCTCTCTCTCTGTCTACGTATTTAAAATATTTAAGACCTTGCCAAATATTAGTGAAACAAGAGTTTGCATCTTTAGTTAGAGTATAAAGTTCTGATAGATGTACAAATAAAGAACACCTGCCTTTTAGTGTAAAAACTTTGGGGATGGTACAATTTTATTTGTTTTTTCCTTTAAAAAAATTTTTGTTTAAAAAATGGGGACCTCAAAAATAATTATCTACATCTCCTGATCAGAGAGTCATAGTAGCACTTTACTAAAAAAAAAACAAAAAAACACCAAATACTAAAGTGTTACTCTACGACTCGCACTACTGTTCACCTTCAACACTGCTAGAATGTTTACTATCCATATGTGCTTCTTCCTCTATACCTAAACAGAGTAATGTATTGAACATTATTTATCATTCAAGTTGTGGTATTACCTAGAGGCCAACCAGACTAGAATCACCTTGTCCTAGGTGCTGTATAGGAAATGACAGGAACTTATTATATAATTGCTTGCTCCACACCCTCTGATTTGTCACCCTGTTCTTTCATACCCTAGCTGAATCCCTCCACTCTGATCTGCTTTATTACATGTTGGATAAAAACAGATGAGATGGTGGCCCGCTGTGATCTGCATTTTCATGCTTTGGCCTGCAAGTCACTGGCACGTATGTTGAGGGCCCACCAGATGTTCACCCCAGATTGCTCAGCAGCATGTTGGAAGGTAGCCTGGGCTGTGATCCCAGAAAACTCTGAAAACACAGCCTGGGCTGTGATCCCAGAAAACTCTGAAAACACAGCCTGGGCTAGCCTACGCCTGATCAGGCCAAAGCAGGCCACATCGGGGCTGCATGTTGTTTCCGGGCTGGTCTCCTCCGCCATGACAGGCAGCCATGGCTGGCCATCATGGCAGAGGATGGGGTTCTGGGTACAGTGTGGCGGTGGAGCTGCACATTTGCCATTTTCCCTGCCCACTGGCTGGTGGGACACACATTTGTTCTGCTCCCCAACCCAGGCTTGAATATGTCCACCGCAGGTGCCTGACCCAGGTCAGGTGGCAAGCAGCCCACCGGTTGTCTTTGGCTTTGTAGTTTTTTGCCAGTCCAGCAGTAATCAAAGCCCACTACTTTTCTTGAGTTGGGCAGAGACTTTATTTATTAATTTATTATGTTAACTTATATCCCGCCCCTCCTGAGAACAGCTCGAGGCGGCTAACAATATCAAACCATAAAATATAATTATAAAAATATATTAAAACAAGCATAAAATTGCACAGTAAAACACAGCTAGGGTAAAAAAAATACAATACCCAAGGGTGGTGGGAGATAACCCCTCCTCCCCCCATCCCCAAAGGCCTGGGCAAACAGCCAGGTATTGCAAATTCGCCAGAATCTTAAAAGGCTTGGGGCCAGACAAGCTTCCTCCAGGAGGGAATTCCAAAGGTGAAGCCCGGCCACTGAGAATGCCCTCTCCATTGTGGCCCCCTGCTTAACACAGGGGACCTCCAAGAAGGCACCCCTGGCAGACCGAAGGAGCCGCTCTGGAGTGCAGAGGGTGAGGTGGTCCCTGAGGTATGAGGGGCCCAGACTGTGAAGGGCCTTATAGATTAACACCAATACCTTGAACCTGGCTCGGCACGCTATTGGCAGCCACTGCAGAGTATGGAGCACCGGTTTTATGTGCTCCCGATGGCCCATCTCCGACAGGAGGCGGGCCACCACATTCTGCACTAGCTCTACCCTCCGAACAAGGGCAGCCCCACGTAGAGCGCCTTGCAGTAGTCCAGCCTCGAGGTGATGAAGGCATGGATGAGGGAGGCCAAGTCCGGGCCAGAGACGTACAGATGCAGCCTCTGCACCAGATATAACTGGCGGAAAGCGGCCTTCACCACTACCTCCACCAGTCGCTCCAGGCAGAGATCTGCATCCAGAATCACCCTCAGATTCCGAACCTGCTGAGCTATGGGAGGGCAAACCCCCCGCCAATCAGGGGGGCCGACACCTCCCTCGCTCTCCCCACCAACATCACCTCCGTCTTATAGGGGTTGAGCTTCCATCTGCTCTGTCACATTCATTCCGCCACAGCCTCCAAACACTGGGATAGCAACAAGACAGCAGGGTCTGGATCAGCTGAGTATCATCAGCATATTGGTGACATCGCACCCCGAACCCTCTCACGACCTCCCCCAAGGGCTGCATATATACGTTAAATAACAATGGAGACATAATAGAACCCTGCAGAACACCGCAGGATAAAGCGCGGGGTAAGATGTTTCAGCTCCCAACACTACCCGCTGGCTTCTCCCCGAGAGGAATGAATGGAACCGTTCAAGAACAGCCCTGTCCAAACCATCCACAGGTCATGCAGCCATCTCAACAGCAGCCCTTGGTCCACGGTGTCAAAAGCAGCCGAGAGATCTAGTAGGATAAGAAATGTCGAACATCCTGCATCCATCTGCTGGCGGAGATCGTCGACCAAGGCCACCAACGCTGTCTCGGTGCCATAGCCAGGGGGGAATCCAGATTGAAAAGGGTCCAGGAACCCAATGCTATCTAGATGTGCCTGGAGCTGGATCACCACCACCCGTTCAATAACCTTCCCTAAAAAGGCGAGGTTAGAGACAGGTCGGTAGCTGGCGAGCGCGTCCACGTCCGGTGATGGTTTCTTCAGCAGGGGGCACACCACAGCCTGCTTGACGCTAAGCGACAGGCTCCCCTGCTGCAAGGATGCGTTAACCACCCTCTCCAACGTCTCCCTGGAGGCTTTCATCAGCCAGGACGGGCACGGATCAAGTTCACAGCTGGTGGCTCTCAGACCCCAAGACACCTACTGCATCAGCTGGCGTCACTTCCTGAAACTCCCCCCACAAAGTTGGACCAGACGGGGCCTCCATCACCTCGCGCTCTCCACCTACTGCCCCTATTCCAGCATCAGTCGCTCTGAATCCGAGCAATCTTGTCTGCGAAGTAGGTGACAAACTCCTCACAGGCAGAGGGAGGCCGGATTGACCAGCCCCCGCAGCACCTGAAACAGCTACGCCAGGCATGACTTCGCAGACGCTATGAGGACAGCAAGGAACTCCCTCCTTGCTGTCCTCACAACCTCAATGTAGGACCGCAAATGGGCCCTATGGAGAAGTCGGTCGGAGTCAGATCGAGTCCAACGCCAGTGTCGTTCCAGCCTCCTGCCTACTCGCTTCATACACCGCAGCCCCTCAGTAAACCAAGGGGCCCTGCAGTGACGCGACTGAGGCAGGGGGCGTCTTGAAGCCGCACTGTCAGTGGCCTCCCCGAGCAGGATATTCCAGTGCCGGACCAGCTCATCGACCGAGTGACCGTCCAGGTCCAAGGTTAACTCCCTCAGGACCTCTTGGAACCGTTGAGGTTCCATCAGTCTCCGAGGGTGGACCATCCTAACTGGTCCATTCCTCTTCTGGAAGGGGTGCGCAGAAAGATTGGCCTGAAGGAGATAATGGTCCGTCCATGACAAGGGCACTGCTCTAACCTTTAGTGTTAACTAGAGATATTACTGCCAAGATACATTATGGCGCATTACAGAAGCAAACTAATAGGCTTCCCCATATGAATGTGGTCCAGGAAGGAAAGTAGGATAGGGCAGAGTATGATGAATATGATCAAGAAATTTGGGGGTGGCTTTTTTGGGCCGGAGGGGGGCATTAACTATTTCATTAGTGATGAAATACAGTTATTAGTTGTAGTTTTCTGTGTCAGCATTAATATTTATACTGAAGATAACTTTCCTGTTCATAGATTTTATTAAAATTGGAGATTTAGTAGTAGTAACAAAAGATTTCTTAAGAAATCATGTTTTAATGCAAATGTCCACACTCCCCAATCCCCACAGGGGAAGAAAGATGTTTGTTTAAAATACAGGTGATCTCTCCTTTTAATAAAACATTTTTTTTAAATGTCATGAAACACAACTATCTTCAGAGGAAAAAAGAAACCAGAAATGATAGATATTTCCCCCCCCCAACCAAAGATTGGTTAATAAGGAAATAAAAGTTCAAGTCATTCAAATAAAAATAATATAAATAAATAAAAGCAGAAGATGAGGTATAGTAGTATGGAACTTCTGCTTCAGGTTTACTTCTCCTTGTGATTTGCCTTGTTGTACATGGATGCTACTTAAATGCAAGAAACATGCACTATGCTATTTTTTTCTGATCCATTTAAAACAATTTAATTCTAATCTTGTCTATATACAAACAAAATACCAAAAAAGAAAACCAAATACAAGGAACCATGCAGAGCATTCTTCATTATGCAATACAGCATTTGCTGTATGATTGCTATATGAATCTCGTAGCATTCCATGGTACAAGATATATATTTTTCCTGTTTTGTGCCTATAAAAGAGATTGGTTTTTCCTCTTTACCTTTGGAACTCCCGCTCTGGTCTCGATCCGCTCTATGCGATTTTTATGGTATATTCGGTTAGACGATACTGTCTTTTACGTAGATGTGGAATTTTTTGTTTTTAGACTGTATCCCCCATTAGTTGGGTTTTACGCATTGGTATGTATTATGTATTTTACCTTGAGGTTTTTTTTTGCCATGACTTTGTCACGCAATAAATCATTTCTCTATCTAATAAATAATTTGCAAGAAAAAAAGATCACATGGATTGGTCACTTTAAAAAAAATTTAAAAATTTTTTTTTGAGCATTCTTAACATTGCTTTACGATTGCCTGTGGTAAGTACAGGGAATTCCAGAGGTTGGGTTTTGTTTTGTTTTTTTGGTGAAATTAACATTGTGAAGATTTTAAAGGCTGCCATAATGAGAGCATTTCAGGTAGGTTATTGATTTATAATTTTCCATTAAACATTGTAAGGGAGCTTGTTACCAAAAAGCTGCAGTTCAGTGCCTCAGAGTAGATCTACAAAACCAAAACTTATCAAGTGACTTCATTGTGTTAATTTGGTCGTGTCCAGAAAACAATTGCAAAACTTTGCACAGATTTTAATGCTTTGCTGTTGAAAAATATTTCTGGAGATCAAACTTCCCTAGAGATCAAACTTCCCTAGAGAATTGAGCTGTTATCACTCTAAATTACAAGATGCCAGTTCCTACAATTCTTAGAGCATTTTTACTGTTTAAATGGGTGGGCTTTTTCCTTTAGTAATTGTATGTGTAGGATGTGCTATTAGCAGAGGTTCATATTACTGTGGCATAGCATAAAAGCTATAATTGCAATGTGAACTCTTACTTTCTTAAGTGCTTTTGTTGATTTGAAAGTTCTTTCCAGATATGTTTAAAAAAATCCACTTGACTCAGCCTGCCCTCTGTCTCATTTGCAGGGAAGTCCTGGCTTTGGAGCAGCCTGACCTACCAACTCTGCAGTTTCATCCTCAGTGTTGGTCTGGGGCAACTCTTCCTGTCACCAATCATCCCTTTTGTTTTGAAATTATCTATCTATTTGCAAAAAATGATCAGCCTTTTCTGCTCCAGCCCTGAGAGAGCAGGATTTTTTTTAGTAGTGTAATGTGAGGGGGTGGGGTGGGAGACTTTTAAGATGATGATGCCACTAAGAATATTATAAGGTTGTATTTGTTGCTGTATTAAAATATTAAAAGTTTGCCCCTGTAGGAATTCAATTTTATCTCCCCTACCATGCTTGGAATATTTTATATAAGCTTAATGCATGACATACCTGAATAGTTTTGAATAATAATAATTTTGATATATTTCTGGTATATATTAAGATTGCTGATGCATTTAAGTAAATCTTCAGCTAGTATCTGCTTTAAATTTCAAGTTTTACGTAAGCGTATAGATACAGTTTAAAGCAAAGAAACAGGCAATTTGCACACATTGAATTCATTATTGACTAAAATTTATAGAGCCACAGTAGCGGTGCATATAGTGCATACAAAAGCAGTGCAGATGCCTCTTAAGTGCAAAGACAAGTATAAAACTGGTGTGAATGGTATAGACAAGTCAGGGAAGGTACTGATAGAAAGTCACAGAAGTACCAAAAAATCATAAAAGTGCCTATAGAAAGTCACAAGAATTCCCAAGAGTCTCCAGAAGTACCAAAAATTGACAGTAGTACAAATAAATGTATGCAAGTATTGAAACATCATTTTCCATTTGCTGTGGAAAGATAAAACAGCTCAAAGAGACCTCGGATGGAGGCACCTCAGTTGCAAGGGTGAGGGATGGAGTGAGGGAGACCAATATGGGTGGGAGACTTGGGGGGATGGGGAGGCTTAGGAGGGGCTAATGTGGGCAAGGTGGGAATTGGAAACCCACACGGAGGGGGAAGGACTGGGGAGGGAGTAATATGGGTGAGTGCAAGAGGAGACTTGGCATGGGTGAGTGCAGACATAGCTGGAAGCAGGAGGGTAGGGTCGTCTGTGTGTGGCTCAGCTGATGGGGGAGGGTTAAAAAACAACGGGGATGGGTGGGGAAATCTGGATGGAAATGGGAAAGTTGGAGAAGGGAGCTTATGTGCGGGTTAGGTTGGGTGGGATGGGAGTGGAGGGATCTGGGTATTGGACACAGGAGTGGGTGCCATCTGTGCAGATCCAGATAGATGGAGCTGGTGAGGAGGGGGCAAGAAAGAATTTGAAAGGAGACTTGCTAAAGAGGCAAAAACAAATAATAAAACCTTTTTCAACTTTATCAGAGGCAAGAAGCCTGCTAGGGAGTCGGTTGGGCCATTAGATGACCAGGGAGGATAAGGACATTGCAGAGAAGCTAAATGAGTTCTTTGCTTCGGTCTTCACTGCGGAGGATGTTGGGGAGATACCCATGCCAGAACCCTACTTTGTAGGTGATGAATTGGATGAACTCTCACAAATCAGCATGACCCTGGAGGAGGTTCTAGAGCAAATTGACAAGCTTAATACGAACAAATCACCAGGGCCAGATGGTATTCACCCCAGAGTTCTGAAGGAACTCAAATGTGAAATTGCAAACCTACTAGTAGTAATTTGTAACCTAACGTTGGCATCTGGCACTGTACCTGAGGAC
>QEPC01008091.1:304856-345130 GCA_003113815.1 Sphenodon punctatus
AGCCGACACCTCCCTCGCCCTGCCCACCACCATCACCTCTGTCTTATCAGGATGATGAGATTTAATGTGAACAAGTGCAAAGTAATGCACATTGGGAAAAATAATCCAAATTATGAGTACACAATGCTGGGTACTAAGCTAGGAGTTACCACTCAGGAAAAGGATTGTGGATAATACACTTGAAATCCTCAGCCCAGTGTGCCTCAGCGGTTAAAAAAGCAAATAGAATGTTAGGAATTATTCTCAAGGAATAGAGAATAAAACTGAGGATGTCATAATGCCTCTATACAAATCAATGGTGCTACTGCACCTTGAATATTGTGTGCAGTTCTGATCGCCCCATCTCAAAAAAGACATAGAACTAGAAAAGGTACAGAGAAGGGCAACAAAAATGATCCAGGGTCTAAGAAGTTTGATTTTATGCATTTCCAACAAATGGTTTTGAATCAGCTTTCCTATTTTGCTTGCACTTCATGTAAGCATGGCGTGTGGCTGAGGCAATGCATAGTATTTAATTCAGTTTATCAGATTCACAATTAATAGATATTCTGACCACAAGTTAAAACAACAAACGTAGGGCAATATGGGGTTACTGGAATGCTATAGTGTGATTTGTCAAGTAAAAAGTTACAAATAAATCAGTTCATAAGATGTCAAATTAGCTTTAATATAGCTCAAGTTTTAAATCCTTTATTTGGCTTCTTCGTCATCTGTGTCATCAAAGAATATTAATAGGCCTTCCTAACACAAGTGCAGTGAAATTTAATTAGCAGTTGTGATAGGATCACCACATACTAGCAATGTGCTTTTGCTGTTCTGATTTTAAAATGTCATTTAAAATGAAGATGTGACAAATGTACTGATACTAGAAGTACCATTTGATAAATGTGCACTGTAGTTCCTGGAGTATTGGGGCAAAGTACTTTTAGCATATGCCTAAACATAAACCTATAATCATCAGTGATTTCAGTGGCTTCTTTGGTTACATTAGGCACATGCTTAAGTAGCTTGCTATAGCAAAATATAAGGAATAAAGTTATTTTAAAGTTTTTTGTGATGTTGCCAACAGTTAGTTTTAACTGCTGTATAGCAGCGAAATAATAGTAATCATAAAACAGCATTTCCAGTAAAAGTACTCATACCCTCCCCCACCCCAAGGGGTTTGTAATTTGATTTTAACATCGTTTTATAATCCAGGACCCAAACGTCACTTTTTCTTAAAAAGACAAAAGCAAAGTTTTTATAATTAAAAGTTCTTAATTTTGATTTGATATTTCCTCTTTTTTAATTAAATCAAACCTGTTTCTCTTTCAAAACCACCTGATACACACAAACTTTTCCTACTTCTCTCCTCCGGAGATTGAGGTAAGAAATAAAAGGTTGTTGCCTGTGCCAATTTATAGTATCGTATTCAAAATAGAAGAGCTTAGAAATAATTGGTTGCACAACAAAATGCCTGATCAAATGTGAGCCTTAATATTTTTAATCTTTTAATTTGTTTTTACTTACTAAGTATTATAATAGTGTTTTCTTCTGCATATTTTATCTTGTGTACTTTATGTTCTATGGCAAATGTCTAAAGTCATTACACGTTAACAATTTTAGATAAGAGGAAATTAATCAAGGCTGAGTCAAAACAAAAAAGTGTAATTACTATAAAAGTTTAACACTTGGTCTTTGCTTGCACCACCATTTTCCCCAGTACTGTAACACCATATGTAAATTGCTAGTTTTCATCTTGGAATGTATATTCCTGTCATTTTTCTATTGCTAACTCTCAACGTTTTTCTTCATTTTAAACTGGCCTGCTGATAATTGTACATTAGTGAGGAATATGGTTTAGTAACTGACTGCAGAGAGATACTATGGGCTTTTTTAGATGGGACGCAGACCTACGAGATTGCTGCTAAATACACATATTACCTGCTTGTTTTAAAAGCTTCTCCTGTGAGCTGTCTGTGAAAACTCTTGGATTTGTAAAACTTGAATATATATGGTTTTACTAATCTGCATTTTAAATTTCCTGTGGGACTCCCCAGCTGCCCTGACAAACAGTTGATAGTGGCGAGGGGGTCCTACCCGACTGCCCTTACATATATGTTTGAATAGCCGGGGAGAGTGTACACACTGCTCCGGGCCCCTTTCCCCCATCAGCTGTTCGGGGCAGGTGGGGAAAGTGAACGTTGCTCCAGGCTGCCTCACCCATCAGCTGTTTTTGGGGGCAGCCGGGAAGAGCATGTGTCCTGCTCCGAGCCCCCCTCACCTCCATCATTGTTGCACGAGTGGGCTACCTTGCACGTCCAGGGGGATTGAGGGAGTTCCCCTTGCTTGTCTAAAAATGCCCTATGTGTAACTTCTGAACACACTTTCTTCCTATTTTTATGTCATCTATAACTTTAAGTTAATATGCAAAAAATGCAGATTATGATAAGGTATATATAATTTAAAATCATTTTAAAATTACTGAATACTTCCTGGGATAAAAATGGTATTTCATTAAGCTTTGTTTTGTTTGTTTGTTTGTTTGTTTTTCAGTGTTTTCACTTATTACAGTTTTTAAATTTGAGTTATGCTTCACAGTTTTTTTTTCTCAAGTTAAATGAACTGATTGTATGAAGTATCATGTGTATAAATGGCTTTTGAGCTTTTGTTAGCAGCAACCTGTGAAATGGGAGTGAATGCTACCATTACACAGCCAGAAATGATAAATAAACTGTCAGTTTACTTTAGACACTAATGGAGCCTAAAAGCTTTTAAAATGACAAAAAAATCTCACCAACTTTGATGATTCATAGGTTAATTTTTGCTACACAAGTTGGTCATATAGCTGACAGTTTTCCCTTTGTGTGACTCTCTCTAAATTATTGTACTCTGTTATCTGAGTAAAAAGCCATTCAAATTATGTGAAGAATATGGCTGACAATAGCTCTTCTAAGTATTAGGGCAATTCCCACCCATTTTCTTTTTTTCCTAGTAGTTCCAATAGTAACCAAATAAGATACTTCTCAAAGAATGTGCGCTTTTATTGTGAGCCACCTCAAACTTGTATCAAACTCTGAAATTTATTTTTACACAGTTGTTTTTCTTCGTGGTACAGTGTTTCTACTTGCTAGATGCTGCTGTATTCATTTTAAAATGTAGCAGAGTTGGTCTATTGTATGACATGATATGTATTGTATTAAACTGCAGCTTCTAAAACAACACAGATTGCAGAAAACACCTTAGTCACTCAGTGCCAAGTCTAATGAAATTCCTGTTTAGCTTTGATTGCTTTTCCTTCCACTGTTTTGACAGTGCTCTTCCCTGTAAGTGCTCTCCATATCAGGCTCCAGTAGCTTGAATGTAACTTGATCTGTGTTTCTGTATAAATGTGTTGTCTGCTGACCTAGAGAAGAACACTTGCATTAGCTACACTGATCAATCCACATCACTTCTCATCATTTAGTAGACAATTAATACTGCAGTGTAAAGACTCCCCGGAGAACTTGTTTAGAAGTAGATTGCTTTACACAAGAACCGCAGGAGTTGCATGCCCAAAACGAACAGGGAAGGGGAAATGTTCACTAGAAAAAAGAAAAGCGTAAGAAAATTGCATCCATGGATCAAAATAATTTGCATTTCAGTGGTCAGGCTTCCAGCCAGATACCTCCTCAAATTACACTGCTTTCTGCTGAAATGTTACGGAGAAGTTAATGTTGTAGCTCTTGTGCATACTTATTTTAAAGGCACTTTTTGGAAAGACAAAATAATACAAGGGCACATCCATACACACACTATTTCTGAAGAGTACATATTTCTTTGTTGCAATCATGTAGTTCAATAATACAAATCTATCTTTAATTTTATTTTAGAATTAATTGCACATATTGTTCTCCAGGCTTCCTTTATAAGCATGAAATCTAAGTATTTAATTTGTGTAAATTTTTTAAAAAAACACTTAGCAACAGTCGTTTTCACTTATGCATACCACATCCCAAGAATCAGTACTTCCTCCGCCCCCCCAAAAAAATAAATAATATAACAGTATAATTGATATTTTATCTCTCTGAAATAGTAAGAGAATTCAGTGAGGTCTTTCATTTTTTAGGGTATACATATTGGAAATTGTAGTTTGGCATACTTCCAGTAAAAAGTATTAGAGAGGTAGTGTGTCCAATGGCTACAAGCACTGTATTGGAACTCAGAGGACCTAGTTAATAGTCTCTCTTGTATCACTGACCTGCTATTTAATCTTGGGCAAATCACTTCCTCTCTGGGTAATTTCAGACGTGACGGGCCTTTCGGCCCGCCATGCTGAACCCTGGATGGATCCCAGTCCGTGAGCAGACCGGCCGTCCTTTAGACGCCCCGGCCTGATCTCTGAGGGGGATTAGGACTGCACGGGGAGGGAGCGGAGCTGTGCAGTGCAACGTGCGGCCGCTCAGCCCCACGCTCCATCGGCGGGCCGCCCTCAGGGAGATGGGCGGGCGCAGCGGCCAATCAGGCTGCTGCGCCTAATCCCGTACTGCAGTCTGGGCCATGGGCAGGACCGGGGCAAGGTAACAGACGTTACCTTCATTCTGTTCCTGTTTGTGGTCCAGCTAACCACAATTCTGGAAGTGAGGCCGGCCACATCTCCAGAATCGTGGGTAGCTTTGAACCCCGCCAGGGATTCACTGTGGTGAACATCCTGTGGGGCTCAGAAGTTCGCGCGATCACAGCCACCACACCGAATCCACTGTGATTCGGTGTGGTTGACTGTTATCACGTAATGTATGAAATTACCCTCTGTCTCCAAAACTTCCCATGCTTTCGTCTTGTCTTCGCAACGCACTGCTGAGAAGGGTTTGAATAACGTGTTGAATTACCCTACCCCCTAGTAGTCATCCCAATGTTCTGGGGTTAATTACCTCTGTTTATGCCGTCATCGGGCAGGCTGATAGGCAGTTTTCCCTCTTGACATGGTGTCACAAACACCGACTTGGACAAAGTACCTACAGGGCAGTGACCTCCCACGTCTTGTCTTCTGGAGGTAATTACCTCACCAGTAACCTCCCTCTTTATCAGACTAGTCTTGTGATCACTGGCAAATTATCTAGGGGCAGGGACCCATGTTCATTGCCAACAGAGAAAAGCTGAAAACATGGGTCCCTGACTAGGAGTTAATGAACAATCCCTTTGTCTTTGTTTGTGCATGGCCTAAGAAAGAAGCATCTTCTGTCATTTAAATAATTTGTGACAGTTGAGTCGGGACATTAATTGTGCTAGTGACAAGCTCTTAGCTAGCACACTTCTAACTTTTGAAGCTTTGCATGTCTTTCTTTAAAGCTCGTTAAATAATATAAGTATATTCTAACCAAAAAAAAGATAATCTCTTGTGCTCCATGTGAGTGTGGTCAATCGGTGAGTATATGGTGCCTCCTTGATCCCTTTCAGACTGTTGTGTCACCACATGGTGGGGGAAACAGCATCACAGTATGCTTCTTCCCTTTCCATTTATGTGAGTGGGCAGGGATGGGCAAAACCAAGACTCGGGGGGAGAGGGGGGTGTTATTGTTGCAAACCAATAATAGATTGCTTGTATTCCTGGTAGACCATTGGTTCCCAGACTCCATCTGTGTGACTCCATACATCAACAAAGCCATACAAAATATATCAGATATCAGTTTAGGATCATAACCCCACAGAAAGACAACATTGACCCACTTGGGCTCCTGACCCACAGTTTAGAACCTGTGTCCCACAGCAATATAGTTATAAATTGCCCCTTCTTCAGGGCAGATTGTGACGAGACAGTGTAGCCCCAAACAAAAGGTGGTGTCTTTGTCACACATTTTAAATATGCACATGCTTCTTACGTTGTTCAGGTTTATTCCTCATTTGCTTGGAATGTTGTGTTTTCAGCAAAGCATCTGTAGGCTCTGAACTTAATTTGCAGTCCACATCAACAGTCTGTCCCTAGGACATATTCATAAGATATACAGAAAAAATTATAAGTAGTTGATCTTGAAAAGCTTTCTTTCTTTCAACTTTGTTAGATTATGTTCTTCAAGTATGCATTAACTTTTCAGGTGCATATTAACCTACAGTGCAAAGTGAAAGACACGTATACACCATTTAAATATATGTTTGATTAATAAACCTAGTCAGATAATGTATCTTCAAAAGATTTGAAAAGCAAAAGATGAGACTATCTAATTTGCTCCAGAGAGGAAATACCATCCAAGAGGTAAAAATAGTCGATCCTGTGGCTGAAGTAGTTATTCCTTCATTAGTTCTGTTGCTGACTGAATTGTCAGTAAGAACCAACAAAAATGAAGTATGGTAGAATCTGTAGTATCAGCAGGTCACTCCAGTCTTGAGGTCCAACCCTAAAATTCTATGATTCTAAAGGACCTCTTGTTTGGGGGCTAGCACTTTAATGTTGGTTGTCTCAGAACGAATGTTGTTTCAGTGGTATCATCTGTAGACCAACATCAGACGTTAGGACACTCTGGTACTAGGCAGTGTACACGTGCACAACAAAAATGATCATGTATCTCCCAGAAGATCAAGTGACTTATCAATATGAACAGATAATTTGGCTTGAGAAATGGGTCTAGGGACGTTTTGCTGCTAAACAAAAAAGAACTCAAACCCCACTGTATCAGTTGTGCATAATTAAACAGACAATTCATCTCCCAAAGGCCCATTTCATATATGAAAGTAATTAATAATACACTGGTGCTACATTGATGGATACTGACCACATAGTACCTTAATGTGTGGTATTTTATTTTGGGGCTAAAGAGATAGATTACAAAGCCACATTTGGTGATTACTCAGCCTTGAAGCTGTTTGAACACAACCTCACTTACTATTTTCAAGAATAAAAGTGTGTAAAACACTCTGAAGTCTACATTTCCTATATTACTCGTTCAGGATACCATCCACTAACCCAGAATGGTTCACCCTGGTCCCCAGAGAAATGTCTACTTATTCAGGGCATTTTCAGACAAGATGCACTCCACCCACCACCCATCCACTATACATAGTGCGGAGCTGCAGTGTTGCCCTATGGGTGCTCCCACATATATAGTGGGTGGGAGATGGGCAGTGGGTGGGAAGTGTTTTGTCTGAAAACGCCCTCAGTGTTGTATTCCTTGTTTTCCAATGTTAAATTTAATTGAGATAACTAAAAATACTTTAGATATTAATGCTACCTTCTTATGCACAGTAACTACTACTGTCGTTGCTGCAGAAACTGTAAACACTGAGTTGGACTAGAGGTTGTTTCATTCATATGTATTGTATAATATATGCTCCTGCTTAGTTATGGTCTATGGTACCTGTGGAAAACCTGCAAACTCCAGCACTTACCCTGATTATCAAAAAGATATATATTAATTATTTCAAATCTGGCTGTGGATTATATGCCTATTTTGAATGTCCACCCATAAACTCATTTCATATTGTGTGTGTTCATGCTTTTATTTAATATTTAACAACATTTAGTATAACCTTAGACCAGACAATAAAGTTGTCAGAATCCAGGTCAAATCATTCACATTTGCTGTTCTTCTAGACTAATGTAAGATATTGTTTGTTTTACATTTATTTGTGGTGATGTATATACAGACTGCAATTGTTACCCATTAAAGTTAATGGGAGTTTTGCCATTGGCTTTAGTGGGGTCAGAATTACAGCTGTAGTCTCCTGTTCAGAGAACTAATTACACTGTAAATATGGCTAAACAATGTTCTAGCCAGTTTGGGCTACAGGGTATTACAAACAATAGGATCTATGCAAGTAACAGGTCCAGCATGATTTTATATTATATTGGTTCATAATTTCTGGGCTACTCTTTGGAAATCTTGTTTATAGTACAATTGCTGCAATATTTGGGTAAGTGATTTTTAAAATGCTACTTAATAATGAAATACCAGTGTGCAGTCGCCATTTCAAACCTAAAATGGTGAGTCAATGGGCACGTGCCTAAGATAAGAATTTATCTGAATAAGGGTCTTCTCTATACAGGTACTACAGAACGAGTGTGTTTGATCCAGGGAACAGTTGAAGCGCTGAATGCAGTTCATGGCTTCATTGCCGAAAAGATTCGAGAAATGCCTCAAAATGTTGCCAAGACAGAGCCAGTCAGCATTCTGCAGCCCCAGACCACTGTTAATCCAGACCGCATCAAACAAGTGAGTTTTTGGTTGGGAAAACGAAGGCACGTCCAATGCTTAATATTAAATTTTTAAAAGAAGACTTAAAAGTTTAACATGTAAAGGGTTACTATTAAATGTATTTTACGAGAATGTCAGAAATTTCATTTTATTTAAGAATGACTGGTCTCCTCCTTGTGCTCTATAGTTCTGTATTCATTTTTCCTCTGTGTATGTACTGAGTGATCTTATAAGCTCAAATACCTCTGTGGCACATATTCCTCTCAAAGCCTCTCTCCCCCCCCCCCCCCTTTTGTCTCTTGAAGCAGAATTATCTGCCCTATTTGTAAGAGATCACCTCATTTTGGCTTTCAAAATATTGGCCCCTCTGTTAGTCATAAAGAATTGTTCTAACTCAGGGGGGAAATGATTCCACAAATGTCCTAACTCTTCTGTTTCAAAAATTTTAAAATACTTTAAATGTTATATTAATATTTTGAGTTGTTGTTGTGGGTCACATGATGTATATGTACACTTTTAAAAGCCTTACTCCAAAGCACTGAAGTTTCTAAATAGAAAGATCTTTTGTTATGGCTATTTCTGTCTGTGCAGCTTTTAGCATGTCTGTATAAAACTTCACACAGTATTGGCTTCTCTTCAATCCTTGTGTTTAGGGTAACTGTAAGGTGATCAAACATATTTTCTAAATTGTGAAAAGCGGCTACTGAGATTGGACCAATGACTAAAATAACATTACATCTATTTGTTAGGCACATTACTATCTAAGGAACATTTGGAGTGAGTGGATGTGTATTCGGCAGTAGGTTAATGAGTATTCAGAAATTATTGCATCTTGTCCCACTGGCACAGAATGACCCTCTGATACCAAGTATAATATACAGTGTAATGTACAGGAGTTCAGTTCACACACATTACATATAATGACCTCATCAAACTGCACAGTGCGCACACACTTCAAGAGAGGTTGCTACCACAACCAGCAGAGTTCTGTGCTGCAGCCCCACTTGCATCTATCCTGTATGTTTAACAACCATGTATGTGGTTCCTCAGAAAACAACCTTATGCATCTCTCCCAGATTAATGTCCAGCTCTGCTATGTATGCACCTTTTAACCTAACATAAGGAGCAGAAGTGAAGATTTCAGCCTAAGAGGGAAGAGAAAAGTGAAAACAAGTAGATATAATAGAATTCTGACCTTAAATAGTTTTGTATACATACAGTTTTAAAGTCCAGCATGTCATGAATTGCGAAGACAGAATAAACATTTTGTGTTCTGCAATGAAATGTTAGAAACTTCCTACTTTCACTGTTACAAAACACTCACTTCTAGCTCCATAGAATCATGAAATAGGTTACTGAATTTTTAACTTGTTAGGGGTACAAAGCTAATTACTGGCCCCTCTCGCACCTCAAAACACTTTTTAGAGAAAACATTCACATCTGTTGAAAAGGGAAATATTTCTCTGGCACGTTAAAGGTGACAGCTGTCTGAGGCAGCTGAAAGGGTTGGAATGCTAAAGTAAGTTCTGGGGAGATGGATTAGTGGTTTGAGCTACAGATCAGGATGTCATGTCAAAGCAGTGTGAAAAATACAGTTTGTAATTTATATGGTTTTGCAATGTTTCACGTGAATTCAGTTTATAGATTTGCACTATATGGATATTACCACCCCATTTGAGGGGTGTATGTATGTGAAGGATGATGGGGTATATACAGACAGACTATAAATACTTAGTAAATCAAAATTGCCAGCGTGCATATCTGCCTGCATCTCACAAAGGTATGGTCTTAAATCTTACATAGAGATGCAATTTAAAATAAAGATTTCCATCAATTGAAGTAAACCCATTTTTCAATCAATTACTAGTAAAACCATGTAAAGTCAGCTTATAATAGTTAAACAAGAACCAAGATGCACTTGTTAAGCAGAGTTTAAAAAATAGGGCATGACTCTATTAGCCAACCAGTAAAAGCATAACACACTCAATAGAGATTTTGTACATATAATCACTATGAGTTACTTATATACATATGTTTTTATGAAGGAGCCTTACTAGACTAAATGCTTAGATAGCAAAGTGACAGCTAGCAAAAAAAAAAATTGCATATATATATATTTTTTTCTGAATGTGGCCGTGCTCATGGGTTTGCTAGCCTATATATGTTCAGACAAATGCTGTTCTGTGACAGCAATCAATACTTTTATTAGACACTAGCTTTCGCCATGGTCAAAAATAACAACATCAACATATAATACAATAAAACTCTTAACCGTATAGGTAAGTAAACATGAACAAAATGTCATACATCATCTTACAAATAATATAGGGGCTCGAGGTTGGAAAAAGCTAAGTAAAAGACACCCGCAGAGCGTAGAAGGAAGAAGTTCTCAAACTTCAAAACAATGCAGTGCGGATTCTCATGGCCAATAAGGCAAACAGAGCAACTGCCTGGATAACTTCCTCATCCTGGGATGCCAATAATTCAATTATATTGTTCTTGTTTGATAAGCAGCTCTGTTCCCGTAAGGGAATTATCCAAGCCAGCCTAAGAGATTCATATAGAGGACAAGACAGAAAAAAATGCTCCATATCCTCCACTACTGGACAGAATATAGTCCCCTTGAGCAGTTAGGCTCTAAAATATTAAGGCACTGTACTAAGTACTTTGAACATCCCATAAAATTGACTGGCAGCTATTATAGAATATGAAGATTGATGTAATATACTGTCATCAATCTGTTTTGTTCAGAAGACATGCAGCTGCTTTCTGCACTAGCTTATTCTTCCAAGAAGGTTTCACAGATATTTCCATGTAGAAAGTAGGTCCAGAAGATAGCAAAACCAGTGATGACATCACAAATTGTGCAAGAAGACTGGTTGAATTTGTTTGGCCAGTCAAAGATAAAAAAAACTACTTTTGACTTTCTATTTCTTGTGGAAGTCTGCAAAGTGTGTGTGTGCGTGTTTGAATAAATAAATAGCTTTAAATACTCAGGCCCCAAATACATGATCTTAATTTCAATAGGAATGAACAATTGGTCCCCCCCCCACCCCCATCCTAGCTTTAGGCCCCCGTTTTTAAAAAAAAGAAAACGTGACCCCAGAGTTTAAGATCAAAAGAATCAACTTAGTGCTTACAGTCAGGTTTCTAATTGAGGATGCTTGCATTACGGAAAGTTACACTCATGTGCATGGGGTTTTAGTCTGTTTCTGGTGCAATTTCACTTCCGGATTACTGAGCTGGATTTTGAGTCCTGTAATCTGTGAGTAAAATTGCACCAGAAATGGACTAAAACCCTGCACACAATAGCAGAGATTTCCATGATTCCCCCGGCATGGTTTTGGCTTGCGCCAGTCCCTTCCCCCTCCTGTCTCAGGTGAAAGCACTTGAGATACTGATCCTGCAAAAACCTTAAACATGTACTATAAATGAAATATTCCTAACTGCTCTGAATGTCCCGTCCAGTCCACTGTTGTTCAGTGCTAGAGTGGCTTGGTACCCTACAGAATCATGCTTGACTGCCTATCATTTGACTACATACTTGCTCTCAGCTGCTTTCAATAAAAGGGATTGATTTTCAGGAGTGACAAGCTCCAACAAATTCTTTTGAAGTCAGTAGAAGCTTCAGGTGTCCAGCAGTTTTGGAAAACAAACACTTTTTTCATGTCTTAAATTGGATTTAAGAGCCTACTTTAAGCACCCAGATTTCCAAATGTTGGTGTAAGTCTAGGAACAGGTTTTTTTGACAACTTCTGGGCAGACTCCTTCAAATAGCAGAGATGTTTTAGACTTCTAGAGATCCATAAAATAGTTCATTGCCAATAAGCATCACTACCTTATTATCCATTGAGATGTAAAGCCAGTTCGGTAGCTCCCAGTTCGTCTCTGCCAGACATTGGGAAAGTAAGGAAATGCCTTAATCTTATCAAAAAAAAAAAAAAAGGAGCATAGATCTGTGTGACCTGTATATCTGTGCTGATAACACTTTTGCCATGGCATTGAGAAAAGTTTGGTTGAGAATGGAGTAATGTGTTCAAGATGTTGAGGGGAAAGCCTGAACCAGCAATTCATTTATTTATATATTGTTTATTTATACTGGCCTTTATTTATACTGGCCTTTTTAATCTGCTCCCTCCTGCCTCTGGCAGCTCAGGACGACTTACAATAAAGTCACTAAAACCATACAATATATAATAAAATATAAAATACAGTATCAATGTCTAAAATTACATCTAAAGGTCCTCAGAATCGGAATCAAAATCAAAATTTAAAGCAGTGCCCTCAGTCCCCCTGCCATTACCCATCTTCCCTGCCAAGAGCCTGGCGAAAAAGCCAAATCTTGCAGTGGCACCTGAAGGAGGGAAGATTCAGGGACAGACAGATACCGGGAGGGAGTTCCACAGCTGCGGCCCAACCACTGAGAATGCCCTCTTCAATGTTGTCCCTTGCAGGGGACCTGAAGAAGGGTGCCCCCGGCAGACCACAGGGGCTGATCCAGGGTTTGGTGAATGAAGCGATCCCACAGATAGTTGGGGCCCGTAAGAACCAACACTTTAAATCAAGCTTGGAAGACTAAGGGCAACCGGTGCAGAGAATGAAGCACAGGTGTTATATGCTCCTGGAACCCCGTCCCCATAAGGAGATGGGCCACCGTATTCTGAACCAGCTGCAGCCTCCAAACTGTCACCAAGGGTAGCCCTGCATAGAGCGTGTTACAATAGTCCAGTAATCCCAGTAAAGCCATCCCCATCCACCTGTATAACTCCCAGGAACTTTCCCCCACAACCTGATCCCACTTTGTTTCTAGACTCAACAACTCTGGTCCCCCTCCAAGACTGTAAAAATCCTCTCATCTGTTTGCCTCTAGCAAGTAGATTTCTTTGAGCTGCAACTGAATTTTCACAACCCTAGGCTCCCTTCCCCACTGCAGATCCCAACTTGGTGTGTATTATTCGTGGCTAGTGAATTATTTTATATATATTCTACAGCCCTGTCCTCCCCCAACTCCTTGTGTAGTTGTGCCAAGACTGTTCTTTGTCCACTCACCTGTGTTTGCTCCTGCTTATGAAGGTGGGCTCTCCTCTCTGTTTGTAAATGCACAGCTGTGGAGTCTTCCTTACAAGTGAGTTTGCATCCCAGAGCACCCCACTCAACTACTAATTCTTCCCTTTCTATTGCTACCAATTCGAATGTCATGGAATATCAGAGGGAGTTTGAAGGATCAGGACAGGTGTCCCACCACATAAACTTGAAGGATGGATATCTGAGCATTCCTTCATAAAACTACAGCCATGATATTCAGCTACATACCATCTTCTGCAAGATCTAGTACTTTTAGTAAGCATGGCTTATCTCTTAGTTGCCCTGAGAAGTTAATTGAACATGTAACTCTTGACTAGAGTCCACACTACTTCACTTTGGAAGGATGTGAATAGCTTATTGGTGATAAATTCCTGATTTCCATCAGGTTTATGGACCATTTGCTGTTGAGCAGGAGAAGGACACATCTTATCCCTAATCCTAGCATGCTAATGGGACAATTCACATCGTATGTCCTGGTTAGCCACCAAGCCAAATGGCCACCAGATGCATTATGATTTTCCAAGAGGTCCAAGAAATGTTTGCTAAGATGTCATCCTCTATGAGGAAGGCCAGTATGAGAATGTGTTGTCCACTTGCAGACATTTCAGAAATCCTACTCTACTTTTTAATTCCTTCATTCAGTAGATCAGACTTTATAACTTTGCTTTCCCACAAGGATCACCTGAACGTTGACTTGCTGTAAGGTTGAAACCGTTCCAAAGGAAATCACCATGAGGAGAATTCCAGTTAGTGTAAATTTCATACTACCATACTTTGTGATATTTGCATATCAAGTGACCATGCCTCAGTGGGGCCGATCCCAAGCCCTGTGGATCCTGCGCGCATGCACATGGAAATCACGCGCACCGCCATTGCCAGCACATAATGGCATCCACGCGCATGGGGGTATCCGCAGGGCTTGGGATCGGCCCCAGTCTCTGTATTTAAGTAGTTGCCCCCCTTCCTCTAGCCCTGTATAGTTCTATACTCAGCAACAGTGGATGGAGTAGCTTACTTGAACTTGAACTTGACTTGGACTTGAAACCAACTCAGAAGACAAGCTTTAGCTGCTTGTTCATAAATCTTCGCTTCAAGCTTGTGGGAGTAGGCAAGAATGACAAGCTGCAGAGGAGGGTGAAAAGAGACCACAACCATGCTCCTTATCTTTTAAAATGGCAGCTTAGCATTAAATAGCTTTTGCATAGGGTTATAAAAATTCACTTGTCTGCTTGCCTCTTGCAAGTAAACATTTTGAACTAGGGAGTGGATTTTCACAGCCCTGGGTCCCCTTTCTCACTACCAATCATAGCTTGATGGGGAGTCTCTCTTGTAATAATAAATAATAATGACTATTTTATTTAATTAACACTAATACACACCACACACACTCCGGCTGAATGGTGCTTGGAGCGCTTCTCAAAATTAATATAATAAAACAACCTGAAACAGTTTAAAAGGGGAAAGGAAAATACAATAAGGGGGAACTAAAATGATCCTGAAGAATAAAAGAAGCCTTCAGGTGCATTTTAAGGTTAGGAGGGAGGAACTGAAATTACTACTTGGAGGTAGTAAATTCCGCACTGAAGGGCCTGCCACAGCAAAGGTCTGATCACCTTCCGACGTAAGGCATAATGGAGGGATCCCCCAACAGTGTGGGGTAACTGAGTTCAGATAGCCATCAGGGTGAAATTCCAGAACCAGGTCTTGAATATAGCTGTTTTCCTATATGAAATGCTGAAATGCTTTGTTAGTGAATTATTTATGTATTTTTATAGCACTGGTCTTGGAGTTTCAACACCATCAGGAGACATTCTGTTTAAGACTGCTTACCTGAACATTCTCAGGCATGAAGGGAGTTGCAGTCTCTGCTGCTTTCCTTAATGCAGCCTCCTTCTGTCTCTATGCCACAGAGGGTGTGAAGGGGGAATTGCTAAATCATTGTCCTGCCGTTACTTTGCACCTGAGATGACATGCACACAGGAAAAAAATCAGATTCTCAATAGAGTGCAATTCTGCTCGGTATTCATGTGAGCTACACAATGGGGGTGGGGTGGGGTTTGTGATGTATTCAAATTACACTCTCAGATATAGATCAAACAGAAGGTGACTCCCAATTTTGCAGTTGTTTTGTTTTAGGACCTCACTTTTAAAGGGGGAAAGAAACATACCACATGAATATACCACATATTGACAAATAGACAATTTGTCCCCTCCTGCTCTGAAGTTAGATGTAGTCAATGATACAAAATGTATAACAAAGGAATAAAATATATATGGCACACTACTTTAAACAGTCACATTAGTTGCATTTTCCCTACCCCAAAGTTATCACCAACAAAGAATACCATCTCGTCATTTATCATACCCTTAATAGAGGGCATCCTATAACTGCTGAAGAGCATCAGTCTTGAAAATTAAAACTTCTTAATGTGAATTCATCATATAATTTCTAATCACTTTGTCCCATTCCCAGAATCCTTATAACTTGTAAATTTATGTGCTTGCCTAATGCAAAATATACACTCAAATTTTAAAATTATTCTACTCTACATTGTAATTTAGAATTATTGAATTATTTCCAACTTTCTTTAATAAGCAATTCTGCATAAAAGTATCTTGCCAGAATTTTTATAATGCAGTTCAAATCATTGATAAAATACAGTTTAGATGAACTTGAGAAAATTACTTAAACTAAGCAGGAAAAAAATTGCCTTTTTAAAATCAGATATGGCTGTTTACGGAAATTAGGAAATAAGTTAATATTTCACATTTAATAATATAATAATTAATTTATATATATATATAGCGCCCTCCTGCCATGGCACTCGGAGCGCTTTACATATAACTAACACAACTTTTCAATCCTCACAACAACCCTGTGAGGTAGGTTAAGCTGAGAGAATAATGTGACAGGCCCAAGGTCACCCAGTAAGTTTCTGGCTAAGGCAAGACTAGAACCGGGGTCTCCCTCTACCTCCCAGTCCAAGTATGATGCACTTAGCCATTACACCACACTGACTCTCGCACGTAGAGTGACTAAAATATTCTGAATACATTGACCTCAATGGCAAAGCTTCCATTGAGACTACTCAAGTATAGATTGCATCCTTGAACTATTTTAAGGGCAATCGTATTTAATTTCAGTAATACTGAGAACAGGTTTTAAGTTGGTATACATCCTCTGTATGGCTTTTATGTATATAACATATGCGCATCATCTGCAGATGTTCTTTAGAAACTTCTGCCATGTGCATAAAAGCTCCAAATCTATACAATTTGTTTGAGGGGTGTGTGACCTAAAAAACAATTAGAAACAGAGAATGACAAAAGGGGAAGGTAGCAGCAAACCAGTGTACTAATATCCACCCTGACTACTTCTATTAAAATTAGTGTGAAAACTTCAATAATACATAGATTCATATTGTCACTGAAAAGTATTTGACAGAAGGGGTGGTTTGCGTGTATGAATATATCCAGTTTCCTTCACTCTTTTCGATACTGCTCAATGAAGAAAATAGTGATATGACCGTACCCACAGAAACCCCTTTCTCAAACACCTGACACTTTGGCCCTTTTCACACGGGCACGGGCCTCTCCGCACACGTGTGCAGGTCGCTGTTGTGGGTCACTGCTGGCGATGGGGGGTTGCCCATGGGAACACCACCAGAGGTGGGTGAAGGTGCGTGCACGCTCCCGTGCTCCACTCATCTCCACCCACCTCTACCCGTCACCCACACACAGAGCAACGGGCTCCGATGCCGGTTTCTCTGTGGGTCGAGATGGTGCTCCCCGTGAGAGCAGGCACACACCCACCTCTACCCGCCGCTGGCACGCACCCATTCCCCAACACACCGTGGCCCATTTGAAAAGGACTTTTGATGTGAAAAACAATGTATTATATTTGCAGTGTTTAAGGGGGGGAAGTTTATTCATATTTTTTATGCTTTTTCATTATCATGATTGATTTTTGTCTTCAAATAGCATGTTTCTTATATATTGAACTGTTTATGAAAATTAGCAGAGTCCTACATTTGGATGTACTGTGGTTGATATTTTATTTATTTTATTTTTTTAATTTATTATCTTGTCACTTTTCTACCTTAAAGGTAAATATTAAGCAAACATGTACGTACGTTCTGTTCATGTAGCCTGTTTGATAAGTGATTGAGACATTCTAATTTACATTTAATGGAGAAACCATACTTGCTGAGCACTGTCCACCACGTATATTATGCAGCTGTGTTAAATCCTTTTTTCTTATTAGATATGAATAGTGTGACTTAGAATATCAAAAATAAAACCATGCACGCACAAAATGAATGAGGTTTGTAAAATGAACCAATAAACACCGGAAATATCATACATATCAAATAACGAAAAGGTTTAAATCCTTGTTGTCTTAAAAGGTCTCTAAAGTGTGTACATGGGGTTATGTTTTTTCTTAAATATGTATTAGTCTTAAGCCTATAATACTAAATTTCAGCAGATAATTTTTCATGCATATCTTTTCCCCTGATTGTAGTAGAAATGTGGTCTTAACCAAAATGCTGAAAATCAGTCCACAATACAGCCATACGATCCCAGTAAAACCAAATGGGCAATTCTAGCATAAAAACCCCCAGACTTTTTGAAGCTGATTAAACCCATAGTTTCCCTTTTTAAAGTAATCCTAGCTCAGAAGAAGTTATTTGACAATCACTGCATTTCATGTGTACAAATTCTGAAAATGTAAAATCTAGAAAAATTATTTGCTTCATTGAGCTACACCTTAAAAATTTAAGTCTGTATTCACAAAATGCTTGCTGTATATGAGCATGCCAGTTTTTTTTCCAGTGCACAAAACTTTTTGCATTTACTTTTTCAAGCTTATACTTATTCACAGAGTTCTATTAGTGCAAAAGTGTATACATGTCATGAGTGTAAGCAACAGAAATTCTGAATCTTTAAAGTTTTAACTTTTTCTAAGCAGTTTTGGTTAATTTTATAATTGTTTTCTTATACTAATATTGATATACTTCCTGATGTTCTAAGATAACTTCAAAATAACAATATTCAAGAATTTTTGTTCTGAATAAGTAATGTATATTGCATCTCAAAATTTGAAATCTGACATTCTCATTACATGTATAAAAAAAGAAATTGCTAAATTGGGAACTAATATGTTTGAAAGTTGTGTATATATTTTATCTAAAACAGTATTTTTGACTAATGTGTATAGTATTAAGCATATATATATTGTTTAAAAGGAAGGGAAACTGATCAATAAACATGATTCTTAATTCTTTTTTGTGTTTATTTTGGATGCAGGTTGATGCCATATTATTAACCCTGCCCTTTTGACACTACTGATAAATATATTGCAGTAATTTTGAATACTTGTGATGGCATTAGTTGCAATTCATCCATCATAAAATTGATGTTTGCATTTTTCACACATGCTTCTTGGTTTAAAAAAATAATAATGTAGAAGTTAATTTATTATTTAAAAAACCTCAGTGACTAGAATTCAGTTGTTTTAAGGTACCAGTTACTAAATTTTTATAGAATCAATTTTAGGTAGAGTCAACATTGGGGATGTTGAATGGGGAAATCTTATGCCAACGTGAACTTCACCATGGGTGTTTTCAGACGAGATGCTACCCCATATGGCCACCCAGGCGTTATGGATCCAACCACCCCTCTGAAGGTGGAGTGTGCAGATGCGCAGTCCCGTGAGCCATGGAACACCCACTCATGGCCGTGCACTGAGCCATGCCAGGAAACCTGGAGTGCCCTGTGCAAAGCCAGCCAAATGTGCAGTGGCCACTTCCATGGCCATGGTAGCCATGCTGGGAGCTGCCCATTTGAATTGCTCGCCATGCACTCCACCTGTGTGGGTGTTCTGCGGTAGAGCCATGCGGCAGCCACTAACACACTCCCNGTCTTCCAAACACAACTTCTGTTTATAAATGGAAAGGTTACTGGGTTTTTTTGTGTGCTCATTGAACTTGCTGGAATTTGGATTTTTTCCCAAGGACATAAGAGGGGAAGGAAAATATTCTTCATGTGGTCAGCTTATACTTTAGTATTTTTGTGAGTTCGCCATCTTGATTTCAAGTCATGAATTTGTTTTTACACACATGCATGCATATTTACATGCATTATTTACTCAAATGGCATCAAATTCCATTAAGTTTCAATGAGTAGGAGAGAGATTTTGGTCTTAGTTTTGTTTTTGTTCTTTGTTTTAATTTTAATTTTTTCTAGTTACATTACTTTCATTGGTTTGTTTATTTTTGACTGTTCAGTCTAAGGCTTGTAAAGGTTGATTTGCTCCTGAACTGCTTTGTTCCCAGACATTGCCATCTTCCCCAACTACCACCAAGTCCTCTCCATCTGATCCCATGACCACCTCCAGAGCCAATCAGGTACAGTATCATCCTACCATCTACACCATACTTTTCACGGGTGACAGCTTGCAAACTGGAGAAAAAGATATGGTGGGTTAAGGATTTATTCGTTCATTCACATAAATACACTCATAACCATAGCTATCTAATGCTATTGCATTAAAAAACACTTTTCCAAGCTTGGTAAATTTATATGGGGGGGAAATGCTCTTTTTGAATTGGTAAACCTCTGGTGACAGCAAAATATATTGTAAAATAGAATTTATTTTCATTTTATCTATGTTTAACAGTATTACATGTGTATTTGCAGGATACTACATATGTAAATTTGTAATTGCAAGAAGTGTGTGTGTGTGCATGCAATATGTGTACCTCTTCAATATAGAATACAGTATTCCCTAAAACTATATCTTAAACAAAAATCAGCATGGTACTATTGATATTATTTAATTTTTAAAAAACTTATTTGGAATTTGGTGGAAAGAGATTGGCTTGTATTAAATGTAGCAACTAAAATTTACATAGTGTATATAGTGAAAAACATTTTGAAATTAAAATGTAATGAAATATGAGGTAAAATGAAGCCCTATATTTTTGTTTTTATTATAAATAAAATAGTTGATTTAATTTCAAGTAGTAAGTATTTTTATCGGATTATTATTGTTGTTGTTATTATTTTATTTAATATGTATGCTTCATTACTCACAAAATTGCCATACTTGTATATATTTGCGTTACTGCCGTATTTAAAATTCTGAATTATTTACTTTCATACAATGCACTACACAACCAGATTTTGGATAGTAGATGCAGTTTTCCAGTGAAATGTTTTAAGGCATTTTTGTAAATCACGAAGACTAAAAATAACCTGTATGTATTTTTATAATTATGCATTTAAGAAATGTCGGCAGTTGTTTAAGTATGCTAGTTGAAATGTTTTCCTCATAAGGTCACGTATAAATTTTATCTAAGTATTAAAAAAAAATGGTTAACAAGCTATTGTTTCCCATTAACAGTCCTGTGAATTTTTGATCCTGGAATATCTCTTGTTAACTACAGTATAACTTGTCTACTCTGTATATAACCAAACTCTGTATGTGTGGCGTGCAAGTGTATATTAATTAAATACCTTTTGTACCCGCACTACCCACAAGAATAGATGCCAACATGCTTTGGTATAAAAAGGCACTGGCCACAACTTTATTACATCATATACATAATAAACAGTAAACAAAACTTACAATGAATCCTGAACCTCTGTGTATAGCGGATAGGAACCATGCCATATAAAGCAAGCAGGAGGGCTGATCTAATCCTCACCCACCTGCCCGGATGATTCAACCCTTCGAATTCACCCTCCCCCTGGATCAGGGTGGGGTGAAGCCCCCTACCAGCCGTTGCGAGCCTGGACCAGGGTCCCCGCCCATAAGACACACACACACACCCGCTCCCCAAGTGGTGATGGGGCACATCTGTGCCCCCTTAGGCCAGAGCTGTGGATGGGCACGAGGATGGGCAAACATGTTTAAAACTCACCTCCACAGGTAGGGGTAAATGTTCATTGAAGAAGCGTGCACACAAGCAGGCAAAAGCTCCTCGAGTGGCCCAGTTGTTCTGGGCAGGCAGGCACAAACCAGCCCCCTCCCCCTTGCTAAGGGCACGGGGGGGGGGGAGGGGGGTCTTCCTATATTGTTGTTCATTGCAAGAAAGCAGATTGAAAGTAATGTTTTGCAAGAAAAAATATGGAATTTGTTTTAAGCAGGAAATTGTATAGATAAATTCTTCAGCCAGACTTCCTATGTTGCATTATCCCACAGTTTGATTTGAAACTCTTGAATGTCAGCATACTGCTGCTCTAGCAATGACCATTTGACTTCAGCAGCAGCTAAATTACAATATGGCAAAGAGCTAATCAACCTATTTCAGGAACTTTCCCCCTTTTTCTTCTCTGGATCATAATGTGTGCGCACACATACTTTAATTGCAAGATATTGAAAATCTTGAGCAAATAAGTAGTATTAATTTTTTTCATTGTTTTTATTCTTTGCTACTTTCAAAATAACTAGTTTACTGATTATTCTTGTAAAACTAAACTTCTCTGGTGTTTGTAGGGAATAATAACGGTAGTGTTAGCAGGAAACTCATTTTTTTTATTTGCAAAAAAGTTTTTTAAAAAGAAAAAGAAAAAAGACAGATGTAGAGAAATTGGCCATGCAGAAAATTTTCCTTTTCAAGTATGAATAGTCAACAAAAGATGTTACATGTTCATGTGTTCTGTTCATGTCTGCAGATATTCAATGCATTTTATTCATACACCATTCACTATTTAGTTCTTATGAAAACGATCAAACTCTCTACTGAACAGTATGAAACAAGGTGTAAATGAAGAAAGATATGAGCATCTTAACTTACTCTGGGAGCTGTATTTATTGTTAATCTTTAATATGCTTATTAGTTTCTAATGATTTGGTCCCCCACAGTATTTACCAGTGGAGTCTATCAATTTCAGGAAGAAGTGTACAGCACATAAGGCAATTAAGGCTTTGCTGTTCATTCTGGTGATAAGTGACGTAGCTGGCAATTGTTTCTAGGCTGTAGCAGTGATTAACATTCAACACAAGTATATCGACAAGTATCTGCACTGCGGCTGTCACATGAAAATAGGTTCCAGCACGGTAATCTCAAACCTGCCCAGTAGTCTTGTAAATAACCAATACAAGAAAACCAGAGAACGGAAAACATGTTTTGTTTTGACTCTATGTAATGGTGATCTTATTTTTTAACCAAAAGTATATATTCTGTCAGAACACCCATATCAAGATAATAATAAAAAGGTAGTTTAAATGGACAGAAATCTGGAAATTCAAAGTTAAGGTTACAAGTACTTTGTATGAAACTAAGTGTTCTAAGATTCTCTGAAATTAGGACAGTATACTCAAGATAAACAGAGTGACATAAAGACACAGAGCTGAATTCATCATTCAGGAATTCACGTTGGGGGAAGGTTTGCACAAATACTGCCTCTATCAGAGGAGGAAACTTTTAAGTTCCATAAAGCTCTGCCACTGAAGCTATTAGATATTTTCCATGGGTGACTTTCTGTCCCAGATTGCATTGCCTTGCCCACTGTGTGAGACATGCCTGCTAGCACTTTTCAGAACTGGAATCATGAATAGTTTATATTGCCACACCCCTGTTCCAGGCACTTTGAGACACTGGGGACCCAGGATCCAGAATATCAAATCTGGCCTTTATTTTCCTGTATTTTTTCAATTGAAATTAGACTCTTACTGCTTTTTTGATATGATAAATGTAAGTTCTTTTAAGTAAGCCCATTACGTAAGCCCATTATTTATCAACTATAATAGTGACTTGAGCAATAATTGTTACCTGTCAATTAGCAATAAGTTAGAGTAGAGAATTCCTAATATGGCTTTGCACAGTGCATTTTAGATCTGCTACAGTGCTGTATTAACTGAATTGCCATGAGTACAGCAGACCTAAAATACATACAATTTTTGTGTGTTGCAAGAAGTTATACATCTACAATTGCTGCTGTTAAAAATTGTTTATAATTTTTCCTTCAGAATGCACATTAGCATTTGGATGCATTAAAAGCTAATGCAGTGCAAAATTTCTATTTTAAAAAAAAGGAACCAAAGACATTTTTTTAAGATTAGAGATACTTGAAAAGCATTTGAAAATACCTGTACCTTCTGCTTGTCTGGTTTATATAGAAAGGTACAATCTGCGTTTGCTATCTTGCTCACATTATCCTTAGGTTCCTAACCTTACATTTAATTTTATAATGAACTTTTTCATCCATGATTATAATTGAAATCCTGTCCATCTTAACCTATAGCTTTAAGTGAAAATGGAAAGTTGGAAATTAATCTCTTAGTTGATGAATGCTACCATAAATACGTTAAACTATTGTGTTTTCTCCCCAAAAGCTGTTTTTACCAAATATTATTTGCACAGATTTAAAAGTAGAATAACAAAAGTACTACTTGCATTCAATGGGCCATATGCTTGCTTGCTTATTTATTTATTTATTATTAAAGATGGGGCTTTCAACCTGTGAGTTCAAGTCATGTGTGTGGTTATAAACTGGTTTCAGGGAGGCTGTGTCCAGCCTCTCTCCGGGTAATTTCAGACATGACGGGCCGTTCGGCCTGCCACGCTGAACCATGGTCCGGGATCCATTTCGGATCCCAGACAGGAATCAGACTGGCCATCCTTTAGACGTGCCGTCCTGGTCGGGACCACGATCCGGCAGGGCTGAAGGTAACAGATGTTATCTTCAGCCCTTTCCGGACCATGGCCACCATGAGCACGGTTTGGGCTTGATCCCACCACGATTCTGGACCTCTGAGCGGCCGGAGGTCCAGAATCATGGTCAATGTGATTCCCGCTGGAGGTTCACTGGGGTGAACATCTGGCGGAACTCACATCAGATGTTACGGGAATCACGACCACCACAGGGGATTCACTGTGGTTGACCGTGATCTCGTAACATCTGAAATTACCCTCCCTCGTTTTTTTTATTATTATTTAATTTCTGGTAAAGAACACTTCCAGTCATTATGGCTTTGAAGAGAAACCTCGTATAGCTGCAAAAATCTACAGCCATCCTGCAACTGCAGCTCTGCAGTTTACTTGCCATGTGGACTTTGGTTCTGTGGCAAAAAATCGGGTATTTTTCTGTAACTAAATTAAATGGGTTTGCAATCTGTGATCATGACTCTGAGGTATGCAAACGGGTATGAGAGGGCTTGTGACTACAGATTGATTGAAGAAAAGGCCTCTCTGTACATAGAAAGTTAAGAATTTGTGGATTGCATGATCCTTTAGAGTTCACATCTATTTGTTTTATTGATACTACTTTTGCTTTAAATTAAAAAAAAAAAAGGTTAGATTATAAATGTACAGTGGTGTGCCTTGTGTTAAGAGGTAGTCTGGGCCCATATCAGTTAAATTCTGAAAAACTGCAAGCATTTTCTCACCGATTATAAAATCACAGAATTGCATCATTGTTAGAAGGTACCTCAAGAGTCCTGTAGTTCAGCCCCCCAGAATTTGGGTAGATGGGTACCATATCAGAAATCATCCATGTTTAGAACATTAGATTATTTTGATTTCTTTGGGGTACATTACATGATATGAAGTCACTGTGGGTTTTTTGGGTGTTGCAGTCCAGTTGTGTTCTTTCCACTGCCCAGAATGAGGGCCTCAGATTGCAAGTCTTCAGTTCAAAGAGAATGTCGTCATAATAGGGCCTAAGGGGCTAAGTGTCCACAGGATCTGCACTCAGAAATGGATCCAGACACAGGGGGTTGAGTTCCAACTCTGCTTGCTTTATTTACAGTCTGCGTAAACCACCACCAGCATATATACAAACTCATATACAGTCCTTCTAGCCAGGTAACCCCTCTGGTTCCCAATGTCCATGACCTCTTTCCAAGTCCGTAATATCTCTTGTTCTCCAAGGAACAGTAATTCAGCTCCAGCAAACAGCAATCCAGATCCTCCTGAGCTCCTCTGGATGTCAGCGCCTCTCCAGTATCCACACTGCGCTACGCTGAGCAACTGCACCCAGTCTCTGCTCTCTTGCATAGCTAGCAGCCAACTCCCAGCAGCCAACCTCCCAACCGCCCTGGCTCAACAGGCTCCAACAACAGCCCCCTTACTGAGCTTCCAGCTCTGGCTTTTGCTGTTTGGGCTGACTTCCACCATGCCCTTTCCCAGCTACCCTTATTAGCAGTCATCTTGGCTCTGGACTGGGCACCATCTTGATTCTTTTAAAGGGGCAGGATCTCCAAAGCATGATGCCCTGCTACAGTCATCAAGTGTGTTTGAACTTTTACCACTATATTTGAACTGTTATCCTGATTGGGGTATATTGCCCTTGTAAATATTAAGTAAAGCTTGACCTTAAAATGGTTTAGAAAGCAATACCTTGAGTGTTGTAAATTTGAGATGGGGAGGGCAGATGCGGTAACTGCCCATGGAATACTTGATGGAAGAAATGGAATTCTGAGAAAATGGATAACTGCTTGGGTTCAAGGTCTTTTGAAGATGTCTTTTCAGGATGTAATCAAAAACCCCTATCAATGACTCCAGGGGTGATAGTCCTAACTAGGACTTTGAGTGAAGAGGGCATGCCCCACGCTGGAGGCATCATCCACAGACCCCTTAACTGTTTCCTTGGATATTTCTTCCCCCCACCTCCCAAGTAAGATGGGGCCACATCAGAATGGAGTATGGCAATGAGTCTCCCCAAAGGGGATGAGACTGCATAGAATAGGGATGAGAGTGTCTCTTTGCCCCACCTTCTTCAGGTCTGAGCTTCAGGAAAAGGTGTCAACCCTACCTATGATGGTCTCATCACTCCCCTCGTGTCAGTATCCTTCCTGTATTCTCTCCATTGTCATCCATAGCTCACATTCAGCTTCCTCATTACTCCCATCCAGCTTCCCATCCAACACTTCCTTGTATCTCTCCACCACTGCCACATGCCACCTCCCCCATAACTCCACTTCTACTACACATTTCTGCCTGTGCTTGCTGCTGCTGGCAACTGCCATTTCAAATTTGACAGGCAGCCATTAGAAAAGTCAGCACTTCTAACAGCCAGAATTCCTATTGCTATAAGTGGGCAAAACTGCTGCCACTACTCTGTCATCCAAAGTAAATGGGAACAAAGATAAGTATTTTGCTGCTGCAGCAGCCCTAAATATGTGGCAGAAAGTCTCTCTGCTGGGAGAATTCAAAAACTGGACTGGTGGGAGTGGTGGCGGTATTCCGAAGGATGATAATCACACTGACAGCACCCAAAAATCAAGTTGTTAGAGTCATATGTAACTTTGTTTATCGCACAATTTGTAACACAGTATTCTGTTAAAAAAATAAAAGTACCATATAACAAGCTGACATGGTATCGGAAAGAGAGCTTATATTGGGGTATTCACTATAAAAGGGTTTGGCAATGTGCAGTTAATAAAAATGGTTCTTGACGCTGGGACTGTCATAAATGGGGTTAATTATAAATGGGGTTTGTTATAGACGTGTTTGGGTATATATATTTTGAGGGGGAAAGAGGAATTGGTCTGTTTTTGTTGCCTTAATGGGTTTCTTAGTAGAGATATTTTACTGAATGCAAAAATACTGCATTCAGGTGCACAGACATGGTTATTCTCTTGGATATGCTGTGAAATAAGTTGTGTGAACACAACTCAAATGTATTGTAACCAGGCCAGATGAGAATAACAAAGTGCCATTGTTGTAATTAATTGTGCTTTGTAGGGTGAACAAACCCTTACTGTTCCATAGTATTATTGTAGTTTTCTAGACTCCATTCCTTGCTCTATCAAGTGACTCTGTCTGTTTAAGAAGGTGTCTGCAAAGTCTCGTTCAGTGGAGCTGTTATTATTATTAACAAACATTTATATAGCGCCAGCAGTGTACCTGGCACTTTACAAAGTTATAAAATAGATATGGTCCCTGCCCCTAGGGCTTACAATCTGAGAGACAGGAGCTGGGGGAGAGACTTAGGAAGGGGAACAGAGGGAGAGACAAGGGGTCTAACATTCATGAAGATGCGAGGTCTCAAGTGCACGTACTTGGCTTGGTTACGATGAGAATGACAGCAGGCAGGTCCATGTTGCAAGGATAAGGGTAAACCGATCGTAGGTATAGGAATAGTGGCTCAGCAGGATAAAGAGTCAGACAGAGCAGAGCGAAAGAGGTGAGTTTTAAGGAGAGATTTGAAGGTATGAAGGGAGGGGGCAAGGCGGATGTGGACAGGGAGGGAGTTCCAGGCATGGGGGGCAGCAAGTGAGAAGGGACGAAGGCGCTTAGGGGAGCAGGGAAGGTGTGGAAGGGCGAGAGAGGGGACAGAGGAGGAGCGAAGTGCACGGGCTGGAGTATGGAGGGCGATAAGTGCAGAGAGGTAGCGGGGAGCAAGGTTGTGAAGAGCTTTATAGGTGAAGCTATAAGAGCTTTATAGGTGAAGAAACCAGCTGTTCCAGGTGGTGAGAGGCCTGGTTGATCCAACCTGTCTCCACCAGGAAATGGACTCATCTAATGCCTGTTGTGACATTTTTATTAATTACTTTTGTAATGCTTGGGCATTTCCCCAACCGTGTGGGTTAAACCCACCCAGGAGCCAGTCAGTCTGACTTGTTAACAGCCCTTTTGTCCAGAGGGAAGGACCCCTCCGAATCTGCCTTTGGGTGTTGTCAAAACCAGTTTGACAAATTTAGATGTGGGCAAAGAAAACTGTGGCCAGTGGAAGCAGGGTCAGCTAACATGAAGGAGTAGGAGGTCTCATGCTGGAATGGGACTGGTGTGTAGCTTGTCAGACGTGACGTGGCCCTGCGATGGACTCTTCGCTGGGTGAGCTGAGAACACGTGGGAGAAGAACTTGAAGCCACACACCGATACCGCTTTCAAACAAAGCGCTTAGAAGCACCTCCTGAGTCCTGTGTTGAAAGGAAAGCCATGCGGGGAGTGTTTACATGCTCCCCGCGCTGCCGGAAGTGACGTGCTGTTTGTTGCCGGTAGCGGCGGCAGCTGGAGATGCAAATCTTTGAAGAGGCGCATTCTGAAAGCCTGAAAAGTGAGGCTTTCAGAACGTGCCTCTTCAAAGATTCATATCTCCAGCCGCTGCCGACAACGGGCAGCATGTCACTTCCAGCAGTGCGGGGAGTGTATAAACACTCCCCACACGGATTTCCTTTCAACGCAGGGCTCAGAAAGCACTTCTAAGGGTCTCGTTTGAAAGCAGCCCCAGAGACTGAGAACTGTGAGCCTTGTTATGTGATCTGCTGTGTGTTTCTCTATTCTTAAACTGTCCTCTGGCATTCCCTTCCCTTAGTAAAGTGTGTTTAGGTTGGCTCCAGGTTGTCTAAGCTATTGCTCCAGGGGGTTTATGCTCAAGGGGGAGGTGATGCCTTATAACCAGTGCCTGCTTCCTAAAGGGACAATCCTCCACATGAACTCACTTCCAGAGGCTTGCCCAGCAAGGGAGGTGCTGCCCAGAGAGGGGAGATAAGAGAAGGTACAAAGGGTCTGCAGTTGGCCTTTGTCTAGGGAGGCAGATGTCCCATGAGTGTGCAGCACTGGGGATCCTGGACCTAGACTGACCTAATGTTTCATTTTCAGATCTGTTTGTGTAGCCGTCTCTGAGAGCCCCTGTGTAAAACAAGCCCCTGAGCCCTAGCAGCTGGCCGGGTCAGGTGGGAGCTCAACCAGGAAGAATCTACAGAGGCTGTGATAACTTTGCAGACAAAATCGCTCATATTCACCAGGGTTTGGATGCCGCCACTTGGACTGCAGGATTAGAGTTTAGGGTTATTGGAGCTCAATCTTGTTATGTTTATTTGGAACAGTTTCAATTGATATCACCCACTGATATGGAGCAGGTGCTTGGGACTCTGAGTGCAATTGTGAATTAGTACTTTGCCTGTCCTAGCTGGTGAAAGACAGCAGGGAGACTTCGGGGCCATTTCTGATGGGGGTTGTCAACACTTTCCTTCAGGAGGGCAGGTTGTCAGATGCCCTTAAAATGGCAAGTGTCTTCTGTAAGAAACCATCTTTGCACGCTGACTCCCCAGCCGGCTATCAGCTTATCTCTAACATTTCTTTTTTCAGGAAGGTTATTGAATGGGTGGTTGCCCGGGAACTCCAGGCTAATCTTGATGCTATCAGATTCCTAGATGCATTTCAGTTGGGTTTTCATCCTGGATATGGAATGGAGACTGTGCTTGTGCCCTTGGTCGATAATCTGCACCTCAAGATTGATAAGGGAAATCCTACCCTGTTGATTTTGTTAGATCTTTCAGTGGCTTTTGATAGTTGATTACAAGGTGGTGTTGACAGGACTCTGAGACCTGACAGAGGTACTCAAGGTGCACGGTGCTGCTCTTGAGTAGTTCCATTACTTCCTGTCGTGGAGGTCTTGTGATTGCTTGTCGTCCCTTTGTGATAGCCTCTGTGAGGTCCTGCGAGGTTCTACTTTTTCTCCCCTCTTGCTCAATGTGTATCTGTGACCGCTGGGTGAGATCATTCAGACGTTTTGGGTGAAGTGTCATCCATATGCTAATGACATGCAGCTCTACCCATCCTTTTCATCTGACCCAGGTCCTCCAGTCTTGGTGGTTACCCAGTGCCTGGCTTCGGTCAGGGACTGGATGAAGGTGAGTTGATTGAAGCTGAATCTTGACAAAACTGAAGTGATGATGGTTCATCTGCTTTGGACTTGGAGGGGATTGCGATTCCTGTTGTTGATGAAGTCCGCCCCCACTGATTAATCCAGTTCAGGACTTTGCAGTGCTTCTGGATCCTTTGCTGCACCTGGATCTTCAGGTTGCAGTGTTAGCCAGGTGTGCTTTTCACCAGCTCCATCTGATGAGCAGACTGCAGCCTTCTCTTTTTGACTTGGATCTGGCCACTTGTCATCCATGCTTTCATCACATCGAAACTAAATTACTTCAATCCACTCTACGCAGGGATGCCCTAGATGACTGTCCTAAAGCTGCAACTGGTGCAGAATGCGGCGGTTCACCTCCTATCGGGTAGGAGTCGCAGGGTGCACATTACACCAGTGCTCCAAAGTCTGCACTGGTAGTTTATAGTCTTCAACATGCTGGTGTCAGGGCTGGCACCAGGTATGTGCCACATGTACAGCTGCACCTGGCCCCACGGCCAGCTGGGACCCTACGCTTGCCTGGCTGGGAGGCAGGCTGCAGCCATCTTCTCCCCCAATACGTTCTTCTGCCTCCCCTCCCTGGCTCTGGTCTTCATCCCTCACCTGCCTCTGCCTCACAGTAGCACTGCAGCAGCAGCAGCGGGACACCAATCATAAAGCTGTTTGTTTACAAACAACTCCTCCCCATGTGAGTGATCAGAAAGTTGTTACCTTGTAAAGAAGGTTCTTTGAGATAGCTCCCAATGTTCTCACAACTGGGTTGTGCAAGCTCACTCTAATCAAATATTAGACCACATGATGGTCTCAAGCTCCTCTAAAGCACTCTCCCCCTCAGAATGACAGTTCCTTCCAACCCTTTCTAGGAATATAAGGAAAAAATTCCATGTGGGGCTGGAAGGGTAGGTGTTGAGAATGTTCAGAGCTATCTCAAAGAATCTTGTTTACAAGGTAGTAACCTTCTGTTCTTCTTCGAGTGGCTCCTCACAGGCCATTTTTACATGGCTCTGCCTGGTGGGAGGTCCGTGGGCACGCTGGTGCGTGGGCAAGGCATGCACACGGCCTCACACGCATCCCCACTCATCCACATCCACGGAGTAACCGCCGTTTCCCCCGGTTGCTCCATACGTCGGGACGAGTGGGGAGTGAGTGGGGATGCATGTTTGGTGCACGTGCACGCACCCCCACTCACCATGGTTACGTACACCACGTTGTTTACATGGGGCTCCCCCACCCATGAACACAGAAATCCACGTGTTCATGGGTGGGAGAGGCCCATGTTAAAAGGGCCACATTCTCACAACTGTCTTACTTATATTACCTTAGGTAGCCATTTCTGATGTAAAGCAATATCTATTCTATCTTGGAAGATCTGCAAATATGATTCTGAGATTATTTCACCAACTCTTCTTAATGAAGTTATTGCTAACAGGAATACTGTCTTTAAATCCACACACCATAACCAGTTCATTTGCGCCCCCCATATAATCAATTCACGCTGCCCCATGGGCACAAATTAAATGGTTATGGGTGGGGGCATAGCAGCACCTCTGGATTGGTTGCACCATGTGTGTGCACAAAGCACAGGCGGAAGCATTAGAAAGCCTGGCAGAACCTGTCTCTTATACACATCTAGATGTGTATAAGAGACAGGTGTGTGTGTGTGTGTGTATATATTCATGACATAATGTGCTTAATAGGCTAGCTGTATTTTGGGTGTCTTGTGTGTTTGATAGCAGCACCTCTGGATTGGTTGCACCATGTGTGTGCACAAAGCACAGGTGGTACCGGCAGCAAGAAGCAACAGGCCCTGGAGGCCAGGCTGACTTAGCTCCCCCCTGCAGTGGAACCACTCCTGGGGAGTGGTGGTAGACGCTCGGCTGGGGAGGTGGTGGTGGGGAAGCATTGGGAGGCCATGCTTGTCTATGGCCGCTAGGAGGGGTGGAGAATGGGAATCCTTCCTGTCTAGAGGGAGTAAATGTTATGTAAATTTACACATTTGCATAAATTAGGCCCATCACCAAGACTTCACACATGGCCTCACAAACCCTGGGGCCGGCCCTGGCTGGTGTTGACCTTTAAAGCCCTAAATGATCTGTGCCCCACATAGCTGAAGGACCACCTGTCCTACTATGTTCCATTGTGACCGCTGCAATCAGCTGGGAGTGCCCTCTGCAACTTTTTTCTGTAGGATGGGGGTAAGCAGGAGGACATTCTTGGTTGCTGTGTCAGTTCTGTGGAACTCCCTTGCTCCGGAAGTTCATATGAGCCCTAAACACCTTTTGGAGACTGTGCAAAACGTTTTTGTTTCAAAAAGCATTTAGTGGTGGTGGATAGGGAATGGTTGAGGGGTTTGGGAGTGAAGGTGTGGTAGGGTGGAGTGTTTGAGAGTGGTGAGGAAAAAGGCTTTTGGGGAGGTTGGGGTGTATTTCTTGTTTTATTTGTTTTTATGCTGTTTTATACATTTTTAAGCTGCCCTGAGCTATTTGGAAAGGGCAGGGTAAAAATTGGAAAATAATTAAATAAATAAATGTTTCCTGTCTAAAGATGTTGCATATTTGACATACTCTGAATATTAGGTAATAAAAAGTCCCTTACATGTTGAATGGAAAAATTTTAAAAATATTTAGCTGTCTGGACTATTATTCTGTGGGTGTCAGGGATGGGTACCAAGATTTCTAAGGTTATCCTTGCTAGTTCATATTTGGGAGCTCTGGTTGATTGTAAGCCCGCAGTATGAGCACTCAGTTGTTGTTTTGTTTGGGGGTTTTTTGTTTTTGCTTTTTTGCCTTCGGCCTATCCTGGATTAAAAAAACCACATTAAATTTATGTTCTCCATATTGCATTTTTTAATCTGCATCTTAATACAATTGCAGGTTTTTGTTATAATTCAGAAACAAATTGATATAGGGCTAAGCCTGGTTATAAAACTTTCACCAAAACCTTTTAAATGGGAGGTGGTGTTTCAACTGATAGTTTCAGCAACTATTTTCTTTCTCTAGACTTTTCTGGCCACATTTTTCTTATTTGTTTTGTGAAATGTTATGTTTTTTTCTGATACTTGTCACCAAATTCTAACATTTCTACTTTGCAGATAGTTTTAAATTTATTTTGTCTTAATTCAGGATGAACAATATTTTCCCAAAGAACAACAAACTGGTTTTCTGACTAACCCTATTTAGTCACTCTCCCTATAGTTATGCGTGTCTGAAATCAAATGGCGTCCTTTTACTGTGTATTTAGTTATGTTTCGGGCACCCCCTTACCATACAATTGACTGCACTTACCAGTCCACCAGCACTGGTGAGGTCCCCTAGAACTGCAGGTAACTGTTCGTGGTAACTCTTGCAGGTAGCTCCTCCGGTGGCCATCTTTTCTCTGGGAGCATGCTGGGAACTAGCATCAGCCACTGTTCTAATGTTCTCTAGGAGCATGCTAGACTGCAATTCCCAGCATACTTCCAGAGAAGAGAGAGCCACCTGAGCTCCCAGTCTGCCATCTTTTCTCTGGAGCATGCTGGGAATTGTACAGTTGGGAACTACAGTTCCCAGCATGCTCCCAGAGAAAAGATGGCCTCCGGAGGAGTTACCTAAGGAGTTACCACGAGGAGTTATCTGCCACACTGGGGGACCTCCGTGGCGGGCGCTGAACCGGATCCGCTTTGACTCCACAGCCTCACGGTGAGTTTTGCTGCCCCCTAATCCCTTCCTGTTCCCCTTACTAAACACTGCACTCCCTAAAAAAATTTCTGCTGCCCACTTAAGGTAAATACTCAGTATTTTATCAGGTACCAAGTATTTTACTGAGTGCTGAGCATTACCGAGTATGCTCCGATATTACCAAGTAGCTCCCAGAAACTGGGGTCTGGTACTCAGCTACTTGAAAATGCTCTCAAATATATATTTTTTCTACTTCATTCAGCCCTAGACTATACCCATCAAAACTGTGATTTGAAAATCATGTAAAAGCCACTACTTGTTTGGTATCTAACAGATGCCCGATTTTTTTAATGCCAAATAAATAACTTGTGTGTGTTTGGGGGGGGGAGGGCGCACATAAGTAAATGCCCACTTAAAAAAAAAAGAGAGAGAGAGAGAAAGGAACTTGAGAAGCTATGACCCTTTGCACAGCTGCCCCAAAGCATTGCTGCTGAGCCACACTCTTTGAAAGCTCTAACTCTAAGCTTTTTATGTGACCAGTATGCAGTGTCTGTCTCCATGGGGGAGACAGATGACAAGCAGTTGCTCAGGTAGCTCGGGTGGTAAAACCTCAGAAAGGAAATGGGAAGACTGGTGGTTCAAGACTGTTGTAAATGGGAATTGTATGTTTACATCAGAGAATCCACCACACAGGGAGAAAAAAGCACTCTGTTAGTGTTTCACAAAGACAACATATAGATGAAACCACACCTTTATGTGAGCAATATGCCGAACTATTCTCCATGACTGTATTAAAGAGAGAGAACTAGCAGTTGGTCAGGTAGCCCCTGTGGTAGAGCAGAGGAAAGGATATTGGAAAGTCATGGTTTCAAGACTGTTTCAGGTAAAGGAATAATATCTACACATCAGAGAATCTACAACAGAAAAGCACAGTCCTCTATTATTGTTTCACAGAGAAAACTACCATGCAAGAAATCACAGCTTCAGCTTATCACGTGGTCCAGTTTTTAACCCTTGACCTATTAGTTACGCAGTTCTCTTAACTAGAACTATAGGAGGAAGGGCTGACTGTAGTGTTCAAATCAGCCAGCAGAAGGAGGATGCTACATAGTATACAAAATGCTTAGATAGCTGTTTGTAAGGCTGTCACAGAAACGTTTACAGCATGGCTGGATAGCTAAACTTGTGGTTGTTCTGCCATGTGCCCTGGATTTGCACTCTGTCATCATTTCCATTAAATTTATTTGTAATATAGTGAAGGAGCAGCTCCTAGTTTGATAGCTCAGGATGCAATCCTACGTTTATTAGGGTGAATGGGATGTGACATGTCATTTTTTTAAAAAGATAGGGAGGAACACACAATGACAGAGGGCAGACTACAACTGTTTGTCACAGATTGAGACAAGGGTTCAAATCTGGATCATAAGTAAAGCTGAAGGTGTGATTTCTGCTGTGCCTTCTATTTCAGCCATGGAGACAAGCATTACATAATGGTCACATAAAGAGTTTAGGATTACAGCTTTCAAAGTGTCCTTCTAATGTGGCTCAGTAACTGCTTTAGAGCAGCTGTGCCAAGAACCAGTGGCAGAGAGAGGGTGGAATAGAACCTAAGTCCTTTTCTGTCCCTTTCTTTCTGTGGGCATGTACACAGGCATAAACATGCACACACTCTTTGATACCAAAAATAGGTATATATGTACCTGTATCCAGTTGCAGATAGTGCAGTGGCTTGCCACAGAGATACCTGGATTTTTTTTGTAATGCCAATGAATATTAAATTCACTACTCAGCTCTAGTTATAGGTTGCAGCGTTAGTACCTATTATGATTTTCTTTTTATCGTGTACTTGGATGCCATAGAAACTAGCATGTTAAAGAATCCCTAAAATAAATCTACAGTTGCCAATGGGTGTAATGAATACTGTGCCTGTACATTCCTTTTCTTCATTGTTAATGCACCAGTGAAATTGTCCTTTAGTATTTCTTACGTTATAGATTGGTGGGCAATGTGTTCCTCCCTGTATTTTCTTATTTTAAAATATTTCCCTTTACAATCTTTTAATCTTTTTTAAAAACCTTTCCCTTTGCAATATGTTTCTCTCTATTTCTAATTACTAGGGAAGATTCCATAGGTCTCAATACCAAATTCTAGTGCTTTTAGGAGTGCCAGATTGGTTTATCAGACAAAAAGAACCCCACAGTTTTCAAGTTAGAAAGAAAAAAATCATAATTGTAGTGATTGATTATAAATCCTAATGGTTGTTTCCAGTTTTGTTTGACCTATCATACGATTAGGTGTTGTTTAGATAGATGATGACTTTTACCTAGATAGGGCTCTTTGTTTGGGGGGGGGGGGAGTCATTTAGATTTTATTTAAGAAAAATGAGCAGCACTGATATATTTTTAATATACTTGACACTAAAGAATGAAAATGAAATAGTTCAGAAAATGGTAAAGAAAAATCCAAAGAGCATAGATATGTTACTTGACAGTGAAATGGGGGTGGTCATGTAAAACCCTGTTGGATGGCTTATCTTTTCTTTTATAGATCAATTTAGTGACGGTAAATTGTTCTCCTGCTTTAGAAAATTGCAAGTGCTATTTCCTTCTCCCTAAAATTGTACTGAAGACAGCGACTAAACATGCCATATTTTGTAAATATGGTAGCTTCTAAAAGATTCAATTTAATGGATTTCCAGACTGAGGGACTAATTCTAATGATGTTTACTTTACCTCAGTGAATTGCCTTCACCTCCCCACCCCCACGTACCTACCTGTGGGGGTCGAGGCCATTTTTCCTTCTCCCTGCCTGCCTTGAAGGGCATGAGCAGGGCTTGGAAGCAATTGTTATGGATCATGGTCCACAGTTTTGTTCATTGGACTGCCAAAACAGCAGGACGAAAGCAGGCTACATGCTGGGACTGAGTGAGAAGGCAGAGTTGGTGTGGAGTGGAAAGAGAGGTGTGCTGTGGGAGCAGCTGTTGTCCATGGTGCACGTGGCTTCGATCCCACAGTGCCCTGATGTTATGGCCATTCACCTGGGTGAAAATAATTTAACAATGGTTAAGGGCATGGAGTTGATGAAGTAAATGACTGCTGATATTTTACAGATTAAGAAATTATTTCCAGGGTGTTGATCCTGTGGACCCAGCTGATTGAAGATGGGTCTGAAAATGGGTGAAGCATCCTGGCAGGATAGACAGGGCAAGAACAAAAATAAAGAAGATGAACCACAGGGAGATTAGGCATTTTAAGCTAGAGTTATATTAGGTGGATGGGGTCCGCTTATTGGAACAAGGCATAGACTTATATTTGAAAGTGCTCAGTAGTGCACTCCGTAAGGTGTTGTGTGTGTAGGGAGAGGGGGAACAAACCAGCAGAGCAGAGACTGGCATTTCTCGGTGGCGCAGGTCCAAGTAGTGTTAGATTGTTGGTTAAGTAGGAGTGAGTTTAGTTAATAAGACATCTCCTTAAGAGATGGAGAAATGTAATTCTGTAGGCTCCAGAGGCATAGGGCTCTTCCTCTTCTTTCGTCTCCTCCTTATCCAGCTCCTCACCTCTTCTCCCCACCCCGATGCCACAAGCTCACAGAGGGAAGCCACACACACCCCAGGTCTTGCAGGGTCTGTAAGAGAGGCAGGGAAAGGAGTTTCTCCAGCTCACACGAAAAAGCTAAAAGAGTTAGGAAGAGCAAATCCTCCTCGTTGCCCTCTGACTCAGATCACAGGTGTTCCCCTTCTAAATCCGATCAGGAGGTAGAGGAGATCCCAGACACCAACCCAGACAAGCTGGAGGATTCTTCTGGGGTCAGTCTATTTGAACCAGACCTGTTTGAGAGATTAGTGGCTTTGGAGCTCCAGCTAGAACCCCCGCACCCACCCAGGGAACAGAGCCCACCAAAGAGAATAAGAGGGCTTTCCCTAGGCCAGCAGCGCCCCCATCAGAGCTTCCACTGGCGTAATTTTACATAACCACCGTAAAAGAAGAATGGGTCCGCCCAGCCAAGTTAGGGTAAGAGGGTAAAATTTATTAAAGGATGTTAGCTACTGCTGTACTCCACAAATAAAAATAATAAAACAGTAACAATACAAATATACAGATAAACATGCAACACGTTTATAAATCAGAGCCACATCAATCAAAAAAAGAGAAAGCAAAAATGGCTTGGGGGCAGAACGAACTCGACAACAACAGTAATCCCCAACCTAATATACAAATAAACCCAACTGGGTAAATAGATCTAGATTCTAAGATCTCACTTCGGGGGAATCTAAGAAGTGTCTTATAATCGTTCTACACACAAGATTCCTACAAGGTGTTATAAGTATTATTAGTAACAGCAGCTTACATGGTAATAATAATAAGGGAAAAAAAACCTACCCCAAAGTCCCATGTCAACAGCACCAAAACCCTCTGTAAATTTTGTCCCAGCCAAATTTTAGGGACCTCACAAGTGTGTGACGCATTTCTGTTCTCTACCCATGGGTCAGGAAGACCTGGTTAGTTTGCCCAAAGTAGATGTAGCGGCACCAGATCTCTCCAAATCTGTAGCTCTACCTGCAGATGAAGTTGGCTTCTCTAAGGACCCCCTAGACAGGAAGGTCAAAGTATCACTGAGGAAAAACTTCAAAGCCACCTCTATAGCACTAAAAGCCACAGCAATGGCCTCATCTGTAGAGCAGTCTGTCTGTGGGTGGTGGGGACGAGGGCCATGAACAAGGAGTCCAAGAAAAGTTTAAAGACTGGCCTCGGCTTTTCGCAACAGACACCACTCTGGATGCAGTCCAGCTGAATGCCAAAGCCATGGCAATTAACATAGTGGCAAGACAATAGGTTTGGCTTGGTTCACGAAAGGCAGACGTGTCTTCCAAATCTGTCCTTACGGGCTTGCTTCCAGACAGCAAAACTCTTCGGACAGGCAATGGACAAGGCCCTCACAACCAAACTAAAAAGAAGATGCTGCCACTCAACCTGCAGCCCTCTAGCCAGATGCAGTCCTTTCAGCCCCGACCAGGAGCCAAAGGTGACGCCAGCCCAGAAGGGAGCAGCACTTCGACAGGTTCAGAGGACAGCGGAGAAGAAAACCTTTTGGCCAGCAGCCCTTCAAGAAGCAACAGTCAGGGAGCAGTAAATCAGCCTGACTGGCAGTCCCCCCCATCAAACAACATCAATAGGGAGGAGACTTCAACAATTCTACGAACAGTGGGCCTCATCCTCCTCCGACGCCTGGGTTCAGGAATCGATCTCCCAAGGCTACTCGATAGAGTTCACCTCCCCTTCCCAAGGGGACAATTCTGCCCCTCCCTGGAATCATGAAGCCCCAAAAAACACTAGACCTACACTAAAGGCCATCCAAAACCTGATCGTTGGCATCATAGAACCAGTCCCTCAGAAACAGCACATAGGAGTCTACTCAACTCTTTTTACCGTACCCAAAAAGAATTGAGACACTCAGGCCATCCTGGTAAGTCCCTAACAAAAAGGGTGCAGCAGTGGAGATTCATGATAGAAACACTCGGTTCCATCATGAGTGCTATCCAGCAAGGTGACTTCCTAGCCTTGGTAGATCCCAGAGAGGCTTATATACACATACCGATCCATCCCGTCCACCAGCAGTTTCCCATATGGAAAAAGATATTTCCAGTTCAAGACCCTATCCTTCAGTTTCTCATCCTCACCGAGGATATTTACAAAGATTCTGGTAGTCCTAGTGGCTTGGTTGAGGGAGGAGGGGGTTCACATTTACCCCTTCCTTAACAACATCCTCATGAAGGTATTGTCCAAGAGCCAAGCAGAGGATCACTTGCAGCAGACAATACACTGCTTGCAGAATCACGATTTCCTCATGAACTGGGAGAAGAGGTACCTATCTTCTGTTCTACTCCTGGACCACCTCACGGTTACCCTGGACACTAGAGTAGACAGAGTTCTCCTATCCATGGAGAGACAGAACAAGCTGAGAATCTTCCTGACCTGCCTTCAAGCAGAAGAGAGCTTGGAGCTAATGTTCTTGGCCAAGATGCTGGGAACACTAGTATAATGCATGGATACAGTCTGGTGGGTTCAGTTCCAACGCAGACCACTCCAGAAATTCCAACAGCCTTTTCAGAACATGATTTCAGCCAAAACACACCAGTTTATCACCAGCCCAGACGAAGTGAGATTGGAGCTGACTTGGTGGATGCAACCAATCCTATTTATGGCAGGGATGCCCCTCAGAGATCAACAGAGAGTAGTAGTGCCCACAGATGCCAGCCTCAAGGGATGGGGCACCCAGGTGAGAAACAGGTCAGCCCAAGGAACCTGGTCCAGATCAGAGTCAACAGTACACATCAGTCTACTACAGCTGAGGGCTGTGCACCTGGCTTTGACGAAGTTCTCCCCATCCCTGAAAGAGAGACATGTCCTGGTCCAAATGGACAGCACTACTGCAATGACTTGCATAAACCACCCAGGGAGGGTTCAGGTCAAAATCATTGCAAGCGGATGCGAGAGGGTTGTTCAGATGGGTGGAGTCTCTTCTTTCTCTGAAGGTGGTTCACAGTAGAGGGGTCCTCAACATTCAAGCGGACTGGCTGAGCAGGCAGACCATAGACCAGGGAGAGTGATCCCTGTCATTCCAAGCCTTTCATAAAATCGGTCAGGTCTCAGAGATCTCAACCATCGACCTATTTGAGTCATGCAAAAACCAAAAGGTGCCCAGCTACATAGCGAGAACAAGAAACCCAGAGGTGGAAGGGTGGATGCTCTGTCCCATCCTTGGTAAGAATCTTTGCTTTACGCCTTCTCTC
>QEPC01008091.1:358586-372317 GCA_003113815.1 Sphenodon punctatus
GTCTCTCCCCCAGCTCCTGTCTCTCAGATTGTAAGCCCTAGGGGCAGGGACCGTGTCTGTTTTATTACTTTGTAAAGTGCCAGGTACACTGCTGGCGCTATATAAATGTTTGTTAATAATAATAACAATCTAACAAGTCTCAGCTCATCCAAATTCTTGGTGCAATAATAGAGGCTGCCTAAGTAACATGGAGAGGTTACAAGGTAAAGTACTGTACACAACAAGTGAGGAGGCCTGTTTCATGAACACTAAAGACCATTGGGAGGAAGTTCGCGACCTGAGGTCTACACAAGAAGAAGCTGACACTTGGATGCTACCACATTCACTTCATGCATCAAAGGCAGGGGCGAAATCCATTGTTGTTACTTAAGAAGACATAGATGTACTGATACTATGCGTTGACATACCATTTATCCTGTTCATAAAGCGTGGAACAAAGAGCTCTGCACAAGGTTTATCAACATAAGCAAACTCGCAAGTTTCGTTGGACGGAGCGTGTCTGATGCCCTGATTGGACTACATGCCTTCACTGGCTGCGACACTGTGAGTGCTTTTGCAAGTCGGGGTAAGTTAACTTCCTTGAAACTACTGAGAAAGGAAAAGAACTACCAGCAGACATTCAGTCAACTAGGCCAGTCATGGGAAGTCTCTCCAGAGATGTTTGGGAAAGTACAGCAATGTACCTGCCACATGTGTGTACCAGCTACCCACACTAGATCTGTAAATGACCTAGGCTATGAACTCTTTTGTGCCAAGCAAGGAGAGGTGGAGTCAAGTCAACTTCCTTAGCTTTGCCTACATTGCATGTCTTTCTGTTGACATTGGAGAATGTTTTAAGGTTTTGTTTTGACATTTTGTCATGGAAGTTGCTAGGTGTGGAACTTACTTCCAAACACATCTTCTTGAAAATCTGATATGCTGCTTCCCCAACTTCATGAGCCGTGAGAAGATCCTTGCCCAAGTCGGGGGGCTGCAACACCAGTGGATAGGCTAACCAAATCTGCCTGATTGTGGCAAATTGGATTCAGCCGAATTGTTCATCACCAGGTCAACCAAAGCTTGGACATCTGCCTCATCTTTTTTGATCCTGGGTAGATAGATATCTGGATGTGTCAACTTACTGCTGAGCTGGCCAATCATGCATCTCAGCTGCCTCAGAAACATGCTCCTGTACTATGATGGCAGATAGTGTTTACTGACAGCTCCCACCATGCAAAGACTGCCTATTCCTGCACACTCTTCAGGCCAACTTCCAGGCAGGCATTTGGAGGCGCTGTCTACAAAACCAACCAATTGTACCTAGCCCAAATGTTTGCAGATGGATGACAGGCACGATCTTGTCATAGAGTGGATACGTGAACCACCAGCAACAATTGCAGTTTTGGAGATGTTATCATGCAAGTGTGTGCATTCCTGTCAACTGCCAAGCTGCACATGCCTATCCAATGGACTTACTTGCACTGATTTGTGCAAACTACAGACATGTAACCACCAGAAAAAACGATGTAGACTTTGCAGTTGAGCTAGAGGACTTGAAAAGCAATTGGAGTGCTGAAGAACATTCAAATGGTTGGCAGGTGTGAAATGAAGAAAGTATAATGTTTGTAACGATGATAACGTCGTATATTAGTTGTTAAACCCCCAAAACTAATAGATGTTTCTTTACAATAATGCTAAGTTATATGTTATCCATATATTGGCTAAGATAATATAAAACGTGGATCTGCTTGAACGCTTCTAGCTATGGTTTATAATAATTAATTTATTCATGCCATGATGGCTCACTGGAAAGGCGCAAAAGTAAGCTAAAAGTGTCTCTTGATGTTTACGTGCATATCTGCAACAGGTAAAGTGTGATATGCACTGAACTGTATAAAAATGGAGAGAAAATTTGGCTTTTCCTTGTTCTACGGCTTATACCATGAAAACAGTTAAGGATAACGTAATTATCAGTATACCTTATTTGTAGCAGATTTCATTAGCTTTCCAGCAGTGTTTTAAAAATTAAAAGCAGTCACTCGGATCACATTACAGCTTAAATTAAAAAATACATTGTTTCAGCCATCTTGATATAAAACTATTAAGCTACTACTCAGAACTAGTTATCATGTGAAAACATAATTCATAGACATACACCTTTCAGAGAAACAGAATGAAATTTTGTCACCTTACCTGATCCGATTTCTGGTCTGGCCCACAGACTATTTAGGGAACAGCATGCAATAATCAGGAATCAGATCCCACAAAATCCCGAGACAGGAACACACTAACATTTGTCTATTTTCTTAACTTTGGTTACCTGTTCCCAATGTTATCTTCCTCTCTATCTTCTTTCATTTGGTCTCCCATATTTGGGGTTTTTTTAGTCTCATATTTTTTATCCCTTCTATTCTTTGTTTCCCCAATAACAAAGCAGTTACACCAGTAACCCTTCAGTAAGACTATTCCATTTCACATTCCTTAATACCGTGTTCCTACTATGATTCTCTCTGTTTTCTCAGCCCCCCTCGTGCCCTTGCACTTAACCTGTACTGCTCAGTTTGCTTGTTAACCAAGTTCTCTTCTTCTACAACACTCTCCTGTCCCTCAGAGTTCCATATTTAGCTTTTTCTGCACCATCTTTCCATCCCTCTCTCCTTCTGTGTTTGCTTGCCCTTCCTGTCCCAACCTTCTTTCTACCCCACACCCTAATATCAAGTTACAACACAGAGAGGTTATCATCTGGCTCAGACAGGTTGCCTTATATCCCATTGAGTATAATGAGACGTTGTAGCCATATTTGTTGAGGATAGCCTAAACTTCCATCATCTTTGTCTGTAGAGCTATTAACTGAGGACAGCTTGAGGTCTCACTCATGTTGAGAACAATAGAGGAGAATTCTATATTTCTCTGGAAGAGATATTATTCTCCAGCCTCTACTCAGGTAGTTCATAGGTTAGGAAGAATGACAGGACACTGCACACACAGTAAAGTAAAAGTTTCCTAGAGTTCTGGCCCTTTGGAGTGCGATAGGGTTATTTGTTAATAGCCTTTTTTGATGATTCTTACACTAATATAGACAACAGGTTGTAAGTCTATACAGTGACTGCAGGACAGGTTGTAGGGAATCTTTCAAAATGGCATCACTTGAAAGTTTTCGTGTTTGTGTCTTGCCAATTCCATATTGCTTAGTTAACAAATACAAATAAAATATCTACCAGCCCTAAAAAGTTATCCCAAGCTGTGGGAAGAGTCATGACAGGTTCCTTGCACTGTATACATCATCCCCATTGTATATTTACCATGGATGTAAATGTACCTCCAGCCAAGTTGTGCCATATGGCTGTGCCTGGGGTCAAGTATTTGTATGTGTATGTGTGGTTTTAGTTGCATTTACTGCATTTTTCCCATGGAAAATCCAGTGAACACAGGTCTCTGCTTATGGGTTATTTTGGCACAGACGTGCGGTGAGAATCTGCCAGTTCGGTATTCCTATAAGGAAAGGAAAATGCAGTAAAAAATTGCTGCTGTCTTCTACCAGTTTAAAAAGACAAGCACTGGCTTGTGGGAGGGTGAAGAATACAACTAGCTTGATGAAAAGTGTCCTGGGTCTGGCTCAGGGGGATCACTGGCTTGAGGGAGAGTGAGGTATGTGGCTGGCTTGGGGAGGGGAGAATGGAACATAGGGCTGGCTTGAGTGGGAGGTTGCTGGCTTGGAGATGGGGAAATAAGGACATTGGGCTGGCTTGGGGAGAACAAGGCATAAGACTTGGCCCAGGGGAGTTTGCTTGACTTGGGGAGTGGAAATGGGGCCTTGAGCTGGTTCAGGGAAGGGGTTTCTGGCTTGGGAAGGGTGAATGAAGTATGCTTCAGGTTTGGGGTGGTTTCTGGCTGAGAGGGGAGTCTTTGGTTTGCAGAAAGTGGAATCCCCAGGTGGAAGGGGGCATTGGGCTTGCTCAGGGGGCGGCGAGGGGAGTCATTGGCTTGTGGAAGGGGCTGCTGCCTTAGGAAAGGAAGGAATAAAAACTACTAAGGACTCACCATTGCTCCCTGGCTAGGCTGGGTTCTGTTAAACTGGGCCTGACTGCAGTTCTGAGACGGTGGCGGCCCCTGCAGGTGGGGAGGACTCACTACAGTAATTCAAGCCACTTTATTTTCTTTGTTTTAATTATAATCGTTTGTGGTACTAAATTAACATCTGACCCGTACCAGTGAGATGTTGAAATGCAGTCTCGTATTTAGGGTCTTCTAAAATGTTGTTGCTTTGTAGAATAGATTAATAGTGATATTTAATTGTGGTTGATATCCTTCCTTAGGAAAGACAAGTGAAACAGGACAGAATTCCTGTAGAGCTTCTACAGACCAGTGCTTATATGAAACGAAATGCTGAAAAGGAAACCATTCCAGTAGATAAACAGGTCATTGAGGAATTCTTATTGATCATATTGTATGCAGACTACGTATTATTATTATTATTATTATTTTATTTATTATATAGCGCCAGCGATGTACCTGGCGCTTACAAAGAATAACATAGGCATGGTCCCTGCTCGAGAGCTTACAATCTAAAGACAGGAGGAGGGGAGACAGGGAAGGGGGAAACAGAGGGAGAGACAAGGGATGCGACATTCATGAGGATGCGAAAGCTCAGGTACACGTTCTTAGCTTGGTTACAGTAAATTGGGAGTTTGCAGATAACAGGTGGGGGATAATCCTGGGTGGGGATGCTTAGCAAGAGTTCGGAAGGGCAGAGCAGAAGAGGTGGGTTTTGAGGAGGGACTTGAAGGTGTGGAGGGTGGGGGCAGGGCCGACGAGGACAGGGAGGGAGTTCCAGGCATGCGGGGCAGCGAGGGAGAAGGGACGAAGACAGTTGAGGGAGCAGGGGAGGCGTGGGAGGGTGAGGGAGGGGATGGAGGAGGAGCGGAGTGTTTGAGCAGGGGTTCGGAGGGAGATCAGGGCAGAGAGGTGGGGGGAGCGAGGTTGTGAAGGGCTTTGTAGGTGAAGACGAGGAGCTTGTGCAGAATACATTCAGGAAGAGGGAGTCAGTGGAGAGAGGAGAGGCTGCACATGATCAAAGCGACGGACTAGGTGGATGATCCTGGCAGCAGAGTTTTGAACAGAGATAAGGGAAGAAAGGTGGGAGCGGGGAAGGCCAGCGAGGAGGAGGTTACAATAATCAAGGCGTGAGATGACATGGGCGTGGATGAGAATTTTGGCAGAGCAGACAGACAGAAAGGGTGGATCTTGACAATGTTGTGGTGGGAGAAGCGGCAGGATTTGCGAACGGAGTCAATATAGGGTTAGAAAGTAAGGTGTGAGTCGAAGATGAAGCCCAAACTGTGAGCTTGGGGGACAGGGAGGATGGATACCCCGTCAATGGCAATTGACAGGGAAGAGGGAGAGGAAGGACTTGGAGGGAAGATAAGGAATTCAGTTTTCGTCATGTTCAGTTTGAGTTGGCATTGAGACATCCAGGCGGAGATATCGGAGAGACATAATACAGGAAGAAAAAGGTAGAGACAATTTGGTTTTGGAAGTTTCTGGGATTCAGATAATTAATTTGATTTTAAACTGCTTAGCGCCACTGATTTAAGAGTCCCTACTAATTACTTACATACTAAATCATAACTTACAGTAATTCAGTAATTAATACCATGCATTATTAAATGTATCAAATATATTCTCAAAGGAATTTTTTTTTTAAATAACAAGACTCCAAATTGATAGACAACAGAAATTTTGCTATAGGACTCAAATGGGTAATCTTTACCACGTACCAATGTCAGGTAAGGATTTTATTTTTTGGTAATATTTATTTTTTTAATATTCAATATTTGGTAATATTTAATTTAAAATTAATTAATATTTGGAAATATTTAATTTAAAATTAATATTTAATATTTGGTAATGTAACCGTGTTACATTTCTGCATTCATATGGTGCAATATAGATTCTGTACAGTATTAGGAAAACTACAAATTATATATTAAATGTGTAAGAGCTTAAATTTGTTATAAATTTAGGAAAGATTTATGAATTATACAAAACCTAGTCTTACACACATACAGTTGCATTGATACATTTATTTCATGTTCTAAAATTTTATTTTTAAATATGTGCCTGGGTCAAACATGAAGAATCTGCTCATAGATAATGAAAAACCTTTATTTGACGATGGTGTTATTTAAACTAGACATAATGGGTACAATCATCAGAGTTATTGGGAGTTTAGCCATTCAATTGAGTTAGGAGTGGACCCAGTGTAACTATAGTTATTGATGAATACTTATTTAGTTACAACTGGATACTGTATTTAAATACAGTATAAAATGTATGGCACTTTGGGTGTGTCTGTTACAAAATATAATACTTTTCTGCTGTTGACAATTTCAAAACGTATAGAAAGTGAAATCTTGGCTTCGTGGAAGTTAATGGCAAAAGTTCTCTTGACTAGCATGGGGCCAGGATTTTTGACTCCCAGCTCTTTAAGACAGTAATGATCATGAGTGTAAGTTTATATATTCTGATGGCAACACACTACAGTAGAGCTTTAGTAGTTTAAACATTCCTATTATAGAATTTTCTTGCAGAATACTTTGTCCTGTTTTTTTACAGTAAGCATTGATCTTTGCTGGGCGGGGGCACACCCCTGGAGCGCCACTGCTGGCTTCGGCACAGCGGCGCTTTTCATGTTGTGGGGGGAGCAGGCCCACAGCCTCCCAAGCTGGGCATGAGCTGCCCCTCAGTCATCTCCGGAGCACTGCCATGTGTTGCTAGCGCAGCTGTGCTGTTGCTCTTTGCCGGGGGGGGGGGGGCAGCCCTGGAACGCCACCGCCAGCATCAGCGCAGCGGTGGTTTTCATCCCCACGGGGGGGAGGGTGGAACCTCCGGGGGTGGGGCAGATCCAAGCGCCGCCGTTTCAGCGTGGCGGCGCTTTGCATCTTCAGTCGGGGGGGGGGCATAGATCCGAGCACCGCAGCAGGTGTCTGTGTGTCGGCGCTTTTGAATTGGGATGGGGAATTGGAGTGCTGCAGCGCTCCTAGGCATTTAAAGGGGCCAGGTGGGGCCCACAGCCCTTAGCAACATTGAACGTGGGGGCTGGGTTACTGATAAATAAATAAATTGTGCGTGATAGGGGATGGTGACGCGAACGCAAGCTGTTACGTGATTAAGAACGGACCTGTTAGCAGCTGCTTGGTGTGCAGCCAGGGGGCGGGGGACCTCGCTGCATCATGGATGTTTTGCCTGTGCGGGATGAGCATTGGCGCTGTTTGGTTTGTGACTGGTTTTAACTAATTTTTTCCTTCTACATTACGAGGTGCAGGTCCAATGGCTCAGACACGGTCCAACCGGGGTGCTCAGGCTCGACAGGTCTAAAGGCCCCATCCTCTAATACAAGAAGGGGTCGTACACGGCTGGGGGCTGCGGCCACCGCTGCTCCAATGGAGGACCAAGTGCAGCTTGACAGCGCTCTTCGGTTCTCCATGCAGGACGTGACGAGGATCATAGCCACCGCCTTGGGGACTGTGCACGCAGGGCAGTCCGTCGAGGTTGTGCCAGTTCCTCCGCCACCCAAACGGTCCCAGGTGCGGGGCCGAGGGGGGTGGTGTCGTGGGCCTCCGGCAAGCAGAGAGCAAGACTGAATTACCGATGGATGATGTCGGAACCACTGCGGAGGGGTCAGTATCGAGCGGCATGCAGCCAATGCCCACGGAGCAACGTGAGGGGCCCACAGGTCACACAGTTACTGGTACTGTGGGGTCCGTGGGCCATGGGGTTGGGGTCCAGATTTCAGGTCCTGGTGCGACTACTGGGTCCAGTCTGGTGACTGAGGGCCAAGCTGCACAGTGGTTCTGGGAACAATCTGTGACGTTGGCTTTGGATGCCACTACCGCAATCCCTGTGTGGGATACAACTGCGGCTGGCTTGGAGATACAAGCTGGTTATGGACGGATGAGTTTTACCCCAGGCTTGCATGCCTATGCCATCCTCATCTCCTTGCCGGGGGATCACCTGGCCCTAACTACCAAAAGATTTGGAAAGGGGAATTTATAGATATATTTATGTTACTTCATGGGGAGGAGCCGGGCGACAAAAACTCAGAAAATGAGAAAGGGGGCATGGCCTGTCTCTTATACACATCTAGATGTGTATAAGAGACAGCGCCTATGCCATCCCCATCTCCTTGCCGGGGGATCACCTGGCCCTAGCTACCAAGGAAAAGATTTGGAAAGGGGAATTTATAGATATATTTATGTTACTTCATGGGGAGGAGCTGGGCGACGAGAACTCTTATTTTGATAAAGGGATCAAGGGTAGGTGTAAGAGGCCCCTAGTCCTGAAAACGTGGGAGAAATGGGTGACCTGTTTTTATATTTATATGAGGGGGGGGTGGCTTATAGGTTTCCAAGCAGGGCCTGGCAGTTGATCCAATACTCTGCAATTATACAGAAGGCATATGCTGATTTTGGGGGGTCAGCCTGGCTTGAATATGATGAAATGTTCCGGCGCAAGGCTTCATCCAACCCCCACACCCGCTGGGATATCATTGATTATAACATGCATTCGCAGATCATGGCCCCGCACCGCCCTATCGCTGGCATTCGGACTGGGAGTGTGTTAATTCTCCTGGGACCTTCAAAGCAGACTTCAAGAAAGCCAATTTGCTGAACTTTTAATGGGAAAGGTTGTTTTCGCGTCCTATGTAAGTACGTCCACGCCTGTTCCAACTGTGGGGGTGGCCACCCAGCCTCGTCCTGCTTCAAAGGATGTTATGAGGTCAGCAAGCCGAAATTAGGAAATGGAGGCCCAGAACCAGATCGGTAAGGGGGTATTGGGGGTCAGCATGCCAGCGGGGGTCAAGATTTTGGCACCCACGCTAATTAAGCTAGAGGTGCTCGGGCCCCACTTACAGAGATATGCAAACAGGGTTGACGCTGATTACTTATGGCTAGGGTTTTCAGAGGGATTTGGGATTCCTTACAAGGGTTCCAGAGTCTGCCAAAGGGCTTGCAACTTGAAATCGGTTCAAGGAATGGAGGGGGTAGTCTGGGAAAAAAATAATGAGATAGAGGCCAGACAGGTGGCGGGACCATTTGATTCGTCACCTTTGGGTGCTTTGAGGTCCCACTGGGACTGGTGCCCAAGAAAGTCCCGTGTGAGTACCAATTGATACACCACCTGTTATACCCCAGGGGTAGTTCCATCAATGACGGAATTGATCCTGGGCTGTGCTCAGTGCAGTATACATCATTCGATGCCGCAGTGCGTATCATTTGGACTGGGGGACATGGGGCGCTCCTGGGGAAGTGCGACATAAAATCGGCCTTCCGGCTGTTGCCTATCTCACCACATGACTTTGACCTTTTGGGTTTCACCTTTCGAGGCCAATTTTTGTACAATAAGGCCATGCCCATGGGCTGCTCCATTTCCTGCACTGCCTTCAAACGATTCAGCACTATGCTTGAGTGGGCAGTGAAGGACAGGGCGGGCTTACCCTTTATATCTCATTATCTCAACGATTACCTCTTCTTGGGGTGGGCGGACTCTCAGGTGTGTGCCACGTTAATGTCTACATTTGCAGCTGTGGCAGCCAATCTGGGTGTCCCATTGACGGATGAGAAGACCGGGGGCCCGGCAACCCGGCTTTCCTTCTTGGGCATCTTGATTGACACAGTTGCTGGCACGTCGAGCCTTCCTCCTGATAAGCTGTCACTCAGGGCTATGCAGGGTTTGCTCGGCCACTTAAATTTTGCTTGCAGAGTCATAGCCCCCGGTAGGGCCTTCTGTGCCAGGCTGGGCTGGACCACATCTATGATCCCCCACCACCGCATAAGGATATCCAAGGAACTTAGAGCGGACCTTCGGGTCTGGCTAATCTTTCTTGACAACTACAATGGGGTTTCATTATGGAGGTAGGTGCGGCTGCTGGAGGATGACCTTCAGGTAGTATCCGATGTGGCAGGGGGTACTGGCTTTGGGGTTTTCTTCCAGGGTAGCTGGTGCACCCAGCGGTGGCCTGAAGCCTAGGCAACTAGTGGGCTGCTGGGAGATATAACATTTCTGGAACTCTTTCCTCTCCTGGTGGCTTTGGAGCTATGGGGTCTGCAATTCCGGAATTCTCACGTATGCTTCTGGTCGGATAATCAGGCAGTGGTGCAGGTAGTCAATGACAGGGTCATGGTATTGGTCTGCTGGTTTGTTCTTGAGTGCCTTTCCTTAAATATGTACTTCTTGGCCAAGCATGTGCTGGGTGTGCAAATTGAAATTGCTGATTCCCTCTCTCATTTCCAGATGGAGCATTTCCGTTCCCATCGACATTAGATCTGCCATCTCAGGCTAAATCTGGCGTGCTTACATGAACTCATCTAGGGAGCTAGGGGCGGGGGTTGGGGGCAGGGCTTGGGATGTTGCGGGGGGGCAGGAGCTAGGGGCGGGGGTTGGAGGGCAGATTGGAGCTCGGGATGTTGGGGAGGAGGAGCTAGGCGCCGGGCACCAACAACAGCCCAGAGGTGATGCCAGAGGCCTTGTGGATGCTTGGGAGAGGAAGTTAAACTGCGACATTAGATCTGCCATCTCAGGCTAAATCTGGCGCGCTTACATGAACTCATCTAGGGATTTCTGCAAATTTTTGGCCAATCACGGGATCCAGGAGCAATGGCCCATTCCTCCTTGTCATGTGAAATGGTTTGCAGCACACCTAAATATCTGCGGCTTGGCTCCACGCACTATAAAATGTCTCTTAGTGGCCATCACCTTTTTCTGCAAGGTGCATGGGGTGCCAAACCCTTGTGCGAGCTACAGACTCCGGAAGGCTGTTTAGGGATGGGCTAGAGTGGAAGGGCCTATACATGTCAGTGTGCTGGCTCTTCTGGTTATTGCATTGCCCAAGATATGTTCCTCTGCCTACGAGACATTACTGTTCAGAGCCGTTTTTTCTACAGAATTCTTTGCGGCCCTGCAGATCAGTGAGCTAGTTCCCTCCTCCCAGCGTGATTGGTTGGATACTGCCCTGGAGCTATGGGATGTGGTACTGGGGCCTGACTCCATCACCATCACTATTCGTCGATCCAAAGGCGATCAGCTGGGGAAAGGGCAGCTAATAATGTTACACTGACCACCAGCTGGGGTGGTGTGTCCGTTCTCTGCTATTGAAGTATATTCCGAGGTCCGCCCACATGCCCGGGGCCCCTTCTTCATGCATTTGACCAGCACATTTTTAACCAAATTCCAGTTTAAGGCAGTTTTTAGGAAGGGCATTGCTATGCTGCATCTTCAACCTTCCGACTATTGGTAACACTCATTTCGGATCGGGGCGGCATCCACAGCGGCTGCTGGGGGACTGGCTGCCTCCCAGATCAGGGCAATAGGTAGATGGAGGTCAGGCGCTTACCGCACCTACATGCGACCACTGGACCCTTGTCCGTAACTCTCTGCTTTGTCATCCGCAGGCACAGTGCGGCTGCTCACCATCTGAATATGCGGGCACAGCATTGCGTGCTGGGCTGAACGGCATGCAGCCAATTCAGATTTTGGCTACCAGCTGGGTTGCGGATTGCATGCCTGGCTTTATTGGTTTGTGCACAGTGGGATGCGATGGGAGCAGTTGATGCCCTCTTCATTTTGCAGGGTGGCGCGCTTTGGACTGCTGGACATCCACTTGGGCAAGAATGACCTTGGGCTGTGCAGTGTATGGGGGCTCATGGGCGAGATGAAGGATGACATCTCCCGTTTGGTAGCCGAGTGTTCACAGTCCTCCGTATGGTGGCTGGATTTGCTGGAGCGCCGGGCCCACTAAGCCAGCCAAGATCGAGCGGGCCAAGCGCAAAATCAATAGAGCAATCTGGGCATTCTTCGAGAGTGTGGGGGGCCATGCAGTGCATCACGAGCATATTGTGTGCCGGGATCCGGAGCTCTTTCTGCAGGACGGGGTGCATTTGTACAAACGGGGAAATGCAATGCGGCTTGAAGATTTGAGGAATGTTATGCATCAGTATTTGGATATACCTGTGTGGGGAAAAAGGGGTGAGTGAAGTTTCCTCCCCCTTTTTATGGCGGTTAGCAGTTTAGGAACCATGCTGTGGTGAGGCGCTCTAAGAGCTAACGGAGTGCAGATGCGCCCCATCACCACTTGGGGAGCGGGGGGTCTTACGGGTGGGAACCCCGGTCCAGACTCACAACGGCTGGTAGGGGACTTCACACACCCCAATCCAAGGGGAGGGTGAATTTGAAGGGTTGAATCACCCGGGCAGGGGGGCAAAGGTTAGATCAGTCCTCCTGCTTGCTTTATACGGCATGGTTCCTCTCCGCTATACACACAGGTTCAGGATTCATTGTATGGTTTTACTGATTATTATGTATATGATGTAAGTTGCGGCCAGTGCCTCTTTATCCAAAAGCATGTTGGCATCTGTTCTTGTGGGTAGTGTGGGCACAAACATTCCTATTATAGAATTTTCTTGTACAATGCTTTGTCTTGTTTTTTTACAGTAAGCATTTTTACAATTTGAATATGGTTTTACTTATTACTTGAAAACACTGCAGTCAATCATATTTCATGTCAATATTAATATGATTGTGCAACATGACACTAATACCATTAACCTTTTATTTTGTACAGGTTTATGAGAATTTCCAACAACTATAAATAATTTGATATGCAAGTTTGAATTCTGTTTTGCAAATAGGAAATCCTTTTACTATATAAAAGAATTGCAATTTAGCATTAGATTCAGACCCGTGAACCTTCACACCTTGTGGTTCATGGGTGTGGCATCATAAACAGCGTGACACTAATACCAATAGCCTTTTATTTTGTATAGGTTTATGAGAATTTCCAGCAATTATAAATAATTTGATATGCAAGTGTGAATTCTGGCCTTAGATTTTAGTAGTCTTCATCGGTTCTATTTTTAAAAATAAAAAATTATATGAAGTATTAAAATTTATAGTCGAGAAGTATTGTTAAAGGAGAATTATTGTAAAACCACAACTTGCAGCTGTTGCTTTCAAGATGTTTTATCATGGCCTGTAGAAACTTCTAAATGTTTAAATTTTAATTTAAAATAATCGTTTTCGAATGAATATTACCTCGTATCAGAAGTGCAAGGATAGCAGTAATTTAACAGTTATTTATAGCAAAGCAGTACTTTAACAGCAGGAGAACCATGTATAAAGAGGAAAAAGCAGTGGAAGCTATGGAAAACAGAATTAGCAGAGGTTGGGGAGATGAATGAGCAGATAAATACATTTTGTATTTATTTATTTTTTTAAAGTACTAAATCAAAAAGTAAATTACAAAATTTAAGACTATTTTTTTAGTTTGACTCAGGCTTCACTCTAATGAGTTTATATTTCCAGAATTAGCATCTGATAAATATACAAGTTAAATGTAAAAACACTTGGTGTAGATGCACATATGCATATGATTTTGGACAATTAGGCACTATAGGGGGATTTTCAAAGGTATAAAGTACAGTTAATTACCAAGCTCCTTGTGAAAGTCAATGGCTTATGGACAGGGAGAATGCTTTAAATGTCAGAAAAAGTAAGGTGGTGTAGTAGGTGATTTGTTTTATACGACTTCAATTTGTTTGCTTAATGTCACTGCTTAAAAAGAAATTTCAGTTGTTTCATATTGGGTGAAAACAGACATGACGCTAACCACCCTTTAACCACCCTTGGTGGTCATTTATGCATGTTTCAGGGCTGCATAGGGCACCAATACAGCCCTGCAACATGCATAAATAACCA
>QEPC01008091.1:373538-386251 GCA_003113815.1 Sphenodon punctatus
TTTTTTTTTTGCACTCCTAAATTTTAAATTCTTGGTTATAGCTAAACAGTAATTGAAACTTACTCGTTTTTAGTTCTCAGTTGTACATGATTCCCATTCATGAAATTTGATTCCACAAATCTTCCTTTCTTTAAATTGCATACCATAGAAGTGTAGATCTATGGAAAAATATGTCTAGAGAAATTCAGGTCAGGACTGATAAGATGGCATTCACACTGAACGACCTTTAATCAAGTACACATCTTATTCTGTTCTGTTGCACTGCTTGGTGCATGAAGCTAGCTTCCTTTGTGCCCTAGAATTTGAATTCATAGGTTATTTCTTTTGCCTTCATCTCTGTCAAAATTCCATTTCTCTGTTTCTTGTTAGCACTTCCCTCATGATGCAGTTTGGGCTGTCGTGAATGAAGGAATATTTCATTGACACTTGGCAAAAATAGGGAGGAAATAACTGAATCAAAGGTATAATCTCAACTCACTTAGGTTAATACTAAGATGGCTTTAAACATAGCTACAAACAATTAAAACATTTTCCTTGACCAATAGTGTAGTATTGTTCACTTGTTTTGTTTTCTGACCATTGTCACAGCATCTCTGGGAAAAAAAAAGTGTTGCCAGAGTGTGCAAATTTATAAAAAGAGACCCTCCTCTAAAACCAATATGTAGAAAGTTTGTTTAGCAGTATGGGGTTATGTAGTCTACAGCCCTTTCTATGATTCTAGTTACATTTTGGAGACATCACTTAATTAGCAAGCTTAAATTTATTTTCTAATGTCGTTCTTTGCTAATTATTTTTCTCCTGTCCTCAAGGGGTACAGCTTTTAGCCTATTGTTTCTTTAACCCCTATTTCATTACTCAGATGTATTTTTGTAAACATATTATTTATTATTTTTTTTTTTAATTTCAATTTATTTTTACCCCGCCCCTCCTGCCACACAGCCCGGGGCGGGGTAAAATATTAATTGCATGATTCATGCTAGATGATTTTCTTATAGTAGTAATGTAGCTATTGTGATATTTGTAGTAATGAAAGTAATTTTTATAGTAATAAAAGAGGCCCAACTGTTAGTTACTGTGGTGCCTTTTTACACTGCTATAGTAGATTTAGCCACTGGAAGATACCCCCAGAATAGGGATCATTCCTGCACAGTATACAGCCAAAATACTAATTGTATACTGGTCTGTTCACAGTTACTGTTTTACAAAATGCATAAAGAATGTAGTAATTAGTGCTGAGGTGAGAGCAAGTGTTCTCGTACCGTCCGGAAATACTTAGCTTTCAGAAGTGCTTGTTCCTCCTGTTCGTTGGTATTTCCTCACTGTTCATTGATTCTTCATTTTCGCTATTGTCGATCGGTGCCTGATGGTTTCCATCATTTTTCAAAGGTTTCCATCAATTTCCCATATTTACATAATTTTTCATTGATTTCTATCATTTTCTGTCAATTTCCAGTATTTCCATCCTTTTCTGGCAATACCTACCATCGTTTTTGGCAGTTTCCATCACTTTCCATAGATTTTATGTCCCATTAGCCAGTATTATCAACCATAACTGTTAGTAGTTCAGTTAATTTTGCATTAGAACAGCACACTGATAGATTGTGTGGAACTGTAATTTGTGCACACTGCTGAAGAACTACTGGAAGTACTGAATATTTGCAATTCCCAAATAGGAACTAGCGAACAATAGTGAAAAGCCGGTAAGCTTCCTCATTGCACTAGTGAAAGTGAATGACCTGTTTACAGTGAAAACAGCATTCACTGCTTTTTCTCATTTCAGGCCTAGTTGTAATCTACCACTTTGCTATTGAAAGTGATTAGAACAGTGCTATGAAAACAAAGACAGACAGATGAAGGTTAGAATAGCCGTATGGCCAGGTCCTCCATCAGGAAGTACAAAGGTGGCAGAAAGCCAGATTTGCATCTCTATGCTTTCCTTTCCTGCACTGAGCAGAGCTTGAGCAAAAAGAGGAATGAGCTGAGGATTTCAATTAGAAATTCTGTGTATGTGTTATGTATGAGACAGTTCAGTATATCATAAATTCTACATCTCAATACAGCAGGCAAATTTCCTGTCTTTCAAGCTGGACACCATTTATCACAATGCTTGCAGTAATAAAATGTAGCAAGTACCTATCTTTCATCAGCACTGATGTTGTATGTATTCTGCAGTGTAAATTTTGGAAAATTAAAAATTCTTTAAACATGAAGTCTGAAATATTAAATGCTATTCCTGTTTATGTTACAGGGAGCTGTGCATTGCTCTTTGCTTATCTGTTTGCAGGGGGAGATATATGGAACCAGGGGGATATTCTTGTTTCTTCTTCTTCTTCTACTTTATTAGCATTTATATAGCGCCAGCAATGTACTTGGCTCAAAAAACTAGATAGACACGGTTCCTGCCTGAGAGCTTACAGTCTAAAGACAGGGGGAGGGGATTTCCTCCTTGAACACTGTTGTTTATTAAGGTAGTTATACCTGTGAGCTTCTGACATTTGATTATAGTTACATAGTGTGGAAAAGTGAAGTCTACTCCAATGGTGGTAAGGGCGCTGACCTGAGATTCATTAGATGCCAGTTCAGTTCTTGGTCTTGGTTTAACCTTGGGTTAGTCATTTAACATAGATTTTCAAAGGTGAAAATTATATCTAGGTGCCTGATTCTTATCAATAATCAGTGAAAATTAGGCACCAGTGTGCATAAGTCCCCCACTGACTAAATGAAGGTAGTCTTCCCCAAGCCTGAAATAAGTAATTGCAGCAAATGCTGTTTGTCAGAAACCAGGTCATTACCTTCACTCTCACAATGAGGAAACTTACCTTACTTTTCACTGTTTTTCTTTTGTTCCCATCCGGGAATCGCAATTGTTCAGTACTTTCAGTAGTTCTTCAGTAATGTGCAGAAATAACAGTTTATTAGTCAACAATGAGTGCTGTTGGTCTAATGAAAAATGAACTTAAGTGCTGACGCTATGGTTTATATACTGGCTAAGTTTTTTTTATTTATTTATTAACGGCCTCAGCCAAAAAACCACATCAATTTTATACAAAAAATACAAAAATAAAATTACTTGGAGAAACAACCCTAGAGCTAAGTGATGTAAAATTGATGGAAAGTACCAGAAAATGACAAAAATTGACAAAAATATTGGGAAATGATGGAAACTGACAGAAATATTTATGGAAATTGACAGGCGCCAATCTCAACAATAGCAAAAGTACAGAATGAATGAATAGTGAGTAAATGTTGATGAACAGTTGCAAGAGCTCCAGAAAGGTAGATATTTCCAGAGAGTATGGGAACTCTTGCTCTCGCCTCAGCACTATTCCCTACCTGAGTGTTGTGTTGTAAGGATAAAGACAAGACATTAAAGACTCTGGAGTGCTCAGATACTGTGGTAATTAGACCATATAAATATCTTGAGAGAGATAAAGAAGGGTTGCATGTAAAGCAATGTTTCTCATTTTTTTCTTATATTATCTAGAATTGCATGAACTGTAGGGTCGATAGTATCCTTCTGTTTTGTTTTGAAAGGCATGGAGTTTTAAAAGGCCACACCATATGTACTATAAGTGCCCTTGAACTACTCATACTGAATGAAGCATGGGTTCCTCACACAAATGAACAAATATTAAAAGTCCCTGTTACCATGGAGTAAAGGATTTTTATTTTTTATTTTTTCCCCTTCAAGATTTCCTGCTAGATCTAGTTCTAATAAGAGAGTAGCATTAAGAGGATTTATTGTGAGGTTTTGTTTCTCAATATTTGCTTACTGGAACTCTGTGGCAGCATCCATACCTAACAGTGCTTTTCTGTTAAATTGTTATATTTCTCTTATATTATTAGATGTTACTTCTGAAGAAAGACTGAGGCTTACAAAAAGAAATTGAGAATTTATAAAGCTTTCTGTTCATATTAGTGATTGTGAAACCCTTTCTCATTATAGAATCAAAATTCGATGCCTACCTTTTCAGTGCCTCTTATCCTTCATTTTCAAATTAACTTTATTGGGATTGGCTTCAGTGGACTCATTTGAGGAAATAGAGCTTTTGCCCTTGCGCTCAGTACTTGTCTGTTCAGTGATTCATAAATTGTTGCTGATTTTAAACATATACACACCCAACAAGGACACGGGTTCAGTTTCATATTGGCAAACATAACAACCCAAGGTAGACTAAGGTTTATTCAGGCACCAAAATAAATAGCCTGATTTTTCAAAAGTCCTAGATAATCAGTTAATGTAGAAGCTTTATTTGGGACAACCATTTTTTAACCATTTTTGTCCTCGCTCCTCCACTGACTCATCAATTAGGCAAAAATACTCAATAGAGACAATGTAGTTCACCCTTACGAACTGTCTCCTATGACCATAACTACTTACAGTGTAATGAAACTCATCTCCCCCAAGAGTCCAGATGCAAACTATAATTAAACTCACTGACATTGGCTGCCATGCCAATCATATCAGCAAACATTTTGGAAACATTGCACATTTCCATTTGTACTAAATAGGGAGTTTAGAGGCTCTTTAATGAGATAACATAGTCTCCTGTCTCCCCACTACAGCCAGAGTGAGAAATTGCACCAGCCATATGCTACTTTTTGTTCAAACATATTGGCAAGCTGCAGTAATGCCCTGTAAGCTGAACTCTTACTGTACGAAAGGAAAGTGTACCAGAGGAGGATGCTAGTTAGATTATTATATGGCTAGTACACGTTTAATTAACAGCAAAAAAATTAACGTAGGGTCTAGTGAGTCTAACAAATAGTTCCAGTCATGAGCAGAAGAGAACCTTTGTCTTAAATGTTGAATACATCCAACTCCGTTCATTATTCTATTTTGCAGGGCCGAGATCAGACTAATGATGCTGCACCTGTCTTGCCTTGAACATTCCTCCTTTCGATCCCAACTAATGGTTCCAGTTAGAGGGCTGTAGTGGATTCTCCCACTCTCTGCTTCATATCATTTCTTACACCATCTAATTTCAGAATATTTCATGGGAAGAAACTTACTATATAATAATGTTATGTGAGCCTTCACTACAGTTAAGGCAGAGATGGCAAATTAAGCACCAACACTTTAAATAGCAAGCTTTGCTAACATTTTGAAGATCACATTTTGAAAAATGGTGTGAGGAATGTTTGGGGGACTATTTAATTATTTCATATTTATTATCCTGCCCTATCTTGGGGGCTCAGGGCAGGTTACAGCATATAACAGCATAAATAGACATGTTTGCGGAAAATGCTGGTTTGAGGGTTTGGTGAGGAGATCCCCGAGTTATATAGCACCTCAAAATGAATGGCTGAAGAACAAAAACAAATAACTCGTCTAACCCTTTACTTCCTGATTACACTCAACTCTTTCTCTAACCTCACTCTCTACTACTACTACTACTAATTATTTCTATAGTGCTACTAGGCGTATGCGGTGCTTTGCAATCACAGATTTATTTGAGACAGTCCCTGCCCAGTGAGCTTACAATCTAACATGGACGAGGGTGAGGGGAACACAGGAAGAAACAGACACATACATTCCCATTTTACAGATGGGGAACTAAAGCGGAGAGGTTCTGAATTTCCCAAGGCTACCTAATGAGATCATGGCTAGGGCAGGATTCAAATCTTGGCTTCCCAGGACCATGTCCAGCACCTTATCCGCTACACCACACTGGCTCTCAAGGCTGAGAGGTTGCGACTTGCCCAAGGCCACCCAGTGAGCTTATGGCTAGGGTGGAATTTGAACCCTGCCTTCCCAGGTCCAAGTCCAGCACCTTATCCACAACACCACATTGCCCCTCTTCCCTTCCATTCAGTTTCAAATCTGTTTCACCTGTGTGCCTGACATCTCTGCTTGGACTGTCTCTTATACACATCTAGATGTGTATAAGAGACAGCTACTCGACTCTGTTGCCAAATCCTGTCGCTTCTCCCTCCATAACATTGCTAAGATTCGCCCTTTTCTCTCTGTCTCCTCTGCCAAAACCCTTGTTCATGCCCTGGTCATCTCTCGCCTCTATTATTGTAACCTCCTTCTTACTAGCCTCCCTTGCTCCTGTCTCTTATACACATCTAGATGTGTATAAGAGACAGCTCCCCTTCATCACTGTAACCTCCTTCTTACTAGCCTCCCAAGTTCCTACCTTGACCCTCTCACTTCTCTTCAACACTCTGCTGCCAACATCATCCACCTCACCTGCCACTTTTATCGTATTGAGCTCCTTTTTCCTTTGACATTAGTAGGATGTTGCCTTTTCCCATATGTTCTATTTTTATCTTCCACTTGTGGAAATATATATTCCTTAAGTTATGTGTGGAACAGGGTACAAGACCCTGGAATAACCTAAGTATTTTTCTTTCACAGGGATGCTCTTCCTAGGATTTCAGGGTTGAGTTTTCACTCTGCTTTGAAAAATATTAGTTTCAGAACACAATGAAATCCTCAGCAGTGTCCCATGCCTCAAAGAAATAACCAGAATGAACAGTAAAATGTTGAGTTGAGCAAGCACTCCAATGGAGCTTTAATTCACCATAGTTTCCCACAGAGGTGTAATTTTGTCTCTGATGTCAAGTCATTGAAAACTTTCAGTGTTGATTGCAACTTGTATTTCATAGAAGCAGAGCATCTTCTGAACAAACTGATATAACATGACTCTCATCTGTAGTTCCTGAATCAAAAAGGGCAAACTGAATCTCTTAGTGTGTGACTTGAGTTAGTAGGAGAGAATCTTTGTTGCTAGAAAATCACAAAAGAAAACAATACCTCATGGTCTTAGCAATAACTTACAGTACTTGCATTAAAATTAAAATGCAATATTTACCCACAATCGCAGGTATTCTGACATACTAATTTTTCACTATGATCACTACAGGTAGTTAGTTAAAAGTTTATTGTTGACCATAGGTCATTAACAATTTAACAAAAATTAAGTATCAAATATTACAAAAATAAAAACCTTGAATATCAATTAATAAAGGAAAACATTTTCGCACCAAAGTTGCTTGTCCATGATAACATACAAAAACCCTTTGGCCACAAAGAGTTGTCACACAATACATTGTCTATAGATGCAGACCTAACTTAAGGGTTTGCCCCGTTTCCAAAGATTTCCTCTCCAAGCTTTTGCTTGGTCACCACAGGTTAACCTTTTCCAGGTAGCCATAGCATTAAAGCAAAATTTGGCCACCAGAGTAGTAGTTTCCGAGGGGCGAGGAGATCACTACAGGTAATAACCATGGGTGTTAATAAGCGAGCCAATACCCCACACTAGCTGGGTACCCACCTGCCCATTTATTAGGTGTTCACCCCACCACCCACTTGGCCACCACTGACCAAACATGCTGCCCATTTATTAGGCTGGCCTCACTAGACATGAGTGTGGGCTACATGACTGAACATAGACTCCTTGGGCTATCATCTTGTTTGAAAACACCCTACATCTTGCAAACGTCATTATGATAACTATTGATGAACATAATACTCTAAATGGTAGTAACTGTAATTCTCTCATAGTGGAAACATGGTAGTTTACCTTGTAAATTTAGGCTAGTTCCAATCCTGATCATTTACAGCCTGTGCCTTTTTCTGCATTCCTAGTATTCCACTGTGTAGTTTGTCATGTGTTCCCACTATGTTGCCATCATTTCTGTTTAGTGTAAGCCTTGGCTAGATAAGAAAAAACTAATAATGTAGGTTGCTATGCAAATAGTGCTGGCAAAGAACTATTGTTACCAAATACAGATAATAGAAATCATTACACACAGACCGTTCTCCATCGCTTCCCATCCCACTATGGCAACATGCCATAAGTAGTCTCTGGTAGCTCTCCATTTCTTTTTGTTCCTGCCCTCTCTACTTTATGGAACCCAGGACTGCTATGTCTGGGTGGTGGTTGAGCTAGCAGCACTACCCCGCTTTCTGACCAAAAAGTGGAATTGAAATACAATAGATCATGCATAACTTTCTAGATAAGTGGAATTAATTTGTTTTCCTCAGCCACAGGTCTGTAGGAATGTATTGCTTCTTGATTTCGATAAGCAGAATGCTGATCCCTGATAACCTGAATTTTTACGATGAATAGAGTATATCCACCTGGCTAAAATTTCAGGACCTTTTAGTGTATTCATGATTTCTTATAGGCATATGGTTATGATACTGTAGAATATAACCTGTTCTGTCCTTACCTTTGGAGTCTCAAGCAGGCTGTAAGGACAGTACTAATACTAATCATTTCGATAGCACTACTAGGTGTACTCAGCACTCTCAGGTGTCTCACACTAGCATCAGGTTTCCAAGATTTTCAGGGTGTTAACATGCAGGTTGGAAGCCCGTAGGAGCACAGGGTCACTCCGTGGAATCCCGACTTACACTTGCTTCACAATGGCCTGCACAAACAGTACAGCATTCTGTCCCCCGCCACATGCCACTGTGTTGCGGTCCATCTAGCAATGCTCTAGGCTGTCACCCGTGACTCCATGGTGCGGAACGCACATGGAGGCAGCATGTACCCTAACACATGGGGTATCTGGCATCCATCGGACAAATGGCCAGGTAAATTCTGGCCCAACTGGGGGAGATGTGGGGCAATGTATCATCTATTAACACACCCAGTGTCGAAATTGACAAGATTATATGCACACACAGCTCTGTCTGCTCTGACTCTATACTTTTGAGGGGAAGGAAGGGGATCACTGGAGAAACCTAGTGCTAGTGCTAATAACTTAATTTCAGCATCAGTTTTCTTCATTCCCAGGCCTATTTCCTAAGGTCTGCTTAAGTAGAATTTCTGATGTCACACTTTTTACTGGAGAAATTCTGCTTAAGCAGACTCCACTGTATACTTCACACTACGTAGAACAGCTATATTTTCTCCACATCGCCCATAGTGCCCTCATGGCCCATAACACCCTGTGAAAGCACCCTGAGTCTACAGATTACAGTGGGGACCATTAACTTGTTTAATGCTTGGATCTTGAGTACACCTGTTTACTATTCTCATTTTACTTCTGGAAGTCTTTATCTTCTGCAACCCATTGTTTCAAACGTTTGAAAAATGCTTGGCCACTCTTTTCTCCTCCCAAGTGATGTTATTAATAACTGAGTGGTTTGCCATGAATAACATATTAACGAAGGATGATTTATTATAGTTTTAACAAGATTTTCATTATCTGATAGGAAAAGATCTATATAGAGATCCTTACTGCTGCTACAAAAAGATAATTTAAATATTTTGTGATTTTGAGTGCTAATGCCACTGTGAATTATGCTATACTTCATTTAATTGAAAATATTGAATGTATTTAGCTTTCAAAAGCCATTACTTCTGAACTGGAAACTAATTATTATTTGTGAGTTTGATTATTGTTTGTGAACAATGTTTATTAGAAGTAGAGCAGCAGCAGGTAGCACATTTGCTTTCCACGAGCAATATCCACATTTTTGGGTACCCGATAGGGTTTGCCCAAAAATGTAGGTATTACTGAGGCATCCCAGAACACTCCAAGACACTGATCCTGGTTGCTGTTTGCTGCTCCTTCCCAGCCCATGCTGCTCAGCTGACCTGGGGACTTCCACACTTCAGCTTTTTTGAGTGGGGAGGGGGAGCGAGGAGGGCTCATCCCACCTGCATGAAGGGGCCCTAGGGGGACCCATATCAGGAGTGTGCATGGGTCCAGCGTGCACCCCCATTTTGGGTCCCCTGGGAATAGGAGAACCTATTATGGGGGTGCATGCAGGTGACTCAGTCGCTCCTCCAGTGACTCAGAAAAAGCCAAGTGGGGAAGTCTCCAGCTCAACTGATCAGCGACTGGAGCAGAGGAGCAGCAGCCCAGCGGTGAGGTGAGTCAGCCCAGCGAGTTGGGTAGCCTGTTGGGCTGTGTTCAGGTACTAATTGATGCCCAAGAACAACTGGGGCGAGTCAGGCCCCAGATTCAACAGGGTGCCTACCTTGCCGGTACCTGGCTGCAGCTCTAATTAGAAGGCCTTTACCATGATTTTTAAAGTTCTCTTCAGTTGGTTTTGAAATACTTCAAGCAACGTACAACTTTACATTTTTGTTCAGTCTAGACCATAGGCATTATTTACCATTATAATCACTAGTTAAAAGTTACATCTTTGATTACTTAAGATAACAAAAATATGAGAAATAGAACAGAACAAAAACAACTTTAGTGCCTTTCTTTAATTCTGGTTAACTGTCAGATTAAGTTGTTGGTGTTGCTGGGGAATAAGGTTTAAAAAAAAAAAAAAGGAAGGGGATCCCAAAATTTTATGGAAAGTTCTTTCTTTGTCCTGAAACCTGTAGGTCCATCTCTTCTTTTCAACAGTAAATCTAACTTGCTTCAGTCAGCTGTTGATGGAAAATGGGAAGGAAACTCTCTATAGCCTAATTAATACTTTCCTAGTAAGAGAAGCATTTTGACTAGTTCTATAGTTTAGAATCTATTGCCATTGTTGATTTTCTAGTAGTATTTCCTGAGAAGAAACATACATTTCTGGTAATTGAATTATACTTTCAGGGTTTTTTAGAATTTGCTCCAAATGCTCCAAAGTGGCTTCTTCATTAATTTCTCCAGCTAAAGTTGGTCAAAGCTATTATTGCTATTACAGGAACAATGCCATATAAAAGATTGTTTTTCTTCTTAATCCAGTACCAAATTCTTAGTGGTAGATGTTAAAGGGTGAGGAACTTACATGTCCATAGGAGGTAATTTGAGGACGTAATTGGAACCATTTCCTTTTCCATGTGAAACCAGTGGGTGCTTTCTTTTATTTAATTCCAGGCCTTAATAGATCAAAGATTAGCTGCCAAATGTTATTGTTTTAAATCTGGGAGACCAATACACCTATCAGATGAGAAGAGCTGTAATATTTGCTATTTTATCCTGGGTTTCTTGAATGACCATAGCAACTCCAGATGGAATTTGATTTGAATTCAAATAATAATAATAGTCCAGATGATATCATTTGTTGGACAAACTTCTGTTGGTGAGTATGCAAGTTCTTGGGTGTCACAGGGCTCTTCAGAAAAGTCAGAAATACAGACTCAGAAAAATTGTGTATGAAGAAGAAAATCAGTTGAGAGGGAATTGTTAAGAAAAATCCATTGGCATTTCAAACACTTAAATATAATGAGGGGAAACCAATAATATTGGAGAAAACAATAATATTGCAATACCAATAACAAGGCAATAAGAAAAAAGTTTTAAAGAGGAAAGTTAAGATTTCAATACATTTAAATACAGTGTAGGGAACATAGTTTTAAAACATAGGCGGCTGTCACAGATTATTATTCGTTATTTGAACTTATATCCTGCCCTTTCTCTAAGGCTAAGAGCCAGTTACATCATAAAACCATGTAAAAATAGAACTACATGAAAACCTCCTAAAAAACAACCTCCCTATCCCTGCCTGCCAAACTCTTGGCCAAAACTCTTACACCCAAGATTAGACCTTAACAAGCCTCCACAGGGAGTTCCACAGTAGGAGATAATCCCTAGTGGAGAGGACACACCGCCACCATGCTGTGGAGGAGGACTAAGCTGTAACCAACCCACCGAGATGCCTGTCCTTCTCTCCCACCCCCCCCACCACATCGTGCCCTCTGTCCCACGGTCCGTCTCCCGCCGATCCTATTACCCCTTTCCCATAATCTTATCCCCATTCCCTGTCTCCCCCTTGATCATCTCCCATTCTCCTGTTCCCTCTGGAACTGTCGCTCCTCCGCTAATCAAGCTCCCTATATTCATGATCTTTTCATTTCTCGCTCCCTTCACCTTCTCGCCATTACTGAAACCTGGATCTCCCCCACTGACTGTCATCCCTACCACCCTCTCCTATGGAGGTCTCTTCTTCTCCCACCAGCCCCGGGCCGAAGGCTGGGGTGGTGGCGTAGGCCTCCTCCTTGCCTCTTCCTGCCAGTTTCGATCCCTCCCCTCTCCCCCCTCTCTCTCCTTCCCCTCCTTTGAGGCTCACTCTATACGCCTCTACTCCCCTCTCCACCTTCGTGTTGTGGTTATCCACCGCCCTCCTGGCTCCTTCTCCTTTCTTTCCGAGTTCGAGTCCTGGCTCATCCTGTTCCTTTCTGATGACATCCCCACACTTATTCTTGGTGACTTCAATATTCATGTTCATACACGCTCTCAGCCTTGCATCGCCTGCTTCCTCCTTCAATCTCCACCTCTGGACTAGCTCCCCCACCCACACTGATGGTCACTCTCTTGATCTCGTGTTCTCTAGGAACTGCTCTGTCTCCGATCTCTCCTTCAAGCCCCTTCCCATATCTGACCATTTCCTTGCCTCCTTCAACCTCTCCCACTGCTCCCCCTCCTCTTCCGCATTTCCCCATCCCTTCCACGATCTGCAGGCCATTGTGCCCCAGGACTTTGCCTCTTCCCTCTCCCCTCAGTCCTCCCCTCTTCCTCCCCTGATTCTGCCATCTCCACCTTCAACTCCTTTCTCGCCTCCACCCTCGACTCCCTTGCCCCCCTTTCCTCCCGCCCGGCTCACTCCCGTAACCCTCGCCCTTGGCTCACCCCCATCATTCACCATCTCCGCTCCTGTACCAGGGCTGCTGAATGCCTCCGGCACAAATCCCACTACCGCGCTGGCTTCCTCCACTTCAAATTCTGCCTCTCATTGCTCAACTCTGCTATCTCCCTCGCTAGACAGCAGTACTATGCCTCACGCATTGAGTCCTGTTCCCGGGACCCTC
>QEPC01008091.1:388235-408235 GCA_003113815.1 Sphenodon punctatus
GTGTTCTCTAGGAACTGCTCTGTCTCCGATCTCTCCTTCAAGCCCCTTCCCATATCTGACCATTTCCTTGCCTCCTTCAACCTCTCCCACTGCTCCCCCTCCTCTTCCGCATTTCCCCATCCCTTCCACGATCTGCAGGCCATTGTGCCCCAGGACTTTGCCTCTTCCCTCTCCCCTCAGTCCTCCCCTCTTCCTCCCCTGATTCTGCCATCTCCACCTTCAACTCCTTTCTCGCCTCCACCCTCGACTCCCTTGCCCCCCTTTCCTCCCGCCCGGCTCACTCCCGTAACCCTCGCCCTTGGCTCACCCCCATCATTCACCATCTCCGCTCCTGTACCAGGGCTGCTGAATGCCTCCGGCACAAATCCCACTACCGCGCTGGCTTCCTCCACTTCAAATTCTGCCTCTCATTGCTCAACTCTGCTATCTCCCTCGCTAGACAACAGTACTATGCCTCACGCATTGAGTCCTGTTCCCGGGACCCTCACCACCTCTTTTCCACCTTTGATTCCCTTCTTAAACCCCCCTGTCCTCCTCCTCCCTCCTCTCTCTCCGCTCAGGATCTTGCTCTCTTTTCACCTCTAAAATTGACCAAGATCCGCCTGGATATCGCTTTCAAGTCCTTTCCCCCGACCACTCCTCCTCCTCTCCTTTTCCCTCTCCCTCTTTCCCTCCTGCCTCCCTTGAGGAAATCTCCTCCCTGCTCTCCTTCTCTAACCCCTCCACTTTTCCCCCTGGACCTCATTCCTTCCTGCCTCCTGACCTCCATTACTTCCACCATCACCCCTCCACTCCTGCACATCATCAACCTCTCCATCTCAACCGGCTCCTTCCCCTCTGCCTTTAAACATGCCACTGTCTCCCCCATCCTCAAAAGGTCCACTCTGGAGCCCTCTCAACCCTCTAATTACCGTCCTGTCTCGCTCCTCCCTTTTGCTTCCAAGCTCCTTGAACGCGTTGTCTACTCCCGTTGCCTCGACCTCCTCTCCGCCAACTCTTTCCTTGACTCCCTCCAATCTGGCTTCTGCGCCCTTCACTCCACAGAAACAGCTCTGGCCAACATCACTAACGATCTTGTGGCTAAATCCGAACCGCCTTTACTCTATTCTTGTCCTCCTTGATCTCTCTGCTGCCTTCGACACTGCTGACCACTCACTCCTGCTTGAATCGCTTCAGTCCCTGGGATTCTGGGACTCTGTCCTCGACTGGTTCTCCTCCTACCTTTCTGACTGCTCCATCAATGTATCTCTTCCTAACTCCTTCCCCTCCTCCTCCCTACCTCTCTCGGTCGGGGTTCCCCAAGGCTCTGTTCTTGGTCGTCTCCTCTTCTCTATCTACACCCATTCCCTAGGCAAACTCATTGCCTCCCATGGTTTCCAATACCACCTATACGCTGATGACACTCAACTATATCTCTCCACTCCTTCCCTTTCCCCCTCTGTTCAAGCTCGTCTCACCAACTGTGTCTCTGATATCTCCGCCTGGATGTCAAACTCAAACCGAACATGGCGAAAACTGAACTCCTTATATGCCTTCCCAATCTTTCCTCTCCCTCTTCCCTGCCATTGACGGGGTCTCCATCCTCCCTCTCCCCCAAGCCCCGTAGCTTGGGCTTCATCTTCGACTCGCACCTTACCTTCAAACTCTATATTGACTCCGTGGCCAAATCCTGCCGCTTCTCCCTCCACAACATTGCTATGATCCGCCCTTTTCTTTCTGTCTCCTCTGCCAAAACTCTCATCCATGCCCTAGTCATCTCATGCCTCGACTATTGTAACCTTCTCCTTGCTGGCCTTCCCCGCTCTCACCTTTCTTCCTTCATCTCTGTTCAAAACTCTGCTGCCAGGATCATCCACCTAGCCCGTTGCTTTGACCATGTGCAGCCGTTCCTCTCCTCTCTCCACTGGCTCCCCCTTCCTGAGCGTATTCTGCACAAGCTCGTCATCTTCACCTACAAAGCCCTTCACAATCTCGTTCCCCCTACCTCTCAGCCCTACTCTCCCTCCGAACCCCTGCTCGAGCACTCCGCTCCTCCATCCCCTCCCTCACCATCCCACGCCTCCCCTACTCCCCCAACCGCCTTTGTCCCTTCTCCCTCATTGCCCCGCACGCCTGGAACTCCCTGCCCACATCCACCTTGCCCCCTCCTTCCATACCTTCAAGTCCCTTCTCAAAACACACCTCTTCCGCTCTGCCCTTCCTAACTCCTGCTAATCATCCCCACCCAGGATTATCCCCCACCATTTAACTGCAAACTCCCATTGTACTGTAACCAAGCTAAGAACGTGTACCTGAGTTCTCGCATCCTCATGATTGTTGTGTCTCTTGTCCTCCCTCTGTTCCCCCTTCCCTGCCTCCCCTCCCCCTGTCTTTTAGATTGTAAGCTCTTGGCCAGGGACCGTATCTATCTTATTCTCTGTAAAGCGCCAGGTACATCACTGGCGCTATATAAATGCTTAATAATAATAATAATAATAATAACAACTGAGAATGCCTCTCTGTGTACCCTCACTGTATGGATCTGCTGGTCAGATAGTACCTGCAAGAGGGCACACCCATCTGACCATGGTGGAGCATAGGAACCAAAGGCATTCGCTCAGATACATGGGGTCCAGTCCATTTAGGACAAAAGCAGCCCCTTAAATTGTGTCCAGAAAGTTATTAGAAGCCAGTGTAGACTCTGAAGCACAGGTATAACGTGCTCATAACGACCCACCTCTGAAAGGATTGGGCATCTCCTTTTACGCCAGCTGCAGCTTTTGATTGCTCTGTGTAGAGCACGTTGTACAAGAGTAGCTCTGTGTAGAGCACGTTGTGATAGTCTAGCCTCAAGGTTATGAAGACATGGATGATGGTGGTCAACTCCCAATGAGAAAGAAAGGGTCACAGCCTTCTCATCAGATTGAGTTAGTGAAAAGCATTCCTGGCCACAGCCACAACCATATTCCAGGCAAAATGAGGGGTCCAAGAGTACTACAAGACTGTGAACCTCGGTAACATGAAGAGGATGAACTCCCTCAATGACACGAATCCCAATTGCCACCAAGTCATAAGTCTAGCCAACCATCATCACATCTGTCTTGTCTGGATTCAGCTTCAATTTGCTTGCCTGCATCCAGACCCTGGGTAAGCACCAAGCCCGCAGAATCTGAGTCGGATGAAAAAGAGAGGTAGAGCTGGGTGGTATCATATTGACAGCACCTTGCTCCAGACTTGTATATGAGCTTGCTCAGTGGTCTCAGATACACATTGACCAGGAGGGGAGAGAAGAGGTAGCTCTGAATTTTAGTTTCCAGTCCCATTTTTAAAAAATGTTGTACAGGTTCCCTTTCAGGATTAAAATTCCATAAAAATAATAATCAGAAATAGAGTGGTCATTGTTGGAGAAGAAATTGCCCATGGTTGATTCATTGTTCCTGCTCATAATCTTTTTTCTGGGTGAGTTCATTCATTTATGTAAGGATTGATTGGCTTCATCAATATAGTTTCAAGGGGGCATTTAGTACACTGAATGGTGGGGTTTGTTTGCTTTTTGCATGCGTAGCATCTGACTCAATCCGAACCCTTGCCTGATGCAGCTGGGCTTCTCTCAGAACTGAACCAGTGTGTCTGTGGGTGGCATGATGATGCTCTGTAGGAGCAAAGCTTTCTGCCAATGGGGAATCCTCAGACGTGCCCTGAGCCTGATAGGACCAGTCAGGCTAGGGTCAGGTCACAGACCCCTATCCTAGCTTTTAAAATATTTCAATTAGGAGAAATGTCATCTTTCTTTCTGCACTGATATCTAAAACTTCAGGGAAGAATATTATTTGATTACTAGATAGTCTTTTTCTCTCCAGTTACAGAATTCTCTTCGTCTTGGTACCCAGTGAACTTTATAATGGTAGCTCTGGATGGTTTATGTGCAGGTGGATGTCTCCAGATCTGGATTAGGATCTTCAGGAGTAAAGACTTCTGAGTTAAAGATATTAAAAACTGAATTATATTTTTCTCCGTTCTGGTAAACCTATAAGATGTAGGTTGACTCTTCAGATCCCACAGTTTATCATAGATTCTTTTTTATATCTTACTGTGCCTTATTAATTTGAGTTGTGTTGTGTACTCCGCTGTATTGTGGAGGAAATTGGCTACTTAGAGAGGTGAGCAAAGCTTTTGTGCAGCTCCTGCCATAGTTCCATATTGTACTGCGCTGTTCAAGCTTGGGCTACTTCGAGCAGAAACTGGGGACTTTGGGAAACTGGTAGAGCTCTGATATGTCTGTAATAGACTTTTATTCTGTCCAGATTTCTGCCCAAATTTTAATAAAGCTTGTGTTTCGGTATTATATTACCTTTCTTTCCCTATCCAGAAGGAGTTTAGTGCAAATCAAGTGGAGTATAAAGCAGTCTCTTTCTGACCCATTTCGAGCCCAAAGCCCTGTAAAGTTCCTGTTGATATTCTAACACTTGCAGGCCAGTGTGGAAGGAGAACAGGTCGTGTGGGGGTGTGTATGAGAAGGAGTAGCTCACTTACCAGGAGGCACTTCTTCTCTCTGCCCCCTTTACCCTTACACAGTCCATCCTGTTTTATTTATTTTGTGGGGAGTTTTGGAGGATCTGGCAGCTGCTGATTTGGAGTAGAGCCACAGATCTACACTGCATCCATTTTGTGGTCATGTAACCTCTTCCTCAGTATGATGATGATGTATATTTGTTTGTTTGTTTTTTAAAAAAAGTTTGGCAATGTTTGGAATGTTGTTTGAAAATATCATTCAACAACGTTGTCACAGGATTAATCTTTTAATGAATTTAAGCCCCATTTTTGTGTGCTTTCCACACACAAATTTCCAATCAAACTCAATGGGAGTTATAAACAACTGCAAGCTCTATGCAAAATTAACCTTAATTGTAATTAATATTACAATAATATTGTAATAAACCTGTCAATCTAACCATTTATAAAGTATCACCATGTGTTTATCGTGTAACCATTTATATAAAGCACATAAATAGCTTATTCACACGTTTGCCAAAATGCAATGGTGATAAATAATGCTAGTATTTTGTTATGGAGTCCTGTATGTCTGGGTTCACAGGCTGGGGCACAAAGAGTTGCAACAGGATCAGTGCTGGGTAATTGTTCCTGGACTGGGGTCTGGAGAGTTGTGCAGGATTAGGGGTCCAGAAGGTCGGGAACAGTGATTGGTGTGCTGAGTCCCAAGGATCCAAGTGGGAATCAACTCGCAGTCCATGGGGGCAGGCATAGACATGGCAAGACAGGAGAGAGAAAGCAGATGCAGGACTGGACAAACAAGATGCAGGCAGCTAGCTGGACAGAAAAAGGCAGGTGGAACTCAGATGGGGTGGAGTGGGCTCACAGGGCAGTCGAATAGGGGGCACATCCTGGAGATGCTGGATCCCCATCAAAGCAGGCACCATGCCCCACGCTCAGGAACAAAGGCATCTGAAGCTGAATCCTGACAAGACGGAGGGGATGTTGGTGGGTAGGGCTGAAGGGGTGGTGGCCCCCGTCATAGATGGAGTTTGCCCCCCTTTAGCTACTCAGGTCCGTAGTCTGGGGGTGCTTCTTGATTCGTAGCTCCGCCTGGATCCCAGGTGGCAACAGTGGCAAGGAGCGCCTTTCACCAGTTACATTTGGTGCGATAGCTGTGGCTGTACGTTTCGGACTCTGACCTGGCCACCATCATCCATGCCTTCATCACCTCTAGACTGGACTGCTACAATGCACTCTATGTGGGGTTACCCTTGATGAAGGTCCGGAAGCTGAAGCTGGTGCAGAATGTGATGGCCCCCCTCCTTACAGGGACGAGTCATCACGAGTACGTTACGTAAGTGCTCCGTTCTCTGCACTGGCTGTCTATTGTCTTCCAGGCCTGATTCAAGGTGTTGACCTATAAAGCCCTAAAAGGCTTATGCCCCGCTTAGCTGCAGGAACGCCTCACACCCCGGGCCGTGGTTCAGCTCCTGTGGTCGGCTGGGGATGCCCGACTCGAAGTCCCCTGGGTTTCCCAGATAGCAACGATGGGGTGGGCGTTCTCAGTGGCCGTTCCTAGGCTGTGGAATTCCCTCCTGACTGAGGCCTGCCTGGCCCCAGACCTCCCCTTTTCCTGGAGACAGTGTAAGACCTGGATGTTCTGCCAGACTTTTGCGGAGGGAGGCAGGTGGGGTGGGGTGGGGGGTTGGTTCCGCTCTTTTAATCATTTGATTTTAAGTATTGAATTGTTTTCTAATTCTGTTGTGAGTCGCCCTGAGTTGCGTTGTGAGCTGGAGAGAGAGGGCTAAAAATGTCTCGAAATAAAATAAATGGACAGAGAGGAGCCAGACTCCCAAGCAGAGTCTTGAAGGACCACGTTCCAAAAGGGAAGGTCAGAAGGGTTGGGCTTCAACTGATCCCACACTAGATCCAGGAGTGGGGTGGAGTGCACAGCCAGTCCAGGTACATGGAAACGAGGTCAGAGACAAACAAAAGATTGATTTGTTTATTTATTTATTTATTTATATTTCTTAGCTGCCCTCTCATGCCCACGGCATCTCGGGGCAACTTACAGTACAAAAATAACACAATTAAAATAACATTAAAACACTGGTTCACAGCATTAAAACATCTAAAATCCTAAAAACCAACCACCTCCCCAAACATTTATCCCACGCCCCTTCCCCTCCTCTGAAGGCCTGGGAGAACAGCCAAGTTTTGCAGGCCCAGCAGAAGGCCAGGAAACTTGGGGCTAGACAGGCTTCCTAGGGAAGGGAATTCCATAGACATGGCGCGGCCACCAAGAACGCCCTCTCCATTGTGGCCTCCCGCTTTACACAGGGGACCTCTAAGAAGGCGCCCCCAGCAGGCCGAAGGGGTCGCTCTGGGGCACAAAGGGTGAGGCAGTCCCTGAGGTATGACGGGCCAAGTCCGTGTAGGACTTTTTGACCAAAACTAACACCTTGAATCTGGCTCGGTACGCTGTAGGCAGACAGTGCAGCATGCAGAGCATGGGAGTGATATGCTCCCATCGGCTTGTCCCTGTCAGGAGACGAACCGCCGCATTCTGCACCAGCTACAGCCTCCAAACCAGCGTCAAGGGAAGCCCCACATAGAGCGTGTTGCAGTAGTCCAGCCTCAAGGTGATGAAGGCTTGGATAAGGGTGGCCAGATCAAGTCTGGAAATGTATGGACGCAGCCTCCGCACCAGATACAGCTGGCGGAAGGCGACCTTAACCACCGTCTCCACCTGCCAATCTAGGGGGAGATCCGAATCCAATAACACTCCCAGACTCCAAACCTACTGGGTTACAGGAGGGCAGACCCCCTCTATGAGGGAAGTCAACACGTCCCTCGCCCTACCCATCACCATCACCTCTGTCTTATCAGGATTAAGCTTCAGTCTGCTCTGCCATAACCAATCCGCCACTGCCTCCAAACATTGGGACAGTACTGAGATGGTAGGACCTGGGTCGGATGAAAAGGAGACATATAGCTGGGTATCATCCGCATATTGGTGGCAACGCACACCAAACCCTCTCACAATCTCCCCCAAGGGCTGCATATACACATTAAACAATAATGGAGACAGAATAGAACCTTGCAGAATGCCACCATGGAGGGCCCGGGGGCTGGAAGATTCAGCCCCCAGGACAACCCGCTGGCTTCTCCCTGAGAGGAATGATCGGAACCACCCTAAGACGGTCCTGTCCAGACCCCCCAGGGCTCACAATTGTCTCAACAGCAGCCCCTGGTCCACTGTATCAAAAGCGGCCGAGAGATCTAGCAGGATCAGAAGTGTTGAACGTCCTCCATCCATCTCCCGGCGGAGATCATCCACCAAAGCCACGAGCGCTGTCTCTGCACCATAGCTGGGGCAGAACCCTGATTGAAATGGGTCAAGGAAACCAATCCTGTCAAGATGAGCCTGGAGCTGCAGTGCCACTGCCTGTTCAATAACCTTCCCTAAAAAGGAAAGGTTAGAGACAGATAGGTAGCTGGTGAGTGCGTCTACATCCAAAGATGGCTTCTTCAGCAGGGGGCGCACCATGGCCTCCTTGAGACCAGGGGGCAAACTCCCCTGCCAAAGGGACACGTTGATTACCCTCGCCAGCATTGTCCCCAAAGTCTCCCTGGAGGCTTTCACCAACCAGGACGGGCATGGATCTAGTTCACAACTGGTGGCTCTAACAGACCACAGGACATCCACCGCATCGGCTGGCGTCACTTCCTGAAACTCAACCCAAGACGATGGACCAGACGTCCATCACCTCACGCTCCACCTCTACTGCTCCTAATCCGCTGTCTAAATTGCTCTGGATCCGAGCAATCTTGTCTGCAAAGTAGATGGCAAATTCCTCACAGCAGGCCTGGGACAAGTTCTCGTCCAGGCGGAGGGAGGCCAGACTGACCTGCCCCCGCACCACCCGGAACAGCTCCGCTGGACGTGACTTTCCAGACACTATGAGAGCGGCAAAGAACTCTTTCTGGGGAACAGGAAGTTGACTGGGGAACAAGAAGTTGACTGATGATCTGCCCAGCTTCCTGTGGTGACTGGCTAAACCAGGAAGTTGGGGGCATGGAGTGAGGCTGAGAGGTGTGGCCTGACCAGTGCTGGAGGAGGTCTTCAAGACCATACTTGGGCCCTGGCCAGCCAGGAACTGGTGGTGAGGTGAGAGCAAGTGTTTCTGTTCCACAGGGAAATACCATCCTTTAGGGTATGCTGGTTAGTAGGGCTGTAAATCAGTCCTCTGTTTTCTTCCGAATTTACCAAGGACCGGTGCATTTGGCCTCGGCTTGCTGAGTTCCGAGGAAGGGCCCTGAAACTTAAGAACTCAGCAACACTTCAGCCAAGTGCAGGAAGAGGGGCAGAGGTCTCCAGATGCCGGGAAGCAGACAGTAGGGGGGCGAGTTAGGGAAGTAGGCACCAACAGCGGGGGAATGGGGTCAGAAAAGAGGGCTAACGGGGCCAGGGAAGTGGAGGGAACTCACCAGAAGCCGCGGGGAGCTTGACGCATTGCTTTCTCTGTACTCTGCTGTCATACATTTAGCTTCTGAGGGAGGAAGGTTTGTCTTCTGAGCATGCTCCTAAAGCTATCTTGGAGCATGCTGGAAATGTTGTCCAGCTTGTTCCCAGACAGCATTGCCCCTGGGGGTGCGCTCAAAGTGCAGATGGGGCTTGGGATCGGCCCTATAGCAGCTCTGTTCAACTTGCAAAAGAATAATGACAAATGGTGTAAACAGTAGAGAAGCTGGTAAGTTTTTGCATCGCACAAATGAAGGTGAATGACCTGTTTCCAACAGAAAAAGCATTCACCACGATTTTTTGTTTCAGAACTAGTGATGCTGCAGAGCCGCTATGCCAAAGACCCCAAGGGCACCAGGAAGCCCGGGTCCTTAAACTATAATGTTCAAGATTCTACATTTATCTTGAAAACTCCTACTGCAAGATTCTTCATCCCACACTGCTACTTTTATTCATACATAGGCTTTTGAAGCCAGAATGGACAAAACATTTTTTTATCAAGCCCTTCCTTCATAACACAGGCCATAGAATTTCACCCAGTAATCCCTCAGTCTAGCCCAGTTACTTCTGGTTGAACTAGAGCATATCTTTTCAAAACACTTTGTGCCACTCTGCTGCCACAAAGCAACTATAAAGTTAATAGATATAGCCCTCTAAGGATTCCCTTGTATAAAGAGAAATCCCTCTATAGTGCATATAGTTGGCCTAGCAGCTATCTGCCATACACTTCTAAGCCCTGGTTTCAGAAAGTATTGTAAGGAAATCTGCCATAATTGGATTATTTCTTGGGAAAATGGCAGCAGAATGTAATGACAGATACTAGAATTACAGTCAATAACCCTGAAACTGAGAAATCAAAGAGGTTTGTTAATCACATCACCCTCTTGTCCTGCTCACTCAAATCAGTGAATGTTAACCAGAGTATCCAATTAAAATGTATAAAGAACATTTCTAAAAATTAAATCTAGAAGTTCTCAATTTTTGCTAAAAAATCTCTATTGTCTAATACTGGGGTTTTTTTAGTTGAATTTAAGTTGAATAGCGTATGAAGATCATAATACAAAGATGTGAACAAGATGTGGCAGAGCTACATATTAGGTTTGTACTTAGCATAGAGACCCACATGTGGCAGTAAAATAGTGCTGGAATATGCAAGTATGCAGATCCAAATCGCTTCCGTTGATGCTCCACTTAGATCACGTTTTCTATGGAAACTGGTGTGTAGCAGGAAGTGAAAGGCATTCTTCCTTCCATTAGTAACTCAGCTACTTGGGCCTGGTTCTTGGATGCAACCAAATACTGCACCTGTAGAAGAATTTTTTTTTTTTTTTTACTGATTTCAGTTGTACTTGTGTTGGGCCTTAATTTATTTATTTTTACATTTATTTCTCCTAGATTATTTTGCATCATACAAGCAAGCACAATAATGATAGCTTGAATTCACGCAGCGGCTTTCTACTTGTTGGCCACTGAAATTATTTATCAATTAAAAACTATACCCCACCCTTCCCCAAAGGCTGAGGGCAGTTTATTTATTTATTTATTTATTTATTAAATGTATACTCCGCCCCTCTTGCCACAGGCAATCCGGGGCGACTAACAACATCAAAGATAAACACAATAAAATATCATAAAACATATTAAAATATCAATAAAAAAGAGAGTAAAAACCAACCCCCTCCCTCACCAACCCTCACCCCTCTCCCTCGCCAAATGTCTGACAGAACAGCCAGGTCTTACAACTCCTTTAGAAAGCTGGGAGGTCTGGGGCCAACCGGGTCCCCACCGGGAGAGAGTTCCAAAGGTGTGGCGCGGCCACCAAGAACCCCCTATTCTGTGTGGCCCCCCGGAAAACCCGGGGAACCTCCAGTGTGGTGCCCTCGGACGACCGCAGGGGCCGGTCTAGGACCCGGGGAGTGAGGTCATCTCGCAAGTAGAAAGGGCCAAGACCATGTAAGGCTTTATAGGTCAAAAACAGCACTTTGAATCAAGCCCGGAAGACTGTTGGCAACCAGTGCGGAGACCGGAGCACTGTTGTAATGTGCTCCCGGCAGCCCAGTCCCACTAAGAACTGGGCCGCCACATTCTGCACCAGCTGCAGCTTCCGAGCCACCACCATAGGTAGCCCCACGTAGAGTGCGTTACAGTGGTGATAAGAGGTGATAAAATCATGGATGCTCGTGGCCAGGTCAGGAACCGAAACCAACAACAGAAGCTGCCACACCAGATGTAACTGGCAGAAGGCACTCCTCGCCACAGCCTCCACCTAGAGATCCAGGCGGAACTGCGCATCGAGGAACACCCCTAAGTTCTGTATCTGGGAAGTCAGCGGAGGACAGATCCCATTAACCATGGGAGCTGTCACTTCCACCGGCTTACCAACTACCATCACCTCTGTCTTGTCAGAGTTCAATCACAGTCGGTTAGCCCTCATCCAATCCCCCACAGCTGCCAAACACCAGGTAAGCGCTGAGACAGCCAGGCCTGGATCTGTTGAAAATCAGAGGTACAGTTGGGTGTCATCCGCATACAGATGACACCTCACCCCGAACCCTCTAATCACCTTGCCGAGCGGCTGCATATACACATTGAACAGGAGAGGGGACAAAATAGAACCCTGTGGAACCCCACACAAGAGGTCTCAGTAAGATGAAAAACAATCACCGAGCACCACCCACTGAGATCTTCCAGTCAGGAATGAGCGGAAGCATTCGAGAACAGTCCCGAAACAAAAGCACAAAAAGAAAAATAGTAAAAATATAAAACAATACAATAAAGGGTAATTTCAGACATTACAAAATCACTGCTCACCACAGTGAATCCCAGTGGATTCCGTGTGGTGGCAGTGATCATGGGAATGTCTGTTTGCTCCTGGCCAGATGTTCACCACAGTGAACACCCGACCGGGATCAAATTGACCACAGTTCTGGCCCTCCAGCCGGCCTGAGGACCAGAACCATGGTTAGATTGGCCACGAGCCGGGATGGGGCGAAAGTAATGTCTGTTACCTTTGGCCCATCCCGGATTGTGGCCCCGAACGTGGTACGGAATCCGGCACAGTGGCCACATGGACTGCTGCATCCGTCCGTCTCCCCGAGGGCGGGCGGCCGAGAGTGTGGGGGGCGGGACTGTGCAGCCACGCGCAGCCCCGCCCCCTCCCTGATCCCCATTAGCGATCAGGCCAGCACGTCTAGAGAACGGCAGGTCTGATCACGGACTGGGATCTGAGACGGATCCCGGTCCAGGGTTCAGCATAGTGAGCCAAACGGCCTGTAATGTCTGAAAATACCCCAAATCTCCTAAAAGTCCCTACCCTCACCCCCAAACCCCACCCACCTACCCAACCTCTAGTCCTACCTGCCAAATGCTCTGCCAAAGAGAAATTGGGTGCAGTGTTCACAGTTGTTTGTACAGCAGTACTATATAAGTTTTAGAACAGGGCAATGAGATGTTTTGGGGTACAGCATACCACTGTTGGAATGTGTCCAGAGGATTAGGGATAACCTCTCATACTATGCTAAAAGTGTCATAGGATCTTTTCTGACCAGTAAAGATAACCAAATGACACTGTAGTCTGCATGAGTGATTAGTTCAACCCATACAGCAACATTTCTGTAACACTGTTAAAAATCAATTTTATGTTGTATTGTATAAATCAGTATGCAAGGAACCCATTTTTTAATTATGAAAAATTGAGAAGCATAAATTAAGGTATTCAAAATGCATCACATTCTCCAGCAAGTATAATTTGAAATTCATAAAACATTCATGTATGAGGTACATAATGATTTTAGGCTATACAGTGAAGAAAGAAAAAAGATAGGAATGTAATACCTGTATGTTATTAAAAATTATATATCACTAATAGAACAATTTTATGCCTTTCCAATAAGAATAAACTTTTGAATTACATTTACACTAGTGAGAAGAACCTTTAACCTAGAAATTTTGGTTTGGGATAGATTTCAGTAATGTTTTATACAGATATATTTAGGAAGGGTTAACTATTTGTGAAACAAGTAGCTACATGTTTAATTGGTAAGAGGGGCAGTCCTTTTTCATCAAACAATTGCCACTTCCTAGTTCTACAAGTAGCACTGTAGAATCTATTTGTGAGTAAAGCACCACCTCCGCACACTGCAGTGGCAGGTGCTAAAGCAGAATTAGTCAATATTATGTAACACTGCTTATCATGTTTTCAGTAGTGTAGGCAGGGCTGAAATTCTCACCTCATTGAAGTCCATACGGTTTTAAAGAGATACCATACACAGTCCTGTTTTGCTGACAGACAACTATGAGGGCACTTTTAAACTAGCACTTGCAAGGTAGTGAGACTGCCGTCTCACTACCTTGAAAGACGGCAGATTGCTGATGCGAGGGGGAAGGATTGCAGGGCCGGTGTGACGCGCGAAAGACGCAGCTGCAAACTGCGTGAAGTATTTAAACAAACAGGAAGAAAGGCGGCTGTTTAAAGGATCAGCTGCAAATTTTGTATCATTTAAAAGCGCCCTTACTTGCCCAGTTTCAGCACATACATATGAACTGATGGTATAACTAGAACTAATGAGAAGAAATTCAATGTATTTATCCTTTAAAGGAGTCTCCATGGGAAAGAGACGTAATCTACATCACTTAGGTTTTTTGCATTAAGACTAAGCTGAATGAAACTGGAGGAGAGACTCCTGCATGTCCTGTCTAACTTAGTATTTCAGTTTACCCAAACCCTGAGTAGTATGTGCTGTGTCAATAAAGAACATTGATAGTGCTATCCTGAAAAGTACTGAGCATCTCTTGTGAAGTAGTGAGTGCCTTCAGAACCTTCAGTGGGAGTAGAAGGCAATAGGCCAGTTGCATTCTGGGTCCTTAATATTTATTATATTTGTTTATATAAATATTTACTATCCTGATCCCTCTTGTCTCAGGTAACTCAGGGTGGCTTACAACCAGTAAAATACATAAAACCATAAAAAAACAGGGACACACAAACCCAATAACACCCCCCCCCCTTTCGCTCCCCATCCCAACCCACCCTACCTGTTTCCTCCTCCAAACACCTGGTGGAACAATCAGGTCATGCCACCGGAAGATGAGTAAATCCAGGCAGAGATGGATCTCCACTGGAAGGGAGTTCAACAGCAACAGAGTGGCCACTGAGAATGACCTCCTCATTGTGGCCACCCGTCTACACTATGGGACCTCCAGGAGGTCTCCCCCAGCTGACTAAAGAGGCCGGCCCAAGGCCCGGGGGACGAGATGATCCCTCAGAAAAGTGGGACCTAGACTTTGGAGCTTTATAGATTAACACCAGCACCTTGAAATGGGCCTGGAAGACTATAGGCAGCTAGTGCAGTGTGCGAAGAATTGAAGTAACATGTTCATATCGGCTCATTCCCCGCCAAGAGACAGGCCGCCACATTCTGCACTCGCTGCAGCCTCTGGACCATCACCATGGGCAGCCTCACATAGAGAGAATTACCGTAGTCCAGTCTTGAGGTGATGAATGCATGGATGATGGTGGCAAGATCATAATTAGAAATATAAGGTCGGAGCCGCCTCATCAGATGTAATTAGCAGAAGGGGCCCCCAACCACAGACACCATCTGACTTTCCAAGCGCAGCTGCACATCCAGGAGCACCCCAGGCTCTGGAGTGGCGTAACCGGGGGGGGGAACCCATTTATAATGGAAGTTCCCCCACCCCCAGATCACTGACCCTGCCTACCACCATCACCTCCATCTTGTCGGGATTTAGCCTCAGTCAACTCTCTCTCGTCCAGTCCCCCACAGCTGCCAAACACTGAGAGAGCTCTGAGACTGCCAGGCCTTGGTCAGATGAAAATGAGAAGTAAGGCTGGGTGTCATCAGCATATTGATGACACCATACCCAAAAACCCCTCACGACCTCACCCAGTGACTGCATGTACATGTTGAACAGGAGGGGGGACAAAATAGAACCCTGTGGGACCCCACACAGGAGGCCCTGGGGAGACAACAAGCAGTCCCCCCTACCACCCGCTGAGATCTCCTGGCCAGGAAAGAATGGAACCATTGAAGCACAGTTCTGTCCACCCCAGCTAGGTCCTGCTGGCAAGTCACCAACTCCTCGTGGTCAACGGTATCAAATGCCGCTTACATATCTAACAGAATCAAGAAGGTGGAATTGCCCTTATCCAATTCCAGGTGGAGGTCGTCGATCGAGGCCACAAGCGCAGTCTCAGTACCATACCCCATAATCAATTGAAACTGATCTCATATAACATGTATTTTCTTGGATGTACCTTTAAAGTTTTTAAGGGTATTCAGATGCATTTGTAGTAGAATGCTCTCCTTTTCCCTCATACTGATCCTGCAGCCCTTTCTCAGGAAAGTAATTCATACCTACATAAAGACCGTGTAAATCCCACAGGGGTGGGGGGTGCGCTCACATGCATCCCCACGCACAGAGGCACCAGAAAAAACGGTGGTGCCTCTGTGCATGGGGATGGGTGGGGGTGCGTCCGTCTACACCCTTCCTCCATGCAGTGCGCACGGACACACACACCCCTGCACTGCGGCCCGTGTAAAAAAGGGCCGTTGAGTTTTGAATTCGCTTCTGATGTCATTTTCTGCATCTTTTCACAAGTGGGATTATATTGACTTCAGCAGTTATTCCTAAATTACATAGGCATAAGTGCAGTCAGAATTCAGTGAGGATTACGTTTGTGAATAAAAGACTGTCCTCCTGAGGAAAGATGCTCAATCAGGTCCCTATTTCTGAAGTCTGTTTTTCATTAAAATAGTCCCTGTTGCTTAAATTTATTTGTCCCTGTTGCACATATCCACCTTATGTTGCAAAGTGTTATACTTTAGCAGCTCTGTCTCAAGTCTTTTAAAGCACAGAAGTTGATATTTTAACCATTTTAATCCCACTGAAATGAATGTGGTTATTCCTCTGCTTAAAGGTATGTACAGCATATTTGCTGGCATATATCTCGCATACCTACCTGCTGTAGAAATCAGTAGGAAGTTTTTTAATGCAGTCATTTTCTATGTGGTAATGAATAGTGATTTTGCAAATTTCTAAATCTTTTCTGTTTTTATTGTATTGGCATAAATTAAAACATGGATACATTTATTTTTTTAAATGGCAGCTAAAATACAGAACTTAAATTAACTTCCTGTGTTAATCAAAATATCCATATAGTCTGACAACCTGAAAGTGCTTTCAGATGTCATGATTACACTTGTGGACCCAAGCAACAGCACCATGATTTTGCCTCTAGCTTACTGGGTTTGCATTTTTGTGACAGCTGAGTAGATCTTCTATTTGGTATTGCCAAGGTGATCATTGGTAGATGCGCTCCAGGTATTTTTATCCTGTACCCATCCACATATATTAAAGTGACTTGGCAGCTCTTTTAGTTGTAATGTCCTTACAAACTTGAGGTTAAGTCTTGGCTACTACAGAACTTCATAATTGTTTTACGTGGAATATACCAGAGTAGTTACATGTGGTTTTTTAGCATATATCACAAGACTTCTAAACCATCTAATTATGCCATTCTTTATGCCACTTAAAGACACACCACTTCTTTAGTATGCATACTAATCTTGTATAAAGATGTAGTAGTATTTATTGCTAATTCCATAATCCAGGACGAGCTGATAACGGATTTAGTTTCCAGCTAACCCAAAACAAGTGGAAGTAGGTTTAGTTAAACTGCTACTAATAACATTTCACAGTTACATAGTACTTTTGGAGGCCAATCCTAAACTCTCACAAGCATGGCTTATGCACATGCACTGGAGTCCCCATACCAAGGATGCATGCAGGTTGAGCATACCTGTCCACATTGCACGCGCTGCATGGTGCTTAGGACTGGCCCCACTATCTTTAGATCCCAAAGTTAAGTACACATAAATATCTTTACAGTTTAAGAGTGAAGAAACTGAGGGTAAAAACAAATGAGAAAGTAGCCTGCGAGTCACCTGCTCGTCAATTTGGTGGCTGCCAGATGTTCACCCACTTTCACCAAGGGGTGGGCAGCTGAGTGCTGCTAGATGTGTCCTCCAGAGAAGGTCAGCGATGCAGCTCAGGCTAAGGTTCACCGAGCGAGGCTAATCCAGGCTAACATGTGCCCTCCCATCTGTTAGGCCCTTCCCAGCCTGGCCACAAGGCGAGATCCTTGGAATGGACCTGGAGGAGCACGCTCACCCCAGCCACCAAGCAACTGATTGGGGGCCTGGAGGAGCACATTCCGTTGTTTGGCAGGCCTGAAGAATGTACTCCTCCAGACCCCTCTGATCAGCTGTTTGGTGGCAGCTCCTCTTGGGAGCCCACTCCTGCTGGGCAGCAAGGGTCCAGGACTCCTGTCCTATGTGGACAGTTCCTTGACCAACAGATGGCATGGAGGAGGGACTTGTGACAGCAGCCCATCGCCTGGATTCCGCGGGGAAGGAGGGCTTCTCATTTGAATGGCCCTCCCCACGGACCCGAGGAGCAGCAGCTGCAGTGATCCTCCCTGGGCCCGCCGGGGAATTCAGCTCACTCCCATCTCATTTGTTTTCACCCTGAGTCAAAGAAAGTTATCAGTCAGAGGCAATTACTTGCAATAAAGTCCAGGTGTCTTGATACCCAAAGTTGTCATTACATACAAAATTATTCTTCTGTTCCTTACTATTTGACTCACTCAGCTCATAACTCTGCAATTAGCCTATTTTTGAGACATGTCATCTTAAAAATATAGAAGCAGAATGATTTCTTTATACTGAACATTTCAAAGAAACATGTTAAGATTTTAAGAGACCTCTGGTTATATATGAAACAATTCAGATATTCATTTCTGTTATAGATTGTTTACTGAGATCAGATTTTAAAATATTAACTATTCTGATTTGAAACGCAGACACAAGCAGTGTAGGAATGACCTGATTTTCTAGAACAAAACTTACATGGCAAATTAGCCCCTTAAAATTAAAATGGCCAGTTGGAAATGTCAGAACAACTAATGATTTTAAATGATTATATCTTTGGTATTGACATGTTGTTGTTTCTCATTTGAGATGCCAGATTTTGATTTACAAAATTAAACATTAAAGTAGTTTCCTCAACTTTCTCCTATGCATAACCTTCATGTATGGACACATGCATAACTTTAATGTATGGACACATGTTCATATGCCATTGTTGACAATACATTGAAATCCTCAGTCTAGTGTGCGGTGGCAGCCAAAAAAGCAAACAATGTTAGGAATTATTCATAAAGGGATAGAGAATACAACTAAAAATATTTTTAACTAAGTCCTATGGAAGGATGTGATGTGTTGTGTTTGTATCCTATATTGTTTATATATGTCATTTTGTCATGGCCATTGGGCTAGTACAATAAAGTATATTATTCACTAAAAATATCATAATGCCACTAATCTGAAATCTATGATGTGACCACACCTCAAAAATTTTGTGCAGTTCTGGTCGCCCATCTCAAAAAAGATAAGTAGAAATAGAAAAGATACAGAGAAGGGCAACAAAAATGATAGCGTGTGGAACAACTCCCCTATGAAGAGAGGCTAGATAGGTTGGGGCTGTTCATTGGTCTGACCCAGTANTCTTGTGGTGTGTGGCAAAAGTTTGTCATTTTCAAACTGAACGCACTTGGCATTGGAAGTTTGAATGACTGACGGTAACACATAACAGCAGAACTCCCCAGGGTGATGGAGGTGGGCTTTGAGGTTATATATATATATATATATATTGAAATTACTCTGTTTTTACTGAGTATCTTGGTATTCGACTCTGTTTTACTGAGTAACTGAGGAATTGGCCCAGTTCTCGGACCAGTACTCGGTCATCGGGTAAATACTTGGATTGGCAACATACTAGTAGTAACAAACATTTATATAGTAACAAACATTTATATAGCGCAAGCAGTGTACCTGGCACTTTACAAAGTAATAAAATAGACACGGTCCCTGCCCCTAGGGTTTACAATCTGAGAGTAACACATAACAGCAGAACTCCCCAGGGTGATGGAGGTGGGCTTTGAGGTTATATATATATATATATATATATATATATATATATATATATATATATATATATATATATATATATATATATATATATATATATACGTTTAGTGGAAGGAAATGTAGTCTTCTATAAGAAATGTATTGAAAAGTATTTTTCAAGAAACACTTATCAAAACACAAGGCAAAGAAGCCTTCTCAAAACCATGTAGAATTTTAAAACACTTTTTTGAGACTTATCATGATCTGAGTGGAGAATCAAGTGTAATCCCAGTGAAGTCTGTTCTACCAATGGAAAGTGGCTTGAGTAAGACTCAAACACTGTGGTGAAAGAGAAGTGTCCCTTAATGAAGGCATTTGAGTAAAGGTAATGAAACACTGGTATACAGTCTGCTGATTAAATTTTAAATTCAAAATACCTTTCTATTTTGTGGCACTAAATTTACATAAGATGCATTGTGTATTATGTTACCTAATAAGTTTCATTTGTATTGGTGAGAATGAAAGTATGAGAAAATAATCTTGTTGCATTTGGGTGTATTTATGTTAACAAATCATTACTTTATTTGCTTTTGTTGAGTTCTTTAACAAAATAAATATATAGTAAAAGGTGAATTTTTGAAAAATAGGAACAGGAAAATTGGTTTGTCACATTGAGCTGGAAGGAAAACATATGAGATGAAAATGTGTATTTGTTATTTATAATCTTAATTACCCTTACCCCTGTTAGCATAACACCTGTGTATTTGTTGAATTCTTTTGTTCTGAAATGTGCTAAACTAAAAACAACGCATTTTGTTTGAGAACTACTACTAATATTTATTTCCTTTAGAAGTAGATCATATCATATATACGCTGGATGCTGCTCAAAACATGAAAAATTGTGATTAAATACCCTAGTTTTTAACTTGTAATTCTAAACTTTCTTCCTTTTTTATTTTAGAAAAGGTTAACTACTTTTCTTCATTTTTCCTGCCTGTTACAGGGTAGCAAAG
>QEPC01008091.1:413235-426880 GCA_003113815.1 Sphenodon punctatus
ACATAATTGGAATCCCAGAAATATGAGGCAGACATGCTTGAAGATAAGTGTTACTATGGCAAGAACACATTGGTTGCACACTGGGTCTGGTTGTTCTCAAAGTAAGCATAAAACAAACTGTATTTCTGAAATACAGTGCAAATGTGACTAAACATATATAAGATAAAGTACAGTCCCTATACATGTAATTTACTGGGATTTGTTGGGTTTTTTGTTAAACTGCTAGAAAGCATTCACTGAGAAAACAAATTCAATTCTAATTAAATATTTTGTCTCTATAAATCTGCTTGTTTTTTCATCAGCATGAATGCACACAGTTCATTTACAGGTTTATTTTAATGCTTTTTACTAAAAGGGTAAGTATTATGCTGCTAATATTAGTAGACCAATTCTGCATACACATTGGTTCATCCGTAGTACACACTGGTTTTGTTGCATCCAAAGTTGCTACTCTTCAGAACATGGACTTAACATGATAGACTGCATTCAAAGATTTTTATACTGTACTACAATATGGCCTTCATATTGCAAAAATTGAATGTCATGAAACTGGGTTTACATCAGAAAATTTACTATCAGTTAAAAATTAAATTTCAGTGATCAAATTTTTTAAAATGCCCTTGCATCAGATTGTAAAACATTTGGTATTGGGGTTAGAATGGTTTTTTTTTTTTAAAGGAGAACCCATTTAAAATGCATAGCTTTGAGGTTTTCTAAGAAATAGTTTTATATAATCACAATAAAGGGATAGTTGTCTTGATATTACAAGGGCATTCAGAAGTCAGCGCTCCTGGTAACTATATTAATGTGATCAAAATGAGGCTCTGGAATACATTTTATTTAATTTCCTTATTGAATAAACAGTTCTGTAGAAATGCCTGTTTGTATTTGCTTCTCTAATAAAGATGCAAGAGTAGCTCGGAACACAAATTGCTTTTAATTATTTAAATTATATTAATTTTGTCAAATGTAAATAATCTAACACCTGGTTTGACTTTTCATTTTATGGAGAGAAAATACATTGTCTCATGAAAACTATAGCAGATGATAGTGGGGAATAAATCAGGTAGGTCTCCCTATTTATTTGAAAGATTGTAAAGACTTATTATCTTTCAAAAATTTTATTGTAATATAATTGCTCTTTAACCAGTATGAAGAAGTAGTTTGATCCACTGCTATCCAGAGGATAAGTGGAAAAAAAGATGGGAAGAAAGATATTAGTTTCACATACACTGAGTTTATTTGAAGCAGCATTAACGTGCTATGCTCACTTCTGAGGGATTGTCACGCTGATTTGCAGTAATTCGTAAGCTGACGAAATACTAATAAACTGTTATTTTGCAGAATTATTAAGCAAGGCACAAAGTCCTTCCCTGATGATATACCTATTGAAAGCAACACACCCCACACAAGTGAAATTGCATAAACATTAATTTCTTTATATCCACTGTGTTGTATCAAATCCATTTCAAAACAGCAATTTTGCCCATGAAATTGTAGTGTTGACACATTTGTAGTTCAAAAATAAAGCCAACTAATTTTTAATAACAAAATAAGAATAATCCAACTGACTTGCTTCTATTTCATTTATTATGTTGAAAAGATTTTCAAGCTTTATGTATTATTTGGTGTGATTAAGTTTAACTCTTTTTCGTGTATGGGGAAAGAAAAATTAAATGTGTACCCTGTGGTAGTGGAACCATGTGGCACTTGAAGCAGTGATCATTTGTATGAATCCCTGTGTATTAAAATAATCTTCAATATTGGTGTTGCTTGTATTAACTGTTTGTTTTTCTGTTTAGACAGGAAAGCGTACCAAGCAATCAGATCTATTCTAAATGAGTAGGCCAGACTTACAAAGGGGTACAAATGTGTTGAAACCTACAGATTGGTATTTTCATCTGTCAAATTCATCATGTTTATAGACCTTTAAGGAGATATTTTTTCCCCTAGTAAAGCATTTCCAGGGGTCAAGCTTATCATTCATGAGAACTTATAAGACTCCTTGGATGTGATTATCTGACCGTCACATCCCATATTGTACCTTTCACAATGATAATCCAACCTGGAGTTTCACATTTGTATTTAGCAAGTGCATGGTTACAATAAGGGATACTTTTTCACTACTGTAGCATATTCTCATTAATTTTATCTTAAGCCATTGATACAGCAATTATGAAAATTAAATTCAAAGATGAATTGAATCAATTTTATTCTAGTTTTCATTACCCATTGTCTTCCTATACCTTACTTGCAATAGAAAGCAGAAGTGCAGAGAAAGTATAAGACATACCACAGTGGAAGAAAATTATGGGTTTTTTTTAAATAAATCCTTACAAGTGATTATGATCTGAACATTATGACATGTATGGTTCAGAGAAAAGCAAAATGTTAGATGTAGACAAATGTGCAACATATTACTTTTGCAATGAAAAAATGAACTTCTCGAGAATCAGACAGTACTGTGTTAGTGTCATGATATTACCAATTAACTAGCTTCATCTCACAGAGATTATTGCAGAACTTCTTCTACAATTTTTACATGTGATCCATGTACTTTGCCATTCAATTTTATGTGAAATGGGATTTTACTGTAGATTCCTCATTGTTATATTAGTCGTTCAAGAAAGTGTATTGTGTGCCTTACAACCTAAATTTGTCCCTCTGATTTGGATCGCAAGTACATTAACAGTTAAATCACTACTGTAGACGTCTATCACAGGATTTCTGTATTTTGCAAACTAAAAAACTGAAAACTCTTTCATGTCTGTCTTGAAATCATTTAGATAAAACTTCTAGTCACAACTTTTAAAATAGAATGAATCTGTTTGGTTTTTTTCCCCTAAAGTTCCTGTTAAATTGTCAGGAGTGTTCAACAATATATTTTTTAATGAATCTTTTTATTTAAAAAATCATTTTTAATGATGCACTAATGTAATTAATAGATTAGTTTAATCATTCCTGATGCAATATTCCCATGTGCAACGCTTCTAAAGAAGCTGAAATGAAACAAAAAGACACAGGCCTTGATTTTTTCTTAATCAGCAATACCATAAGCAATAACAAGCAGTACTTTTAGTTAATATCCAAAGCATTATCCAAAGCTCCTATTCTTCGTCAGCTTTTCTCTGTTGTATATGAGAGATGAGTCCCTCTTGTTTCTCAAGCACCACAATATTAGCAGAGTAAGTCCATAATTTAATTGTACTGGGCTTGATCCCAAGCCTGTGTGGAGCTTCACGCAAGTGGTGCAGATCCACGTTGGGGGCATATTGTGCCCTGTGGAAACCATACACACAGGATCCATGGGGCATGGGATCATGGCCACTGAAAGGAAAATACAAACAAACCCTTAAGTTATGCAACAATGCTTTTCCTAAAATTGCATCTTATCTCTAATACAGAAAAATTAAATATGAGATTTTTCTACTGAGCTCAAAAACATGGGTGGATGGGAATGACATGAACAGACAGAAAAAGAGATCCAAACTTCAGCCTGCTCCTGTCCCTGTGGCTCTCCTCTAGATAGATGTTATCAATCCAGTAATCATTTTTTTCAGCAGCTATTGAGACCACGGCCGTTTTTGGTATTCGGGCAGGTGTGCAAAGGGGGGCATCCGTGTAAAGAGGCAGGGGGGATGGGTGTCCACTTGGTATTTGTCTGTGTGAACACCGAGTGGGATAAGTGGGAAGGGGTGCATGCACACTCCTGCACAGCACCCACTTCCACCCACACCCATGGTGGAGGTGGGTGGATGTCTGTGTAAAAGGACAGACGCCCACCTCCACCCACCGCACCAAAACACCCATCCCCCCCACCCACCTCCACCCACCGCACCAAAACACCCATCCCCTCCCGCCCACCTCCATTCATGTAAAAAGGGCCCACCTATCCTTGGCAAGCAACAGTTAAGGAGTCAGGAATGTAGAAGCAAGCTGTTCCACTTTGTCCCCTTTCTTTCCTTCGACCAAAGATATATATCAAGAAAACTGTAGTTCACACAAAAATGGTCAAACTGCAACACTGTGCCTAGAGACCATGCACGCTGTAGATGGAAGTTTAAACAAGTTTAGAGGGAAATTGATCATGTCAAGCAATTTAAGTTCTGAGAGAGTCTTTCAAAGTTGAATTTTTGAGAAGCATGTCAGAAGACTCAACCAGTGGATAAGGAATAGCTAAGGTCTCTTGTAAGTACGACAAACAGTGGAGTGCAAAAACCCATCGAGCTGAGTGCTGGCCCAACATGCGTTCTTAAATTCAAATATACCAACAATATTCAATTAGCAACTTAATAGGCAGCTGGTAATATGTTCTCAGCTTAACCATAATTTAATAATTAACAATTATATAGTTTATTTTAATTATATTTTCAAAACTTGAAACAAACTCTGCCCCCTAATGAGACCAAATACCCAGAATTAGAACACAACAAGTCTGATGACTTACTAAACACCATGGGAGAAAGGGAGGGAGGTGGAATCATCACTAGTAAGTAACTTTCAATTCCTGGTAGCTTTGGTATTTATATAGATCCCACTTCATTTGAACAACCCAGAGTGTGGATATTCCATCCAGACGGATCTCAATCTACTGGGGCCTTTCCTTGTGGGAAGTAAAGAACATGGGGTTTATGTGTGCCATATTCATGCACTTATATCCATACTAGCAAAAACATGATCTGCTCCTCATACTGAAGTCAGTTGAGGAGCAGGCCTCTGTATTTTACAATAAAGTGTTGATGTAGATATGTACCATCTCAGTCATTGACCTCAATGGAAGTTTAGTATGGACTGGGTAAATACTTCAGAATTTGGCTCCTTATTATGGGTATAGCTGGATGTTCCTCTAAGCCCACTACTGTTTCCATTGGTGCCAATGAAGATTTTTCCACTTACTAAAATGGAAAGAAAATTAGCCATGAGGTGTTTTCTCCATACTGCTATGTAAGCTGATCAAATGTCTGCATCAATTAATGGTTACATGTAAAATGAAGGGGGGGGGGGAGGGACGTATGTTGAAAGGAGCCATCTTTGCAAACAAATCTGACCAAACATTTCCTAATCTATCCAAAGGCATTATTCATTCAGATGTTCGTGCAAGTTTTTAATCAGGTGGAGTTTGTACTGCTGAAATGCTATAACTGTGATGACTCAGGTTGAACTGGACCTTTCTCCACAAAAGAAGTTCCTCTAAATTACATCGGTATGCCAGTCTGCACTGGCTTCTAATGGCATTCTGGGCATAATCCAAGGTACTGGTTTAAGACTATAAAGCCTTAAATGGTTTGGACACTATATAACTAAAGCCTGCTTCCTCCCCTATGTTCCATCATGATCCCTGTGGTCAGCAGGGGGTGCAAATTTGGTGACTTCACCAATCCTATGGCCAAGGGTACTCAGCTCTGGAATCCCCACCTATTTATTTGGCCAGGGTACGATACATGGAAGCGTTTAATTTTATATATTTATACAGTTTGTTTTTATGGGTTTTATCTTATACCCACATATATTTTTATATGTTGATAACAGCCCTGAGTCTTCTGGGAAGGGTGACTTAGAATAAATAACAATTAAACAATGGGTCTTTTGCCAGAGTACCATATTAGAAGTAAAAAAAATAGCAAATATTTTATTTGTGGATATTGCTTTCATTTTCAGGTAATCACCTAAATATCCAAATAAATACCCACCCCAGAACTAAATGCATTTTTTTGAATCTTCAAATATTTCACTTTGGATACTTTGATTATTATTTTCCTGGTCGTCTCAGCTCAGATATTCTGTTATTTGATCAAATATCCAAAGTGCAATGTCCAAGGCCCTTTTTACACAGACACTCTAACACCAATAAAATGGGTGTTACATTTTATTATACATGGTACAGGGCAACACTGCAGCTCTGCAGCATGGGCCCTTTTCGCACGAGATGCCTCCACCCAGTTTCTCTGGGTGGAGGCATCTGTGTAAACACCACTTGCAGTAGATGTAGGTGCGTGAATGCTCCCGTACAACACCCATCTTCACCCACACACAGAGCAATCGGCAGTGGAGTCGGTTGCTCCGTGGGTGGAGATGGGTGTTGTGCGGGAGCATGCACGCACCTACACCTGCTGCAAGTGGTGTTTACACAGAAGCCTCCACCCAGAGAAATGGTGGAGGCATCTCGTGTGAAAAGGGCCCATGTTGCAGAACTGCAGTGTTGCCCTGTACCATGTATAATAAAAAGTAACACCCATTTTTTCGGTGTTACAGTGTCTGTGTAAATAGGACCCAAACAACTGGGGGGTGGGAGGGAAACAACCTCAAAAAATTAAACAAATCTCCAGAAGGAGAGGAACAATGTGGAGATAAATTGTTTTTGTATGAGCTTTGTCACACATGGTTTGAAGTGGATAGAATCAACAGAGATAATATTCATTGGAAAAATGATCAGATATTAACATTAATATCAAGACATTCCTTCAGTGTTACAACCTGATGTATTATAACAATGAAAAACTGTATCGCAGCAAAGGGAACCCTAGCTCTCAAATTAATGCTTTGCTTCTCCCTCAAGAGCTTCACATTGAAATGTGCTGCTTTCAATGAGAGTCGAGGAAACATCACTTGGCAGGACTTGACTCTTGTATTCAGGACTAAGCCATTGCTACTAATTCTTTGACTTTGCCATTTTTAAATGGGCTTCACTAAGCTGACTATAATTTTGCTTTCACAAGTAGCCACATGACAAAACGTTTGACACAATTCGTATGACTAACACATGTTTTCACATTGTGTTTGATTGTTAACATTTGAATTGTATAGGTCTTAAATGTGCCCCAATGTGCATTAAAAAGTACTATGTACATGGTGGCTGATTTAGACTTACGGCCTTTTTACACGGACGGAGGTGAATGGGGGGATGGTTATTTTGCCACGGTGGGTGTGTTGGACACACACTCACCTCCACCCATGGAGCCTCCTCCGGTACACAGCTGCACATGGCCATTTTTACACGGATTTCCCGCCCCCCCTCCCACTTGGTGTTCAGACAGATGTTGGGGGGGCATCCATGTAAACGGCTGGTGGGGGGATGGGTGTCCGCTCAGTGTTCATCCAGGTGAACACCGAGCAGGATGGGTGGTGGTGGTGCATGCATACTCCCGCGCAACACCCATCTCCACCCACGGAGCCCTCCGGAAAACCAGAGGAGGCTCTGTGGATGGAGATGAGTGGAGGTGGGTCTCTGTCCATGTAAATTGACACACACACCCCTCCACCTACCACATCCAAATACCCATTCCACCTACCCATCTCCGTCCGTGTTAAAAGGCCTACATCAACTGAAGTAGAAGTCAGTTCACACAGAAAATTTAATAGTACACTGTGAAGTAGTTGTGATCCCTTCTAATCTTATTTAATATAAATGCATGTGTCCATAAAACTAAACAGGAGCAGTTGTGAGTAAAAGGGAATTATAGGAGGTAAAAGCAGTGGAAATTGAGAGGCAATTGTACAGGAAATTTGCAGCCATGTCCTTTTTTCTGTAACAAAGGCAGGTCCTCTTCCAGACTGGATCATTATGCTGCAAAGAACAAGAAGGTTTTCATTGAATTCTTGTCCGTAAGCTAATACTGAGCTCTAATGCTGAGCTCCACCTCAGAGAAATTTTCATTGGTTTAAAACAGGCTTATAAAGGTTCCCATTTTAATTAAAGCCCCTTGTATGAATTCCTCGATAATCAACAAACACCTTATCTCATTCTATTAAAAAGTGGTGGGGAGGTTTCTTTCTAACCAGGCTGTGTTACTTATTGAGAACCAGTTTTTTGAATGTCACTAATGCATACATTTTTATTATTGTAGGTCGTCTTGAGAAGCAATGGTGTGTCATCGTTGAAAATGGTTACTGTGTCTTCGTATTAGATTGATTCTTAGTTGGTTCATAGAGCTAGTGGGTTCTATGGGGTTAATATGACCGTTCCTTCGCTTTGATTCCCCCCCCCCCCTTAAATAATGGACTATGTTTCTGATAGGGGAAAAGGTCCCTGAGATGAAAGTTCTTCTAACTGTAATTTTCCCAGCACAGACATTGTTATAAGTATAGCTGTCTCGTATATAAAAAAAAATGCAGTAGAATTTCAAGTTTAGTGTGTTTAGTTTTCTTGTTATTACATTGTGCTTTTTTATTAGCACTTTTATAAGTATAGCTGTCTCGTATATAAAAAAAATGCAGTAGAATTTCAATTTTAGTGTGTTTAGTTTTCTTGTTATTACATTGTGCTTTTTTATTAGCACTTGTGCAAGGATAGAAACTCTGTGACTGATATTCAAAACAGTAGCTCAAGTCTAAGTTACCACCCAAATCCTGCAAACACAGAAATCTGTAGCTCTGAGGGCAAGAATGACACTGCTAAATTCAATAAGACAACTCATATGCTCAAATGAACATGAAGATGAGTGCTTGCAGTACCAAGGCTTAAAAATCTCACTTTTAAATGGCTTAACCAATTTGTAGTGGTGAACAATGGTTTGGGGTTTTGGAGGTCGGGTTGTCCATATAAGTGTATATAAGTCCATATAAGTGTCCATCAATTAGTCCATATAAGTGTTAATCCAGCAAATGCCCTATTCTTCCACCTGAAACCCAACAACTTGATATTTGATTCTTTTTTTAAAAAATTGGCTTTATTATTTTTATCAAAAGTTCTGAATGTTATTAAAAGTTATAACTACATTAGAAGATGATGAGGCACAGATGAAACATGAATAAAGATGAAAAAGTGTGAGAATTGCAGTGATTTGGGTACTCTTAATTAAAATTGAAGTGCTTTACAAAAATTGTCACAAAACACCTCAGTATCATTGGCCCTTTTCACACGAGACACACCCACCCAGTTTCACTGCGTGGAGATGGGTGGAGGCGTCCATGTGAAAGCCACAGGGGATGGGTGGGTGGGTGTGCGCACTCCCACGCTACACCCATCTCCACCCATCACCCACACATGGACCAATGGGCTCCAATGTCCGATACTCAGGTGTGCGCCCATCAGAAAGGGTATACACACCCACCACAGCTGCACACCCATCTCCTCCACCCACCGTGGTCAATTTAAAAATGGCCATTGATCAATACTGTGGATAAAAGTCAGAAGATAAATATTCCTGCAAGTATGGGCTTGGGGTTTAGTCACAGCTGGACCATGCTTAAAGATTATACTCGTATGACTTGTGTCTTGATGGAAGAAGTAATTCCAAGACAGAAATGCAAAGCATGCCAGCATTATTCAAATCATCCAAAGCACCAATTGTATTTAAGTATATACAGTTGTAAAAGTATGTTATATTATCAGACATACTATAGAAAGGATATATCACAACGTATCCACCTTTTTGTTTAGTAAAGATACATAATGCAGAAACACCCAATAATTTAGTCTTAAACTAGCCAAAGAGATTTTTCCATTTTCAATATGTCTAGTCTGAAAGAAGAAAGTCATTCTAGATGACTATGGAAAACTTTAAAACATCCAGCTTTCGTAAGTAAACGCAGCCGTGATCTACGTCCACCAGCAATGGAGTTTCTTACATTCCAAGGTATGTTTGACTATAAATTATTGTGTAACTTTGGATAAGTGTTTATCCAAGATAATTATCCCACATGGAACTATCCTAATCTTAGTAGTAAGGGTAAAATCTTCCACCACTAGAGTCAATGGGAGCTGGGCCATTGACTTTGGCCATTATTACATGGATTCCCCCCCCAGCTCGGTGTGCACCTGTGTGAACACCGAACGGGATGATAGGGTGCGTGTGCGCACCCGTGCAACACCGACCTCCACCCATCGCACACCCACGGAGCCCTTCGGAAAACCGGAGGAGGCTCCGTAAGTGGAGGTGGGTGGGTGTCCATGTAAACGGGCACCCACCCAGCCATCTTTCCACCCACCTCTGTCTATCTAAGAAGGGCCTTTAATGGATGGAGATTTACTCTTTAGGTTTTCTTGTCAAGTGAATTCCAAGTGAGGTATGAAGTTTGAAGGGTATATCATATGTTGTAACTGCTAGACCGGTAATGGGGCATAGCAAACTGAAAGACAATTGCACAGCAGCTCTTCAAAGCAAAGGAATGGTTGCAGCAATGAAGATGTGTCAACTCACTGTGAAAACATCTGTGACAAAGTGAGATCTGAATGGAGGTAAGATCAGGAGGTCAGAAGGAAAAACAGAACTGCCTGTATAAAACAAAACACCATCAAATTGTTCTTGGTGTCTGGGGTTGCACTGATCAACATTTATTTTATATACTCTTATAATTGCATAAGCACTAATTTATTTATTTATTTTATTTCTCTCATCTAATGGGATGAGAGAACATCCTGTCTTTAATTAAACCATCTTTTTAGCTACATTGGGATAAAGTTTCAAAGGCAAAAAAGAAGCCTAGTTTCTAACTTTGGTTGGATGTTAGACATTTCTAACCTTGAAAGTTTTAGTGGGTAGTTACACTCCTCTCTTTCAAAGGAATAACCTACCTCATTGAAGTGGGAACTAACTCTATCAAAACTAGGGCTGAAACTCAATTCTCGTGTTTCTCGACGAGAATCATAATTTTCCTAGTTCTTGCAAATGAGATGAGAACTGGCTGGTTTCTCACCAAGAAACACAAGAATCTACGGAAACAAAATACCTGGTGCTGATGGGATGTGGGGAGAGGAGGAAGGCACGCTGTCCCCTCCCCAGTTCTCTTGTCAGGGGCTGGCAGCTCGGGGGACAGAGCTGATAAAGAATTATCAGGAATGGGAGGGGGTGAGCAGGAGAGAGGGAGCAAACTTGGCAGACATCTTCAGCATTCTATTGGCTAGTGAGAGTCCGCAGCCAATAAAATGCTGAAGAGATGGGCTGAGCCCACCTCTTCCCTTCCCATCTCCCCGCTCCCAGGAAGAGAAGAGATACCCCTGGATCATGATCCTGGACATTGAGGTTGAGCCTCCACCTCCCTGTGGTCCCCTCTGCTGCTGCAGCTGCTCCTTCCCAAGGAACACTCAAAAATCTGCTGGGTTGGCTTCTAGACACTCCCTCTGCCACTGCTTCAACACCTGACAGGAGGCAGTGGTGGCTGCTTCCTCCAGAGACCCAATCCTGCTGCTACAGGACTGAAGTCCCATGTGATGGGGATTCTCGGATGGGGCTTGTCTTTGCCCTCTGCTCATCTGCAGCCCCCATGCCAGGCTCCCCCTCCCCCATCTGCAACCCTAGCCCCCGCCCGGCCCCCTCAAATTCTCACCAGTTCCCGATAAGGGGGAGTTTCTCATCTCGAGGCAAGTTCAGAAAATCCCCCCCTTGTTGGGAACTAGTGAGAATTACAAGCTGAGTCAGTGCCCAATGTTGTTGGGTTGATTTAGGTACTGGAAATTCAATGGGTATACCCATTTTGTTTGAGATCCCATGTGTCTAACTGACAATCGGGCATAATACATTAATGGGTGTTTTACACACACATTTCTCCTGGATGTTTGCTGTTACATCCTGAACTTTGTGTGTGTGTGTGTGTGTGTGTGTGTGTGTGTGTGTGTGTGTAAAAATCACTCACCCAGATCTTAAACATCCGGATCTCTGAAATTCTGCGTAGAACTTCTCCCAGGATTTTTGTGTGTAAAACGTTCTCCTGGTAAACTACTTTGCTCCAGACAGCTGTGGTTACGTGGTTTCCATGGCAGCCTGTCACATCTACAGCTGTCACATCTTTAGGCTGCCTCAGGGCAGTGTTTGTGTGAAGAATGCATCCAGGAACTGCCTAAGGGCAGTGTGTGTGTGAAAAATTAATCCGGAACTTACTTGTGGACTTGTAAACCCAGAAGATTGAAAAATCTGGAACTTTAACGTGTGTGTAAAAATGCCCATTGTGGATGGAAGCTTTGGCAGTTAAGGATGGTAGGGTAAAGATGTTGGTTCTTGCTTGGAGCATTGAAAGGGTTTAACTGGAAGATGTGGCAAGAATGTAGTTGACAACAGGAGACAGATTTATGATCACAGTTAATCTGAAAGAGTTAAGGCATGAACATATCTGGATTCATGACAGGAAGCAGAATATTGCTAAAATGAGACCCTCCAAAAGTTATGAGGCCTGTGGAGCTGCATGCTTGAGAAACTTCTTGGCTAGTTTTAGGAGCAAAATAAAATTATAATGAAAAGATACAGATCAGCTAGTTTCTCCTTACCTCAGTGTCATGATAAATGTTCCCTACTGTCTACTTACTAGCATTTCATCTGGTCTAATTGTGTTTCAGAAGACTGCTCCCTATGCTTTAATGATTATTTCTCCTATTCTCTCATATTAGAAAGTTTTTCAGTACACATTTTATTTCTCTAGATCTCCATTCCCTCACGTGAAGTAGCTTAGGCCTTAGTCCCTACTGTCCTCAGAGAGGACTATACTGTCAAAAGCACAGTTTACACACAGGCCCCAATCCTGTAAACATGCATGTACTGTAATAATAATAATAAATAATAATGAATATACAAACTATGCATATTCCCATTGAAGTTCAAAGGTAAATGTTTGCAACAGACTTACTATCATAACGGGAACCCCAATTACACCATTTTATTAATGGTGTGTGTTTTATTCACATAGCTAAGCTAATACAAAATCTCTGTGGTCACTTTGAGTTCAATTTCACTTAGAATATCAAGTTTCGTTAAATTAATTCCATGCCAACATAAGCTAAATCAGAAAAGCTAGGGTTCTTTAGACTTAAACATGTTGGCATCAGCTTGATTAAATCAACTTAAAAACTGAATTCAGTAAAACAAGTGCAAATTATGTGTCCTAAAAAACCACTCAGGTGAGGCCTTTTGATGATGTAATTGCATTATAGATCGGCTGGGCTGAATGAGTTCTGCTGGCTTCTTTGTGGCTAATTTTGGAACCTTGCCTTTGTTTTTTCCTGTCTCCACTACAACTTGTCTTGATGCCAACACAGATGCAGGTGCACAATTCAACATGGATTTATTTGTTTCTCTATGAAATCTCATTTATTAAATAGGAACATCAAAGTGAAAGGATTCTGGAGGGCAAAATTAATAATGAAGCTTTCAAATATATTACATGAAGTATTGCCGGAAGCAAAAGTAAGCCTTAATATTGAAAGAGCTCCATGTGGTAAGTGTTCAGGTCCAGAACTTTCTGCGCAATGAGGAAAAAATTAGGGATATGTAGTTTGTAGAATAGATGCCTCCAAACATTTCTATCTTTGGAGAGTTAGTCTTTCAAAAATAGCTTCTAAACCTGAAATGGGAGGATTATTATTATTATTAGTATTAGATATTTATAAAGCGCCAGTCGCATGACCTGGTGCTATACAGAACATAGAATAAGACGCGGTCCCTGCCTGTGGCTTACAATCTAAGAGACAAAAACAAAGGGGGGGAGACAGGGGGAGGGGACAGTGGGAGAGACAGGGGAGAAGACAAAGAAACATTCAGGCGGATGCGAAGTCTCAGGTGCGTGTGCTTGGCTTGGTTACAATGAAGTTGGTAGCAGCAGTCAGCAGAGGAGGGCTGACAGTAAGAGTAAGGGGAAAGGCTAGCGGGCATTGGGAAAGGCAGCATGGAAAAGGTGGGTCTTGAGGATGGATTTGAAGGAGCGGAGGGAGGAGGCAAGG
>QEPC01008091.1:441861-455684 GCA_003113815.1 Sphenodon punctatus
TTTTAATGTATATTGTTTTATTGTATCATTAGCTGCCCCGAGATGCCGTGGGCATGAGGGGGCAGCATAGAAGTGTTAATAAATAAATGTAACTGGCGAAAGGTGCTCCTTGCCACTGTCGCCATCTGGGAATCCAGGTGGAGCTGTGAATCAAGAAGCACCCCCAGACTACGGACCTGAGTAGCTAAAGGGCAGAAAACCCCATCAATGATGGGGGACACCACCCCTTCAGTCCTACCCACCAACATCATCTCCATCTTGTTGGGATTCAGTTTCAGACGACTTGCCCTCATCCAATCCTCAATGGCCGTCAGACACCAGGTAAGGACTGAGAAATCTGGGTCTGCAGAAAAAGAGAGGTAAAGCTGTGTATCATAGGCGCACTGATGGTAACGTACGCCGAACTCTCTCACAATCTCACCCAAAGGCTGCAGATACACGTTGAACAGGAGAGGGGACAGACTAGAACCCTGCAGGACTCAACATCTGAGGTTCCAGGGAGATGATGAACACTCCCCAAGTACTACCTGTTGAGTTTTCCCAGCCAGGAAACAGCTGAACCATTCAAGAACAATTCTGCCCACCCAAGCCCGATCCCGCAGACGAACCACCAACATCTCATGGTCAATGGTATCAAATGCTGCCGACAGATTTAATAAAATTAAAAGAGACATTGACCAAAGCCACAAGTGCAGTCCCCATGCCAAACCCAGAGTGAAAGCCAGACTGAAAAGGATCAAGAGAACTCTTCCGAGCCACCACCCATTCAATAACCTTCCCTAAAAAGTGGAAGGTTAGAGACTGATCGGTAACTGGCAAGGGAGTGTTAGGTATTGAGAAAGGGGAACCAGGACATTGGGGGGAGGATTATCACCCACGCACGCATCTCCCCAAAATGCCCTCAGGATAATTGGCCTTGTCCCAGAACAGGGTTGAGCCTAGATCATCATAGGACCCAGTAATCTCTTGTGCTGCACCTAGTGCTATCACACCACAATCACCTTGTCCAGGTGGGGAATAGTACAGGGAGAACACCCAAGACGAGGATCCCAGGGGGGACAGGGTTGACACGCTATTAGGGGAAAACAAGGGGATGACCAGGACTTGCACCGCACTCTCTCACTCACTCACCCGAGCACTCACTCCACAGGCTCTCCACACTTGCACCACTCTCCAACAATCAGCTACTGTGCTCCACCATCTGCTACTATGCACCAAGGGATGAAGGGGGCCAGTTTCACAAGCAAGCATTGATTACCGAAGCCGAGGGAAGTCAACTTGCAGCCTTTATGCTGCTAGCCCTGCCCCTGCCATAGCGCTTGCTATCATAATTCGCAAGCGCTCCAAGCGTCTTGGTGCTTCCACGCTACTGCGCATGCACCCGCCCTGCTCGAAGCTGCTCCCTGCTCCCTCCCTCACTTCCACAGCTGCGCTGGTCTGGTCTCGCAATCCAGCATCTGAGAGGGACCGATCCCTCTGGTCCCTCCCTTCTTCCCCTCGCTGAGCTTTGGGGGGGTATGGCCAGTTGAGCTCTGCGGGGCTGGGAACCCCAGTGTCGACCCCTCAAAACCCAGTAAGGGTGCAACTGGCACCTGACAGGGAGTCAATGTCAAGCAATGGATTTTTGAGCACAGGCCGCACCACCACCTTTTTAAGCCAGCCCTAAACTAACGTTTAAGGTGGCCCTAACCTTCCCTTCATAAAAAGGGAAGGTTAGAGACTGGCCGGTAGCTGGCAAGGAAGTAAATGTCAAGCCATGTTTTTTTGAGCAGAGGCTGCACCACCACCTCTTTAAGGTGACCTGGTACTCTGCCCTTCTTAAAGGAGGCATTGACAACCCTGGCCAGCAATGGTCCTAATGTCTCACAGCAGGCCTTGACTGGCCAGAATGGGCATGGATCTAATTTGCAACAAGTGGCTCTAAATGCCTCAAGGACAACCACCGCATCAGTGGGCGATACCCACTGAAACTGATCCCATGAAACCAGACAAGGTGAGTCCTTCATTACCTCAGGTTCTCCCACTGCTACAAGTGCGGCGCTGAAGTCGTGGTGAATCTAGGTGATTTTATCCACAAAAAAGTCAACAAACCTGTCATAGCGAGCACTGGAAGATTCCAGTTCCAGGCAGAGAGAGGCCGGAATAACCAGCCTCTGCACCACCTGGAAAAGCTTAGCTGGATGTGACTTCACGGATGCTATGATGGTAGCAAAGAACACCTTTGCTGCCCGCACAGCCACAGCATAGGCTCTTAAACTAACTCTATGCTGCAATCGATCCGCTTCAGCACGAATACGGTGCCACTGTCGCTCCAGCTGCTGTCCTTCTTGCCTCATCCATCGCAGGTCCTCTGTAAACCAAGGGAACCTGCATTGTTGGTATTCGGGAAGCGGATGCTTAGGAGCCGTTCGGTCAATGACCTCAGTCAGCAAGGTTCCAAAGAGCTACGAGGTCATCGAGTGAACGGTCATCAAGATTGGGGGCTATTTCCCCAAGAGCTTTCTGGAACCTTTCTGGTTCCATAAGTCTCCGGGTGTGAAGCAACCGTACTGGTTCAGCACCTCTGGGGGCAGACGTGTGCCAGGAGACCGACCCAGAGGAGCTAATGGTCTGAGCATGACAAGGGTACAGCTAATACCACCACCATCACGGGATCCCCTGCTTCAAGGCCAGTGCAAAATATCAGGTCCAGGGTATGTCCCCCATCATGTGTCGGGCTAATAATCCTCTGAGACAGTCCCATGGTTATCATGACAGCCATGAATTCACACTCCACCCCACCCCCCCAAGATCAGCGTTGGCATGGATGTTGAAGTTTCCCAGGAATAGAGTCCTCGGAGACCGCAAGACCACCTCTGACACCAATTCTGCTAGAGTGTGTAGGGATGCTGCTGTATAGGTAGGTTCATGGTATATCAGCAACAGCCCTAATCTGTCTCCGGCCAGATCAATCACTAGATGGATGCCCTTTTTGTCCGAAATAGTTTGCACAGGATACCTCCTCATGGACCATGTATTCCTGAAAATAATGGCTACAGTGCCCCCCCCCCCTCAATCCCTCTGGCCGCAACAAGATCATTCAGAATTGGCCCTGACTCAATGTCCAGCCAGGTCTCTGTAATACACATGAGGTCGAATGACTGGTCCAGGATTACTTCCCTGATTGCTGTGGACTTATTAGCTACTGACCTTGTATTAATCAGTAACAGTCCCAGACCACGGGCCCTCCCATTCTTGATCACCACACCGCCTGCCAGGGCCAGTGAGAGAGATCAGCAACCAAACTCCTATCTCTTCTCACAGATTTAACCAGCCTTCCAGAGGGACCATAATTGTTCTGGCACATCATGACCCCAATGGCTGCACGCTCCCTCTCTTTGATGACTGTCCTGCGTGGCTGGCAAGGGAGACCCCCTCCCCCCCAGTACCTCCTCTCTCAGGGGAGCTAAAAACCCTCAACCCAATCGGGTCAGACCTCTCCCTCACACCAAGAGGATGGACCCTTCCCTCCCCAGCTCAGACCACCCCTTCCCCTCACATTAGGGGAGGGGAGCCATACCTTTATCCAAAAATCAACCACCTCCACCCTCTCACCTACCCCTTCCCCCCAAAACCAAACCCCCAACAATATCTGCCCTATAAAAACCATCCGCCCCTATAGTAAACCACTCCCCTAGCCCCACTCGGCCCCAACTAAGGGCCACACCCAGGGGCCCTTCAGTGAGACCCTTAGGCACGTGACCTGTGGTGCACACCTGCAGCAGCACCAGCCCAGCCACCACTTGCAGCTCTCCCCCCAAAGGTCCTCCATGGGGAGAGCCCCTGACCCCACCCCCTCACCTCCTGCAAGGGAGGGAGGGAAATTAAAGTCATGGGGGGTCAAGGGTCTCTTTCCCTACAGAATATGCTGCCCTGCTACCATACAATCACCCAGTAATAACCACCCAGTGGTTAAATCACCCCCAATAAATTCTGTTACACACCCCAAGGCCACAAAAATGCTCCTCACAACCTAAAAACTGCAACCCACCCCAGCCCCTAACGGCCCGTGAATGGCCTGCAAATGGCTTCCGCTACAGGCTACCACCTGCAGGCCAGTCAGCCCTCTTTAAAGTCCTGGAGAGGGTGGGGGCAGGGATGCAAGCCCCAGCCCAAGTGGTGATGAGTAGGGCTACGAATCTGTCATGGAAATTTTCTTTAAAAGTCATGAGTTGGTCATGGCAGGAATGAGGAAAAGTCACGGGAAACTCACAGGTAATTTTTTAAAAAAACTTGTATTCAATATTGTATTTTGTAACCCACCCCCCTTAGATTGTAAACCCAGGGATTAGATTGTAACTCCCACAGCACCGAATAGAAAAAGGAGAAAAACACACCCCACCCCTTAGATTGTAAACCCAGAGATTGTAAAGCCCTTTGAAAGCCCCAGGCTTAGACTGTAACCCCAAGCAGGGGATAAAGGCAGAGGAAATGCTGCCGTCTCCTGGGCGCTTCTTGAAGCTCTGACAATGGTAACATTCTCTGCCTCTGATCTCATCGCCACACCATGCCGAGACACCACTTGACCATGCACAAAGCTCTGCCTTCCACAAGAAACAACACTGAGGAGGGGTTTGGAGCTCCAGGGAGAGGCCGTGACACCCAGCATGCTATTCTCGCCGGCTTCTTGCTTTGCCGCCACATCTTCACAGCCAGGGAGGGGTTTGGAGCTCCAGGGAGACACCGTGGATCTTCTTAGCACCATTGAGCATGCTCTTCTCACAAACTCTGCTCTTCAGTTTGGGAGAAATCTCAAAAAACTTTGAAAAATCATGGAAGTCATGGGAAGATCTCAAAAGTCATGGAGGGGAGGCAAAAGTCACTAAAAATGTTACTTTTGTCATGACTGTGACAAATTCTTAGCCCTAGTGATTAGTGGCAGCTCCCCCAAGGACGCAACTCTTCCTCCCTGCTGCAAATTGGATTGAAGGTTTCATGCAAATTGTATGGAAGACAAAGAGGTTGTAGCCAGAAATGTGTACACGGATTTTCTTAAAATCATAATATTCAATTGCTTATAAATTCGGTTCCCTTTATCCAATTGTTCTAATATGTGGTACACATAGTGCCCTCTATGTGGGGTACAGCCTTCCCAAGTTTAATCAGAATTGAATAAGAAACAACAAAGGTATCACTGGAGAAGTTTTTCAGTGTTTTCCCATTTTACATAACAAAAACAAATTCGCTTTTGTTATTTTCATTTTTGTAATTACAATAACAAAAACAAATATTTTCATTATAACAAAAACAAGTTGCACACCCCTAGAAAAAATAGCTGCCCTCTGGTTTGCGTTAAGAACTAGTGACTCTCACATGTTATCTACAAATCTATTGAGGGTACTTTAAACCAGGAACTGCACTGACCAGAATGACTAACATTTGCTTAGCATATGTGAGGAAAGTGAATATCTTTTTAAGGAAAATACTTCTATCAGATTTAGGCCATTTTTAGATGTGATTCAAATTTGCGGATTACTTTTCATCTGCTTATAGCAGACTTGGATTCTCACAAATCCTTGCTCCCCCCTCAAACCCCCAGCAAGCACCTAGCGGACCCTCCCTGTAACCCCGCTCCATCAGGAGGATTTGAAAATGGCTTTTTTAGAAGGGGATAGTGGGGTGCAATGCTCACCTCAACACCGTTCTCCGCACCACAAACACCATGTGCACATGAAATGGGCATCTGCATTCCCGGGCTTTGCTAAATCCCCATTTCAAGGCTTCTGTAAATTCGTGTCATTTGTTTACTTGTTAAGTCTGAATTCAAATCTGCAAACTTCTAAATCCGCTTTTGTTAAATCCTGATGTCAGGGTTGTCGGATTTAGATCCTGAAATTTCCACATTGAACACACAAACGGTGTTTATTCATGCAGCCTACTCGTGTATTTATTTAATGTAATGCTCAAGTTTTAACTCAGCTAAAAATGGCCTTAGACCCAGGTTCTCCAACAAGCATACCAAGCAAAAGATCCAACGTTTCTCTGGACATCCAGTTATCAGTCTAATAAGATCTTGGGTGCTTTGTCAAGATTTTAAAATAAGAAAGGACACCATGCATTGAAAGACTTTTCATGGTTACCCTGAAGGGAGACGATCTATTGAAAGATAGTGCATATGACTGTATGACTGGGTAGGGTGTGAAGAGATACAAAGTGCCTGGGAGTGTTGGGTAACTGGATTTGTTTGTATCCCAGAATCAGCTTATCTTGGGACTTTCCTATGGGGCAATATGTGCAGCATTTGCCTCTGGGAAAAACTCCATGAGGCAAATGCTACACACAGCTTGTGTCTTATGGGGAAACAAAGCTGCGCAGCTTTGCCTCCGATCATGCAGAGGATGCAGCGGTGGAAAATCAAGCTTTGTGTCCTCTGCATGATGGGAGGCAATGCTGTGCGGCTTTGTTTTCCCATTAGACACAAGCTGTGCAGATTTGCCTCCCTCCTGGAGTTTGCCTCCCTCCCGGAGTTTCCCCCAGAGGCAAATGCTGCGTATATTTCCCCAGGGGAATGTTGCACAGCAGATAAGAGTGAAATAAGCTACAGTTTGGATGTGTGGGTGTATTTTATTCTCTTCATCTTCCTATTAATGTTAATCATTCAGCATGACTCAGCTTTCCACTCAGTCTTAATAAAACTTTCTATTCCCTTCTCTCCTTTAAAATATCCTTTAGATTACAAATGAAATTTGAACGTTAGAATAATAAAATCATAGAATTTTAGGGTTGAAAGGAACTTTCAGGGTCATCTAGTCTAACCCCCTGCTCCATGGCAGGATATGCCCCTGTCTACAGAATCATGGGCAGATGTCTGTCTTTCCAAGTTTTGAAAACTTCCAAGGAAGGAGATTCCAACTTTCCTGTAAAGCTTATTCCATTGTCCAACAATTCTCAGACTAGGAAATTGTTCCTAATATTTAGCTGAAATGGGTTAAACAAGAGGGAATGGACAATTGAAGCCCATTCCCTCTTGTTCTTCCTTCTATGACAGTAGTGAACAAATGTTCACCTTCTTCCTTGTGGCATCCTTTTAGTTATTTGTAAAGTACTATCATTTCCTCCTTAGTTGTCTTTTCTCTAAGTTGAATATACCCAGCTCTTTCTGACTTTCCTCATAAGGTTTGTCCTCAAGCCTCCTTATCATCTTAGTTGCTCTCCTGTGAATCTTCTCCAATTTGTATACTTCCTTCTTGAAGTGTAGTGCCCAAAACTACACTGGCTGTGGTCTCAAAAACACTGATTAATCATCAGCATCTTGGAAATGATACACCTGTTAATGCAGCCCAAAATGGTATTTGCCTTTTTTTTACGACACTGGTCACCTTCTCATATGCAGGAATGCGTCCTTTGAAGATCTGGAGAGGGGGTGCATATGCAAATTGGGCACGTCTTTGATCATGTGGGAATGACACATGAGGCACGTGATTGAAGCTTTTTTTCTTGCTTACAAGGGTGATTGACAGAGCGGAATATTGCTGTAAATGTGCATAAAAACTTAAATCACATGCCTCTGGGCATTCCCACGTGATCAAAGACAAGCCTGATTTGCATGCACATCCCCTTCAAAAGACACATTCCTGCATATGTGAAAGTGCCCAGTATTGCATTGCCAACTCATGTTCAATTTATAATCTACCCTAACTCCCAAATCCTTCTCTCCAGTGATACAACGTAGCCAATTATCCCCCATTTTATATTTGCGCTTCTGTTTTTTTGTTCCTATGTGCAATATTTTGCTTTTGTCTTGGTTAAATCTCATTTTGTTTCATTCAGCTCAGGGCTCTAGTTAGAACATTCTGTATTCTACTCTTGTCTTGCAACGTGTTTGCAATCCTTCTCACTCATGTAATCTGCAAATTTGATGAGTATACACTCTACTCCACCCATCAAATCAGGGGGCCTAGGACAGATACCTTCAGGACACTACTTGATGCCGCCCTCCAAATTTGATATTGTTCCTAATTGTTACTCTTCAAGTGCAGCTTTTCAGCCAGTTATGAACCAACTTAATGGTAATCCGGTTCAGCCCACATTTTATTATCTTTCCTATGAGAATTTGATGTGGGACCATGTCAAAAGCCTTGATGAAATTACTGCATTCACTTTGTCAACCAAGCTAATAACCCTATCAAATAAGGAAATGAGATTGGTTTGGTATGATGTGTTCTTGACAAATCCATGGTGACTACTAGGTGTCACTCCCTTTTCCTCAAGTTGCTCACAAATGGATGAACTGTCTTTCCAGGTACTGAATTCAAGCTGATTGGCCTATAATTCCCTGGGTCACTTTTTTCCCTTTCTTAAAAATAGGCACTATGTTTGCTCTTCACCAGTCCATCGAGACTTCACCCATTCTCCATGAGTTTTTTGAAAGATAATATCTAGCACTTCTGAGATAACCTTCTCCCATAAACTCCCACTTCTAAAGTGATAGACTAATCTCACCATGTACAAAACTTCTCACGTGAACACAATTTTTAGAAGAGAAAAAAGGTCATTTCCAAGTAGTTTCCATGAGTGACCAGTTCCCCTTGTCTGACACAATTCCAAGTCTGAGCTACACAAAGTGTAACTGATGGGAGAATAAGGCGTCTAGCCTCCTGGGAAAGCAAGAAAACCAAAAAGGCATTTAAGTCTCTCATAAAGTGTGCATGTGTTTTAAAAAACTTGGTGAACCTTAAACACTTCATTCCTTGGCACTGGTATGCCTTTCACTGTCATGGACACTAAATTCCCAAATAATGCATTTGTCAACTAAAGAGGCAGGAACAATATACGCTTGGACTTTTATTGATTTTTTTTTTTTTTTAATCTTTCTTTGACCCATGCATATAATGCCTCTCTTGTATTGGAATCTGACACATTAGTTGATCAAATGTGATTGATTTAGTGTCAGTTGAATGAAGTATAAGCTTTTATACCCTCTCATTCATTAGTGTATGTAAACTCCTGCCAAAGACCACTATAGTCTTTCCTTTGATAACTTGCTGAACTAAGAGGTCTCATGATGCAATTTTCCTCCCAAGAGACAATTCACTTCTTGCTATTACTGTTCATTATCTCTTCAATTACATTATCCTCTGTGGTATATATTGTGCACCACATGAGTTTCAAGTACTTGGCATTTAATTTTAAGTAGCATTTTGCCAGGAAATAATCAGGGAATCTCACTAACAAAATTCCAATGAAGGAATTTAAAAGAAAAATACATCTTTGTAGAAAGAACAGGCATTGATCACTGAAATAATGCATTCTTTGCTACATAAGCAAACATTTACAAGGTTTATTTTGACAGTAGACATCAGTGTGCGTGATGGAAGCTCATTTCCTTGTGTAGCGGAATCATTTTCTATTAAAAATTTGCATTAACAAGGAACAGAAATTACCTTTTTTTCTAGATTCCAACAGCATTTATTTTTCAGAGAATAAACAGATTTACATAGATTTTTTATCAATTCAGTTTAGAAATCAGAAAAGAAATTTGCTGCTTACTTTGGCTAAGAAAACTATAGTCATGAAATCTGTAATGTCCCATTGGGCCTAGGCCGATTGCACATAGTTTCTACCTAAACCACTCCGGACAGGCTCTCTAGCTGCAGGAAAATCTGTTCCACCCTCACAAAGTACTGTGACCTCCTGGCACTCTATAGGGGGTGTGGTCAAATTGGTAATGAGCAGACAAAGGTTTTAGCCCTGTTCCTTTATTGACATTTCCCAACCTCTTATGGAGCATTGTGACATCATGGCACAGCCCTTAACAGCTTGGGCCCTGCATATCGAAAAAACTGCCTTCTCCCTGTGTTCCACCATGCTTCTTTAGCTCAACTGGATGCACCCTCTTCCAAGTTCCACCACGGCACTAGGTTCAAACAACATGTGGATGCAGAAAGGTGTTCTTGGTTGCTGCCCCACAGCTTTGGAACTCCCTTCCCCTGGAAGTTCACCAAAGCCCGAGCCTGAGCATCCTCAGAAGGCAACGGGTGTTTTCAGACATCACAGCTCTTTGAGAGTCCTCACCATAGACAGGATCAGGCCCAGCTGCTGAACAAGCATGCTGGCAGCTGAGGAGGGGGTGGAGCCCCGTCTCCTGTCCTGCTCAGTGCAGCTCCACCTCCTTCCTGATGGGTGGGTGCAGCGCCCTATGAGGTCACTGTGTCCACTTGGAGGAGCTCCGGCCACGGGCTGGAGTTGGGTAGAATGGACTGTCAGATGTGACCATGGTCTACCATGGTCTGGAGTAGATTTTCCTGGACCATGGCAGGGCCAAGTTAGGGATGTGCGCTGGCAGGGAGCCCAGTGCACATCCCAGAATTAATCCTGCCACAGTCCAGGGTTAATTTATTCCCACACACAGCAAACATCTGGCTGGCAGGAAGAAATGAACCGGTGGCCACGCTGGCATTAGCGTGGCCACCTGTGGTAGAGTCATGTCTAAAAAATACCCAATGTAAGACCTCTTTATCTAGCTGGGCCTTTGGCAGGTGTGCATAGGGTGTGGGGGTTAGGAGTGGGGTTTCAATTGGAATTTTATATGGTTTATTTTTTATTGATTTTTATATTTATGTATTTGTTTGTAAGTCACTGTGAACCTGCAGAAAAGGGTGGGATATAAATTCAAATAAATAAATATGAGGCCCAGGTTCAGAATAGTCCAGCTGCTTGGGCTGGGCTCATTTTCTGACTAAAGCAAAGCTCTAAGGTAAAGTGGTTTAAGTATTAGTTTTCTTTCTTAAATCAGTGCTTTTTAAAAAAAATAAAAATTAAAAATTAAAGAATTAATTTAAAGCTAAGATTTTCAAACGTGACTAGTAATTTGGGGTGTCAAACATGAGATGTTTTGAAGGAGCCTGATTTTCAGTGGGTGGATGTTGGGGCTCAGGAACGTGTCACAAATCATTGGTTGCTTTTGAAAATCATGACCTAAATTTCCATTATAATACAATCAAAGTGCCATATGCTTTTATCTTTTCTCTCGATGAATTAGCTGATTCACTCTCCACAAAATCCCCTGCAACATAAACATTAAAGTTGCTTGCAAAATGAGGGACTAGTAGCTTGCTGAAAAACTATTGGGTTGTCCAGATTAATCTAACCAGTTCAACAATGGAACCCATGATTGCTGTGTAGACAGTGGATCAGACATGCACGTAACTCTGCTTTAACACCGCTTTAACATTTCTTATGCATCTTTCAGGGCTGTATTGCTGTCCTACACAGCAACATGCATATGAAATTTTAAAGCGGAGTTAAGGGGCATGTCAGTTTCCACCCCATAGCAGTTAGGTCCATATAGTATGTATCTAGCTTTGAGAGTAAATGACTGTTTAAGCTGAAATTGTTAGGCTAACCCATTTTACAGCTGATTGCTATTTCTAGTCACCTAGCCAACAAATACTTCTGCACATGATTAACTGCACCTTAGCAGTACCACTGAAGTCAATAGGACAACTTCTTTACATAACAGAACATTAACTAAGTCTTGGAACTTAATTTTATAAGAAAAATCTACAGTGTCTTTACTGATCCTTTCAATTAGTGAGAACTTTGAGGAGCTGAGTGAGGAGAGAAGGGCTAATTCGGGCTGGGATTGGCCTGGGTTGTAACACTGGGGAATTTTATGAGGAAGAGAGCCATCTGGGGAAGTGTAGTTGAATACGCTGGGCATAGAAAGGAAGCAAAGAATGATGGGGTGCAACGTTTGAGTTCTTCTGAGGGTTTATGAGGAAAGTAAGAAGATTGAGAGTATGATAATCACGGACAGATTTAAGGTATAGCATATGCTGATGAGATGAGCCTAATAATTCTGGTGTTTTCATATGGTGGTAGGTAGGGGTTGGGACTCCAGGCAAAATATTGGTATTGGTTTCTTTCGGTTTTGGCTCCTCTGTTCTCAGTTCTCCTATCGGTATCGGATCTATTAGTGTTGGTTCTTTTTCCCATTGACTTTCTTTCTGATTTGGATTTGGCCACTGTCATCCATGCTTTCATCACTGCGAGGCTCGATTATTGCAGTGCGCTCTATGTGGGGCTGCCCTTATGAGAGTTTGGAAGTTGCAGTTGTTGCATAATGTGGCGGCTCACCTCCTTTTGGGGTTGGGATACCAGGAGCACATTATACTGGTGCTCTGAAGCCTGCACTGGCTCCCTATAGCCTTCTGGGCACAATTCAAGGTGCTGGTTTTGACCTTTAAAGCTGTAAACGGTCTGGACCCCACATACCTGAAAGACTGCCTGTCCTTCCATGCCCCATTGCGGCCTCTGAGATCAGCCGGGAGCACCTCCCTGTGGGTACCATCTGTTAGTCTTGTTCATACAACAAGGGTTTGCAGGGAGATGTTCTCAAGGAGATGGCATTGGCAGATTCTGGGAGGGTTGGGTGGGCTTTTTTGGGGGGGTTGTATTGATTTTAGTGTTTTTACAAATTGTGAGCCATTGGGGAAGGGTGGCATATACATTTAAATAAATAATTAAGTGAAACTATCTTTAGCCAAAATTTGTTAACTCTAACAATGCTGGTGATAGCCTATTTAAACAAGCATTAGGAAAAGCCAGAGAGCGCGACAAACTCTTTTTGGATAAAAACTCTAAACATTCCTGAGCCCCAGCCAGACAGGCAATACATTATTTATCACTGCAAAAGGCACTGAGCCAGCCCCAAGGTTTTATGCTTAGGAGTTGTTATGATTTTAAAAAGTTGAACATTCACTGGAGCAGCTGGGACACTATGCAGTCAGAAGGGGTGTAGGACTATAGGATTGGAGTCCCGCTGCTGCTGGATAGCCAGTCTTAGTTTGGTTGCTTTAAGTCCATAGAATAACTCATTTTCTTTTTTATTTTTTGCTTCAAAGTAGCACAGGCCAAACTTTTTGCTAGAAATGATTAATTATCAGAGATGACATGTACTCGCTAAACAGGGCTGAGATGAGAGCAAGTGTTCCCATTCCATAGGGAAATACCAACCTTTGGGGAGTGCTTGCAAGTGTCCATCAGTACTTGTTCAGTTTCTGGTGATTCTGCGCTCCTGCCATTTTTCCCCATAAATTTTGACACTTTCAAGGACTTTTCATCACTTTCAGGAAATTTTATGACAGTTTTATGGCCCTTTTACAGAACTTTTATGGCAATTTCCTGCACTTCTCTGGAGCTTAGCCAGCACCTTTTAATCTCCACAGCTCCCAAGGTGTGTGCTCAGGGCACACACACGGCTTGGGACCAGTCTGTGGCAATCCTGTTGAGCTTGCAAATAATAAGGGGAAATGGTGAAAACAGCAGGAAAGCCAGTAGTTTTTGCATTGCACAAATCTTGGCAAATGCCCTACCTAGCATGCTTGCAATGGAAGCAGCACTCACAGCTATGAGTGTCTATCTTATTTGTTCTGTAAAGTGCCAGGTACACAGCTGGCACTATACAAATGCTTATAATAATAATAATAAAAATTAATAATTAATATCATCGTTCTCCTGTGGGAGATGGACTCCTTCTTGTCAGCCATTTGCTAAGGCACCTTGAATTTTGTTCCCAGTTACCATTTACAACTTCTTTGGGAAAGGTATATGGGCCTTTCTTTTTTCTGATCCATTCATTTACAAAGTTCCTGTTACTATCATTGGAAAAACCCTCAATTTCCTAGTTGATTACAAACCCTAGTTCTCATGGAAAAAGTTATTCCAATTTAGGGCTGACTAATGAGTTCAAATTACAGAAGTGCTAACAGACTTTGGAACTTTGGTTGATGTTGTGAAGATGTCGAGATACGTTTGGACAGGAGGGGAAACCAACCACTCAC